>CM053271.1:95876490-96272529 GCA_028583415.1 Protea cynaroides
GGACTTTGTTTAGTTGGGATGGCAAAAATGGGGTGCTTACAGATAGGATTATGGAATTCTTTCTACTTTATGACAACCTTAGCATAATCATAATGCTAAGTGTTAAGAATCTCCGAGATTCCCTACGCATCCAAGGAGCCACCTCAGTGGATAATAATCCTGATAAGGGAGCCACCTTAGCTGATCATAATCCATAACAATATTCTGAAGATATTATCGAATCGCATGTGGTTGTGTTTCCTTGTATGTGTAATTGATCTGTCTCATTCAAGCTATAAAATATCTTGTAATCTATCCTCTCCTATAATCTTCGGATATTATCAAATCTCATTGTATGTAAACTCTATATATTGTATAGATTACAATACAATATATACGACAAAAATATCACTCTACCACTTCTACTTGGTATCAGAGCTACCTAAAAACTAACGTCACCATCGATCCTATTCTTCTTCTTCTTCTTTTTTTCTACCATGCCGACTACAACCTCTAATACCAAAACCTCTTCTTCTTCGGTTACTTTATCCACATCTAATATCATTTCTTTAATACTAGTCAAACTCAATGGCACCAACTATCTCATTTAGAGGTCGCGATTTCTCCCTCTATTAACAGCTCATGATCTCTCTGGTTACATGGATGACACGACTATTGCCTTTCAAAAATATTGCCTCGACTACACCAAATTCCTCTTCAACTACTGTGGATCTACCCAATCCAGCTTCTCTTCTCTGGCATAAGCAGGATCAAATTATCCCAAGTTGGATAATCTTTTCATTGACTATTGGACCTCTAGCCCATATCGTTGGCCTTTCTACGTCTCATGTCACATGGACAACACTTGCTAAAGTATATGCTTCCTCCTCATAGGCCAGAGTTATGCAACTTAAATATCAACTCCTCCAGATTAAAAAAAGACAACTCCACAATGCCTGAATATATTCAACAAATCAAGAACCTGGTTGATGATCATTTTGTTATGGCTGCCCATTCCATTTCGGATTCAGACATTTTCCATAGTATTTTGCACGGCCTAGGTCTAGATTATGAATCCTTCGCCACATTTGTGACCAGTAGGGTTGATCCTTTGCCATTGGATGACTTTCTTGGACCGCTCTTTAGTTATGAAATCTTGAAGGACTCCCATTCTAATCACACAAATTTACCCTCGGTTGAAGGTAATCTTACCTTTAAAGGACAACATTCCTATCTTAGCTCCTCTAGCTCCTTCAACCAAGGCCAAGACCATCATGAGGGAAACTGTGGCTGATTTGGTGGCCATGGAAGGGGTCATTACTCTCCCCCTTCACTTCAAACATCTTTGCTCCCATCTGTGAGGACAAATGTCCACCCATGTGTGAGGACAAAGATGTTCACCCACGCTGAATGGACGATAAATGATTTGGATAAAGGGAAAAGTACTTGGAAGAAACACGAGGGTAAAAATTAGGGAAAGAAAGGGAAAAGGGAACAGTTAGATGTTGTCAGTTGGTTTGGCGCAAGCTACCACAAAGGATAAACAAAAGGTAAACCATATCAGTGGGGCTTTGGCTGATAACTAAATAATGGTAAAAATAACTAAAAAGGAAAAAATTTAGGTAAAAATAAGAGATTACCAAGGAGGACGACAAAGTCGGGGAATCATTGGGCCTTCATCTGTTGGTTTGTCGTGCTCTACTATAACTGCAAAACAAAAACAATCAATTATAAGAATCTAAAAGGATGTTTGATTATGGATTCAAACTTAAAATATTCAGACAAAAAACAAAGGAATCCCACTAATGTTAGGGTTTCTGACCTCATTCAGAGGAGAAACTTCAATCTCAACTCTATATAAGGTTAGAGTTCTTTACTTGTTTCAAATGGTTTCATCGTCCTCTTCTACATCAGTCAAATGAAGAAATAGGTATTCACAACAACAAACCATTCGGAGTAGCAGAGTGAAATAGCAGAGTGAAGGAAGAAAAGGAATAGCGTTGATCGAACAAATGGCTTCCTGTGCTACGGCTTCGTCCGCGGTGGGCTATAGAAACAAGCATAGATCGGAGTATCAGAGTGAATGTAAGATCGACAGTTCGAAGTTAGGGTTGGGAGGAACAAAACACGAAAATTGGGTGGTAGGTGATTTTCGGATTTTGGGATTTCGGGTGAGGATAAGGTAAAAAAATAAGTATGGGTAAATTGGACTTTTTTCCTTATAAGTATTTTTGTCATTCAAGTATTTTCTAACGGTTGACATCAGCAACTAACGGCTCATCAGCAACTAACGGCTCTGTTAGTTGCTTTTGGATCTTTGATAAACGATTGTCTAATTTGGGTGATAGGTGATTTTTTTAAACAAATTTAGTGGTAGGAAATTAGGCCAATTCTTTTTGGGTGGTAACTGAAAATTTTCCCTCACGAAAAAAACACTTGGGCGCATAAGAACCTGCAAAAAAGAAGACCTTGAGTTTCTTGCTTAACAGCTATGAGATCCCATTGAAAATACATAAAAACATAAAAAACGTGAAAGCGAAATTGCACAGAGGCAACGGCGATGCTCGAACGCAGTTCTCGCTCTCACTTTCATTGCTGCAGGAATCACTGAAAGAATACCTCGTCTTGAAGTCCCCAGCCTCATTCTCTTCCCTTAGAAAAAAGAAAAAAGGAAAAAAAAAAGCTGCAGAACATCATATTGATTCCCTCTTTCACCAATGTGTCAAGTTTCCAACTCAAATTAAGAACTAGTAAGTGGAGGGACTCTCCATATATAAGACCACATGATTCCAATCTCATTAGCAATGTGGGTCTCAATACTCCCCCTCACATGTAACCCCACCGTTAGGTAATGTATATGTGGTAATATATGACATTACATGGTACTTTTCAGGTGACTGGTCCCTCTTCTTGGGTGACTGATTCCTTTTTGGGTGACATATAGTCCTTTTTTGGGTGACATATAGTCCTTCTTTTGTGCATCTGACATCCCTCTTTCAGGGACTGAGCTTCTTTTTTTTTTTTTTTAAGATTATTATGAGATGGAACCTGGAACTCTGATACCATGTCAAGTTTCCAATTCAAAAGTTTGAACTAGTAAGTGAAGGGACTCTTCATATATAAGACCATAAGATTCTAATCTCATTAATAATTGAGACTATTCCTATTACAATGTACAAAATGAAAGCACAACCCACAATCCAAACCAATTATAGTCAGACAACTCAATTGAAATAATAATCAGAAAAAGAGGGTTTTGAATGTTTCTTTTTTTAAAGTTGGTGCAGCCACATTTTTTACATTAACACCTCTCTAGAAAAACAGGTGGGCTCGTAAGTAGTTTTGAATATTATTTTTATTTATTATATCTTTTGTAAAGTCGGTGCAGCCTCATGCTTTTACATTGAAAAAGAGGTGGAGAGGTGGGTACGCCACCTCTTTTCGAAGAACAGGTGGGCTTGCAGGTGGTTTTTAATATTTTATTTATTTTCTTGGTGACGTTGCAGCCACTTCTTTAACATTAAATGGTGGATTCACTCACCCTTTTGTCTTGCATATGGTTAAAGAACGAAAATGTTTTTTTCATATTATTTATCCAACGGATACTTATAATTTCCCTATCAATTCTCTCTCTCCCATTCATTTTCCTCCCCCAGAATAACTCTGCGGATTTCTAAATCACAGCTTCTCCATTCAATCCCATCTCTGACCTTAGTCAAATACTATGAGTTACTCATTGGATTCATCAGTCATCGTGGTTCATTTCGACTATCATCTGATGTGGAGGTCTTGCCACTTGAAACTCGATCATCTCCAACTTCAGCTGAATCATTGAAGGAGGTAAGAATTCATGGCCTCAGTTGTTCTTTCCCTAATAGATGAATTTGCTTACTTAGTCAAGCAGGTGAGGTTTCTCCTTCCTTATGTGGAGGATGCAGCATGGCCCATGTTCGATGAATTCTCTGTTATACAAAGTTCCCTAAAGCATGCAGAGGAAAATGCCGAGGAGCAGAAATTGGTGGAGGATTTAATGGGAATAGTTCATGATGCAAAAGCTGTAATAGTGAACCATGCATACAGATGGATAGAAAGCCGGAGGAGGAAAACATTGTTTAAGAGATATGCATTTTGCAGAAGACCTTCCCAAAGGTACTTGGTCTCAGAGATCCATAAATGGCGGGGGTATTTGGATGCGGAGATCCATCAATTGCTTGAAAAGGTTGCAAAATTGCAAAGGAAAACATCCCATGAAAATCAAAATATGGGAGTAGGGGAAGAATTATCCCATCACGGGAAGCAGCTGTTAGATTGGATGCGCTGTTCTGATGATTACGATGAAATAGAAGATGATAATATCATTGGTTTAAAGCAGGATATAAAGTTACTGAAAACGAGGCTATTGGATGACAAGAAAAATCACCTTAGTGTTATCTCAGTTTTTGGGATCCAAGGCATTGGAAAGACAGTTTTAACATGGGAGGTTTATAAAAGCAGTGATGTAGTTAACCATTTTGCTTGTAAAGCTTGGGTTTGTGTATCATCAATGGGCAATGATATTGGAGAGATTTTGAAGACCATTGGCAAAAAAGTTGGACTCCCAGAAGAAGAGATGATTGATGGCCATGAGGGGTTGCAGTTTAAGCTTTGTGAATTCTTGAAAGATAAGAGGTATCTTATAGTCATTGATGATGTACCTGGTACCAAAGTCTGGAATGAGCTGAAAGTGGCATTTCACAATGGAGAAAATGGGAGCAGGATACTGCTCACGACCCGCGACATGGAAATCGCTTGTCTTGCCGATTCAGACGGCATCCCTCACCGGCTATGGGTGCTAAGTGCAGCAGATAGCTGGGAGTTGTTCACAAGAGGAGCTCCCTGGCAAATACGTACTGCTGCATCTCCCTCTAGTATTTCTCATGCCATGAAGTTGTGCATTCCTCCTCAATTGGATGCCGTTGGAAGGAAGATGGTGAAAAAATGTAAGGGTATACCCCTGTTAATTGTAGGATTGGCAGATATAGTGTCAAGAAGACCTCCCAATGTTAACGAGTGGTTAAGTGTGCTTCATGGTGCAGATATGTGTCTCATTGGAGACAAAGCCCATCGGTGGTTTAATATATCAGGCTTCCTTGATAAGATGATTTCTTCACATGTGAAGCAGGGGCTTCCTTACCTACGTGGGCTCTTTCCGATTGAGATCGAGATCCCTGCAAGAAGGTTTTCTCAGTCATGGGCTGCAGAAGGCTTATTCTTTGGACAGAAATATGGTGAAGATATGGAGGAAGTAGTTACAGATGACTGTCTCCAACAACTGCTACATTTTGATATAATTAAAACAATAAAAGTGAGCTCCAATGGGAATGCCAAGACATGCAGCATACCCCAAGGTCTGCCAACGCCTAAGGTTTTAAGAACTAACAATGCCCGCAACTCTTCTCGTGATGATCATCGCTGTGTTTGGTTTCATCATTATCCTGAAAGCACGAGCAAGCCTGACACAACCCATTCTCATCTTTCTGATAGCCAGCAGCAACAGCAACTGCAAACCGGTAGTGCAAATTCCTATAAAACACTTTGTTCTTTTTGGTGCTTTAATTTTCCAGGAGGATATGAACCCGGGCAACAAGTAGGGCGCTTTCTTGAGAGATGCATCAGTGAAGGTGGCTTGCGGTTTCTTGGGGTGCTTGATCTAGAAGGTGTATATAAACCTTCTATACCTGAGGCAATTGGAGAGCTGATCAACTTGAGGTACCTTGGATTAAGAGACACCGACTTGGACACACTCCCCTCAAATGTAGGCAAGTTGCTGAAACTCCAAACTCTTGATACAAAACGCACCTTTGTCCATTATTATCCTCGGTCTATTAAGAAATTGAAAAAACTACAACACCTTCATCTGAACGAGGGACATTCCACTGAAGTTGTTTCATGGTTGGGTCATTTGAGTGATCTCCGGACATTGTCTGGTGTAGTAGTTGTTGATGAGTTGGATCTTGTGAAGGATGGTCGTCTTTGCCGGTTAACTAATCTTAGGAAACTGAGATTTACATGCCAGTTAAATCCAAATCGAAAAGAGTTGGTGGACCATTGGTTTGAGGGATTGGAGCACCTCCAAACATTAAAGGTTAGATCCATAGATGATAAAAACCAATTGGCCACTATAGGCGATTTGGAGTTTGTCACTAAAAGCCAGGAACTCACCAATCTATACTTGCTAGGAAGGTTGGTTCAAGTTGGTCTGAAATTCCCAGAAAGTCTCACCACGCTCACATTATCAGGGTCTGAGCTTACTGAAGACCCAATGCCAACACTAGAGAGGTTACCCAAGCTACAATTCCTTAGGTTATTGTCCAAATCTTTCAAGGGCCAGAACATGGTTTGTTCATCAGGAGGGTTTGTTCAGCTTCGAGTCTTAAGGATTTGGAAGCTAGAAGAACTCCAGAATTTGAAAATGGAAGAAGAAGCGATGCCAAATCTTGAGGTGTTGGAGCTTAGATTTTGCCACCGATTGACAGAGTTTTCTCGAGTACCAAAGACCCTTACTGAATTGAAGTTGACCAAAATGCCAGAGGAATTCACCCAGAAGTTTGTGCATCATAAGGGAGTTGTTCTCATAGTTTAACTGTAGTTTTCTCCATGTATGGATTTGGATTTGTTGTTGTTGTTGTTGTTGTTGTTATCTTTTCTTGAACAAGACTTCTTGTAGGATATATTGGGAATAGTCCCACATTGCTAATGAGATTGGAATCATGTGGTCTTATATATGGAGAATCCCTCCACTTATTAGTTCGAACTTTTAAGTTGGAAACTTGACATGGTATCAGAGCTCCAGATTCCCTCTCATAATAACCTTAAAAATAAAAATAAAAAGAGGCCAAGTCACTAAAAGAGGGACGTCAGTTGCACAGAATAGGGACTATGGTCACCCAAAGAGGGACGATCACCTAAAAGAGGGATCAGTCACCCAAAAAGAAGGACTATATGTTACCCAAAAAGAGGGACTATATGTTACCTAAAGAGGGATTAGTCACCAAAGAGGGACGATCACCCAAAAGAGGGACTATATGTCATCCAAAGAGGGATCAGTCCACCCAAGAAGAGAGACCAATCACCTGAAAAGTGTCATGTAATGCCACATATACTACCACATATACACCACCTAACGGTGGGGTTACATGTGAGAGGGAGTATTGGAAATAGTCCTACATTGCTAATGATATTGGAATCCTGTAGTCTTATATATGGAGAGTCCCTCCACTTATTAGTTCGAACTTCTGAGTTGGAAACTTGGCAATAACTGTTGGACTTTATGTTGTCATTGTTGGCAACTTGGTTGATGTGAGTGTTTGTGAGCATTCAATCAAAAAAATGAGGAGAGAGAGTGTCAGTGTAGGAGAGAGAGTGTCAGTGCAGTGGCATAGATGTGGCAACCTTGCATGTATGTTCTACAGTGTTCTACATGTGTCTCAGATGGCTTGCAGCGAGTTAAATGGCATTCTACATCAAGTATGAGAGAGAGTGATTGTGGACTGTGGACCTCACTGGTGATGTGGTCTAGTTTCTGATGATGTGGTCGAGTTTCTGATGATGCGACAGTGTTACTGAAGATATGATAGAGTTTCTCATGTTTCTCATATTGTGAAAAAAGCAATTGAAGAGAGAGATAGAAGAGAGAGAAATTGGAGAGAGAAAGAGGAGAGAGAAAAAATATGAGTGGGACCCACGGGTGTGGTGGCAAGGTGACATGCCAACATGGCAGCCCACGGCACTTGGCATGCATGCACGCACGCAAAGTTTCGGGTTTAAATTCCAAGGTTTGACATAGTTTTAACTTTGGATCTATTTTTGGTGGGTCCCACAGTAGGTTCATGGAAATCCGACAGTGGAAAGATGTAGAGCGTCGAGTTATCTTTCCAACCAACTTGAATCACTCAATTCCGACGTCGGATGAGAGAGATATCGTTGTTTCTGTTGGATCGCTCGAAAAAGTCATTTCACAAGTTGTTTAGGGGCAATTTCGGTATTTCACAAGTTGTTTAGGGGCAATTTCGGTATAAAAAGAGGAGAAGATGCAAGATCAGCGGCCAGATTGAAGCCACGATGCTCAGATCCACTTTGAATGGCCCAGATCAAGGAGGGATCGAGTGTAATGCGGTCTTTGCGTCTTGATACCATCGCGCGCATTATGATTGGACGGAGGCAAGTTAATAAAGTGTTTCGTGTCACATGAAGAAAGGATTATGATTCCATGGTTCGCCCTTGATTCGGTGTGTCACATGTATGATGTGACGGCGGCGCAGATTCGCATCCGATGGCTTCCATTAGTCCCGATCGCGCCTGACGCGATTTATTCATATCCGACGGACTCTAGTTAATCCCGCCTTTTAAAGGCTTATCCGAAGGCTAGCAGAGATGATTCCGTGTCCACCAATAGGAACTCGACAGCACAAAAGGCGGCGGCACTAAAGTGTAGCGCGGGTGCATCATATGGCTCCGAAAGATTCCATTTCAAATTTTCTGATTGACCGAACTTCAAACCGTCATAACTTCTTCATCCGAGCTCCAAATCGGTCCGTTCAAGTTGCAGTTTCCATATTTTTGGATGCTCTATCTATTGGGTGCCGTTGAAAGTCAAATTAAGGAGGAGAAAAATCAAAAATAGGGTTTTGAAGCTTAACAAAGGGTTTTTCTTGGGTTTCGTGCCTGTGGGAGTGATCAATCACCAACTACCTCTTCTTTGTGCATCAATAGAGTGATAAATCCCTATGAGAGGTCAGTAGAGCTTTTATTTTTATATTCATGGTGATTATGGGTTATGTGGAAGAAATTAGAAGCCTGTGAGCAAGGTGTGCTCTGTGAATCGATCTCTATCATCATTGAAGACTGTTAGAGAGTACCTGAAGGCAGTGTGAAGCTTCAGAGATATTATTGGCCATTCGAAAGCATTCTTTGTGAGATTTTCCAAGTTTTTTATCTATTTATGTTTTCAATTATTGTATGCTAGCATAGGTGCAATTGTTGAATACCTAGCTAGTGAGGGAAAACTGTAAGACAAATTTATAAGCCTAAAAAAATTTGTTATTTGCTTCTCGTGGGTGCGGGTTAAGCGTGGTGTGTAGCGTGTGCTGAACACTGGTACTTGATACTTGAATTCCTAGCACATGTGTGCCCTCCTAGTTTTATGCTGGGTAAATTGGGTGTATGGACTCCCTACTGTATAGACAGTAAAAAGAAGTGTATTGAGTATTTACGGAGCTCGTTGGGCATTACTCCGTGGACTAGCCATCACACACTGTGTTGGTGAACCACGTATATCCTGTGTTGTGGACTGTCTTTATTTTCCTATATATTTTGGAGTGTGTGGAATGACTTGCAGGATGGGTGTGTAAATCTGATAGACCTGGCCACTGAGTGGTAGCGAGGTAGATTTGTATGCACTTGTGTGTGTGTGAAAGAATATATCTCCATCAGCTCTGGACAGCAGTAAATAATCAGGAAAAAGTTTCAGACACTGATTCACCCCCCTCTCAGTGTCATATCAAGTTCATCAATAACAACAATAAAGTATTGTTTAAGACTTAATTTTCTTAATAAAAGGTATTGATACGAATCATTTTCTAATTTGTATAGGATACGAATTTGCAACAACTATCATATAAATGAAAATGATAATAAATTTGTACTCACAGTAGGAAAATGGATCGAAGAATTAAACGGGTTGAGTCATGTATAAACACTCTTCTTAAGATTGTATTCACTCCCTATGGTGCAACAGGTTCTTGTGAATCAACTTCCAAGATGAAACAACCCCTTAAGGCCCTCCTAGTTATGTGCACACAAAAACTGGACTTTGTCAAAATGACTGACGGCTGAGATCAATAGCCAGAAAAACAAAGTGGGCTCGGTAGCGTCTAAATAGAATCTGAGAGAGAGAGGGAGAGAGAGAGAGAGAGAGAGAGAGAGAGAGTTGGCAAGACACAGAGAGTGAGAGAGAGAGAGAAGAAAAAGACTGAATTAGTAATTGAATTTTGGATGCAAAAAGCCTTATAAACATCCTCTATTTATAGAGGACATGTGCCCTTTCAAGGGGTACATACGGGCATGTCCATTAGACCGATGGTCTAAATCGTACCCATCTATATGTAGGGATACCTATATGTAGGTGTCCTTCCAAAAGGGTACCTACGTAGACACACATCCACAACAAGGTCCGCGTTACGGCACAGTCATGGTCACTGCTTGGCTCGGCTCGGCTCGACACGTGCTCAAGTAAAGTAGACCTAGAACAACCAGACACCTCCCTCAAGAGGGAGACTTTTTTGTAAGGGCTCAAGATGTATTGGGACGCCCTTTACATATAAACCTCTCTCTTCCATTTTCCCTAAGCAATGTGGGACTAAAAATCCTTACTTGCTTAACCAACTCAAAACAAACTTTAAAAGTTTTCCCCCCAAAATGAAAACAGAAAAATTTTAATTTTAATTTTTTAAAAACTTTTGAAACTTTTCTAATTTTAGCTTTTAAAACAACAATTCTCCCACATGTTTCAAAAGATTGATAAAACCGGAAGTAGACTGTTAATCTCATGAAAACATGTAAGAGACGTCGTTATAGATGTATTTCGACTTGAATCTACACTAGGTCTAAAAGGCCATGTTATAGAGTATGGGTGGTGCCACACTATAGAGTACGGTGAAGCAATGCTCCTTGAACCTTTCCTCATTGGTGTAGCTGACTGACCCAACTGCCATCCCTTACAGTCCGACTCTCGAATAGTTCCTTTCGTAAAAGGTGGACAACTTTTATTCGGTCTTGTCCCTATCTTGGTTTCATGAATGTTCAGAAACTTCGCCCTTAAAACTCTCATCAAAGGTAGTCCCACCTCCTACATTCACTTAGGTCAACCCATAATGTGCACCACAGTTAACACACCCCCACATGTCAATGGGATAGTTGGTTTGATTAAGAATTTTTGTGATTTATCATCTATTCTTCGTGGTGAGTACTACTTTACCATCTAACTAGAATGAGCATAAGAACGATAATACTAAACAATCTGGTGATTTCGTTTTTATCTGTTGAACCTAATTCCAGAGATCTTCTATCACATAAGTTGGGTTTCTATCACATGACTTATGCCACGGGCTTCAGGCTCATTCCTTTAGATGTGTCGATTATGACTTTGGTGGTCTGTGGCTTTGTAAATGTATCCACCATATTCTTTTCTGACCTTACAAAGTCGATAGTCATCATTCTTTCACTTCTATATTGCCTCACAAGGTTGTGTCTTAGACGTTTATGTCTTCTTTTTCCTTTATATACTTTGCCTTTTTTGTTTTAACAATAGTTGTCTGACTATTACAATGTAATGATATTGAAAGCATAGGTTTAGGCCATAAAGGAATATTTGCCACCAAATTCTTGAGCCATTCGGCTTTAGTCCCAACCTTCTCTAAGGCTATAATTCTGCCTCCATAGTGGATTATGTACCATATGTTTGTTTAACCGTTTTCCATGAAATTGCTCCACCACATAGAGTGAATACTTATCCACTCGTTGCTAAGGATTCCTCTATATGGGATATCCAATTTGCATCGCAATATCCTTTTAGGAACGAAGGATATCCACTATAGTGTAAACCATAACTTATAGTTCATTTTAACACTATAACAATAAGCATTTTTGGACGATGATATCTAAATATCTGTCATCGAAAATCATTTTAGCCAACAGGATTTAAGTTCCCGTTGCTGAACTTATTTTTTCCAATGGTATCTTAAATTCCGTCGCTAAAAATCATTTTAGTCGATGGGAGCTATATTACAGTCATAGAAAATCATTTTAGCCCACGGGATATAGGTTCCCGTCTTTTAAAATGATTTTCAGCAACAGGATCTAAAATCCCACCGCCTAAAATAAGTATTTTTCAAGGGTGTCTAAAATCTCGTTACTAAAAATCATTTTAACCGATGGGAATTTAGATCCCGTTGCCTAAAATAAGTTTTTTCTGAAGGTATCTAAGATCCTGTAGCTCCTGTAGCTAAAAAAATACCATTTTTTCGTACGGTAGTAAATTTTTGTACAAAATACTGATTTTTCTCGACAGCAATAGGATTCCCGTTGATAAAAATATTTACTTTTGGCGACGGAAATATAGTTTCCGTTGGTAAAAATCTAATATTTTAGCCAACGAGAATATATTTTCCATAGGAAAAAATGTGAATTTATACCCACGGAAGATATGACGATGGAAAATATGACAAAAACCCTTCTGTCGGTAAAGATCAACGGCGACGAGAATGTATTTTTGGCGACGAAAAATTTTCGTGCCAAAAATAGGTATTGTTGTATTGTAAGTACCTTAATAGCCTTGTTAGAACTTGCCAATGCTCTTTCTTAGGGTTATGAGTATGTTAACTCAGTTTCCGTATTGCTAAGGCTATATCAGGTCTTGTTGAATTCGTCAAGTATGACACCAAACTAATAATCTAGGAATACTCTTTTTGAGAGACTAATTCACTTTGATGCTTTATGAGATGGCCTCCAACCTCCAATGGTGTTTTCACATGCGAATACTCATAATACCTATACTTCTTAAGCAGGTTTTCCACTTAGTGTGTCTAAGATAATACTATCTCATTATTTTTCTTGATGATCTTGATGCCAAAAATCACATCAGTTTCTCCCATGTCTTTTGTATCAAACATAGACATGTTGAGAAACTTTTTTTTATTGAATTCACAACACATATATTAGAACCCATAATTAGTATTTCATCAATATGCAATACAATGATATCGCCATTTCCATTTGCAAACTTACTATCTACACACCTATTTGATGATAAAACCCTTTGTCAATAATACATTATCAAGTTATTTTCTTACCATTGTTTAAGTGTTTGTTTCAAACCATACAAAGATTTAACTAACTTACAAACCCTTTTGTTTGTTTGTTTTTTTTTTTTTTTGTCTGGAAACAATGCAATCCTCAGGTTGTTTAATAAAAATTTCTTCTTTTAAATCCCCATTTAGAAAGTAGTTTTTACATCCATTTACTGAATAATCAGTTTATAAACAAAGGCAATTGCAAATAAGGTTCTAATAGTAGTAATTTGAGCAACAAGAGAGAATGTATCAAAGTAGTCTATGTTTTTCTTTTATTTAAAACCTATTATTACTAATGTAAGCAAAAAGACTTGTATTTCCATCCATGGTTGGAGGAGGGGGTGCCTTCAATGATTTTTTGCCATGTTTCGAGGGTCAGCTCATGAAGCAATAGGCCCGTCGGATCCACAAATTTGTGTGAAGGGGTGTTTTTGATGTCATCGTTGTTAAAGAAAATAGTTCTCGAAACATTGCCAAGGTTAGAAGGGTCTTGAGTTGAGAAAAGTGAATGATTAAGGCTATGATATAAGCCCAACCATTCAGAGTTATTTATGCGGGGCAAGCCCGTAGTAGCCTAATATTTCATAAACCAGGTAGTGACCTGGGAAGCGAAAGCCGGAGGAGAACATCTCTTCGTAAACCACCATCTTGTTAGTGTAAGGGTGGCAAAGCCTATCATCCTTATCAAGGACATCAAGTTGGATGGAATCTGGGATACGGTATCGTTGTCTCAAGGTGCCTATTTTTCCTCAATTCATGATGGAATACCAGAAAGATCCATAGCAAAAAGGACTGAATTGAGGATAGGAAGAGGTGCCCTCCTACCCTGACGTTCTCTGGTCAGACGAGGGAGCTTGAGGTCCTTGAGCCCTAGCCTCTAATTCTTGATGAGCCAGAGTTTCTTCAAGTTCTCATTGTCTGGTAGTTCGGCTAGGTCTATTGATTACGACCTTTTAAAAACCCATATTCTATGGCTAGTCAGAGACACAAAGAACTAAGAGAAGAAAGAAGTTAAAGAGCACTTATTGTGGTAAAAATTACGGAATGCTTGTAGAGGAAGATTTGAAGCTTTGAGAAAGGCACTGCAACCAAAGAAGACGAACGAAAGGAGGAAGGATGAGAAGAGGTATTTATGGCCTTTCCCCTTTTTAGTTTCATTTTCGAATCCGTCTCGAGAATTGAAGCAACAAAATGGTGGAATTCAATTCGACTCCACGTGGAGACCCGTCATTATAAGGCTTCGTCTTCAGAACATTAAATGTGGGACGTTTCGAATGACTGATGGTGCATTCGGTATTTGATGCATGGCGAAGAAATATCGCTAAATCTGCTCGTATAAAAAAGAATAATCATGAGGGGGTCTTATTAAGAGACATTTTTCAAAAATGGAGGCTGACAACTGCTAGGAGGTGGAAAATCCAAATCGTCTCCACCTCCTGCCGCCGATCCAAGGACCTGGGTTCAGTCTGACCACCTGCCAATACATTGGGGGGTGGGCCGGCTGAAATTCAGCCCTTGGCAGGCGGCATGACCGCAGGAGAGGATTTGGTTGCGGTGATTTCCCAAAAGGCGGTCAGTCATGTTCCAGAAAAGTTACCGTTTGACGGCACCCTATGACATCAGCTGTGCAAAGATAGGGAACTAAATCTCGAAAATCATAATTCATCACTTATAGATATTTCATTGGTATAAGGAAACGGATCCATTGGCGACCTCAGAAACGCATGGAAAGGGAACCTTGACAATAAAGTGCATTTTGTTGCCCCCTCGGCTCCGTACGAGCCCAAGGGTCAAAGGGCAGCTAATATCGGTAAGATTAAGTCCACCAATCCGAGTAGGCCACATGGACTCAGCAATCCCAAGGATGGGGTCATACACGTAGCAGCCATCAAGAAGGAACACGTAATAACTAAAAAAAGGGAGCGTCAACTATTTTGACGCTGATCTGACCTCCAATGGTAAAAGGCTACTGACTCCTAGGCCAATAAAGAGCATAAACGTGTCGTCACCTGGTTTGTTGAGGAGTCAGTGGCAAGTAATGAGTACGAGGTAAGGGTGGAGGTGGTGTAAATATTGAGCCACCTATAAGGTCACCAATGCATTGAAGACACGTGGACCTAGCACGAGAAAGTTGTTCACTTTACCAAAACGGGGGCTGCAACAGAAATGACTCGATAGGGATTATTTCGGATCACATTAGACCAAGATTAGCTGATAGCTTCTGCACTTAAGGCCTAGCTCGGAATAGGTCGTCTACTGGCCCCCTCAACTTGACTGACCGACCTGCCCGGCGTATTATAACTCTACATCTGTATACTCAAAATCTGAATAAATCTCTAGCTCAAGAAGCTAGGAAAAAGGCTAGACGTAGCCCTTGGCCACTACTATAAATGGAAGGGTTGAGAAAGAAGAAAGGTACGCTCAAATTATATACTTTCAAGCTTATACTTATTTTCTCTATTGTTACTATCTGCACAACAAATCACTTCAACCTTACTCTACTAGGAATTCAAAAATTACACTTTCGGATTCCATTTGCTTGTCATGGTCCTATACTGACTTAAGTATCGAAGTAGCCATAGGGTTAAACCTGACCACCTCACTGCATGCCTTTGATCTCCTATTATAGGTGTCATCATCTTAGGGATCAGGCAAAATCCAATGACAACACAGAACTTCAAGTTTTCTCTTTTTTAGTGTCATCTTTCTATGCGTATGTTCATTCCGGTTACACTTTTCATGTATATGCTCATCTCGGTTGCACTTTCCACATGTGTATTCTCATTCCAGCTACATGTGATGAGAGTGTTGGAAATAATCTCACATTACTTAAGTGTGGTACCTTAGATGCCTTATATACTTGAGAGTCCTTCCACTTAATAGTTCGAACTTTTAAGATGAAAACTTAAGAGAGAGAGAGAGAGAGAGAGAGAGAGAGAGAGAGAGAGAGAGAGAGAGAGAGAGCTTTGGAATGGCAGCTTAAGATCTCCTTATTCTATCACCATTGTTTTAGTGTATGCCTTAATTCTCTTGTCTCAAGGCATTGGTTCAAGTAGGGGAGAGGAGCTTCCTCTAGAACATCTTGAATTTACTCAGCAGTGAGGATGAGCATTATGCTCTTTTTCCAGTTCAAATTGCTTGGACCTGCCAATCAATCTTCATCTAATAGTTTTGACAAAGAGGTTATAATGATCAAATTGGGAATCTAAAACGACTTGCAAGATAATTAATTTGAAGATAAAACCATTGAATACATATTGAGATACATTTTTTAATGACACCTGAGTCCTGAAACTATGAGATTCTCTTAAAGCTTATTAATGTGAATTAAAGCATCAGAATCCCAACCCACATAATTTTTTCGCCTTATCAGGAGTCATCATGTATGTTCTGATCAATCTATCCAATCACATTTCATTTGTGGGATCAGACTTCCATTTATTTTGGCCACCTAAGTATCATGTTCATTCTTGTTGGCTGATACACACTCAAGGAAGGCAATTGCATACCTAATCTTAGCTAGAGTGAATCACATAAGGAAAAATGATGCTCTCCACTGTTATAGGGTACTCCCACAAATCGTGTCTACTCTCAAATTATCGGAGATGAATATAAACTATCTCAACAACAAATTTAGGTATTATCATGTCGACATCTACAAAACTGTCTCCAAGATCCTTGCATTCACCCAAGTAGGAGGTCATGAAATTTTCTTCTCCTTAAGAATTCATTTCAAACTTTCTTTAAATATAAAGAAAAATGTAAAAAAGTGGAACACGAAAACTGAGGTTTCTTCCCCTCTGAAGCACAAGACTCCCCCTCCCCTCTCCCCTGACTATTCTTACTCAATCGGAGGTGGAAAGGGCAAGCCAAAAGGATATTGTGGGAGGATAGAGGTTGAAAACTCTTAAAGGACTTTTCTCTCTGGATTTGAAATTATGTTTTCAAATGAAACCAATACCTATTTGTAGAAAAACCAAAGATTCAATCGTGGCGCTCCGATTGCCATTGCAAGTGCGGTCTCCCTTGAAATGAATGTGATCCAAATGCCAATTGCCAATGCCATAGCAAAATCATGATGCAGCGGAAGATACATGTCACCTTTTATGTCCAATCACACTAAATAGTTGTGCATGGTGTCCCATGTGTATACACAGTGCTGTGAAAATCATAATGCCTCCTTTCCATTAAGGTAGATTAATAATGGGTTACCAGTAATAATGGATCCAAACAACATTCGAATACCAAATCACAATTGGAAAGACTTCATTACTGGAAAACAACATAATAGGTAGGAAATAATCCTACACCCCAAGCAATCTGTCCCTCTGTATGTTGATTGAACTTCCATCACTAATCACCCATATTACTTATTAAAAGGGGAAAGAAGATAAGATGGTGAATCTGACTGATATGCACACTGTTATTTAGCATAATTGACACTAGCACGTCAACACAAGAATGACAATACAAATTACCTGTAGCTTATCGTACAAAATAAATGAAGAGTTGTAAGGAAATGACATCCATCGTTTTAGAGAACAAGAAATCAATTCACTAATAAGTCACACATACTACCAAAACTTAGATATAATCTTTACCAGTTGTCTAATCAAAATAAATTGCAATCCATCTCCATGAAAATGAAACTAAAATATTAATTAAGTGCCATAAGAAGTAGTGAAAGAAAAGGGATTCCTCATGAGTACTGTTCGTATTTGAAGATTCCCCTTGAATCATGTCCCTATTATGATTACTCACTTCAGTATTAGATCTGCACAAAATGAATAGAAAGATCAAATCCATTGGTAAGAATCATTTATTTTCTATGTGATGGTCAAAATCTAAATTCATGAGAGAATGTGTAACCTTTTATTTATGGTGATCATAACGCACTCCATGGAGTAGAATATCCTTTATACCAAAATAAGAAGAAAAAAAAAATGAACTGGTTGAGAAGAATTAGATTCCAATATTGATCCTTTCCTCTAAAATAATAATACAATGTAATAATTGCACACTTAAAAGAAGGAATAATATTAGTCTTACCAGTCAGTCTGCATCATAAGAAATACAGAGCTTAAGTCGATCCTTTCCCACATGTTCCTCAATAAGTCTTGCATCACGTAGTACTCTGTCTTCATGATCTCCTAGTAACTCCAACTCTTGCAAAGTGGAGATGGCCTTTAGAGCTACTAATGGGAGACTATTTAGCCTTTCACAAGATATGACAGTTAACTTTTGAAGACTCGGGGTTACACCCACTGACATTTTCCACTCTCTTATGCGTAAATCTTTGAGTTCCAAGATTTTGAGCTGACGAAACCCATCAATATTGCTCCCAAAATCTAAAACAGATCCGAACATAGCTCCTCGCTGCAACTTGAGAATGTGAAGATTTTGTAGCATCTGCAAGGACCGCAATGCCTGCCGAAAGCATTCCTCTTCGTAGCCTGTGTCTTTGAGGGTGAGGTGGGTGATGTTTGGTGGAAATATTAGCAACTTACTCTGGATATCACGGGCACTTTGGATAGGATGCCTCGTACCACCCACCATACTAAGTTTTCGAAGGCGCTCCATTAAAGGAAAAACACGGCCTAGTCGATCATCAAACTTGGGTATCGTCTGATGTAGACGCAATGTAACTAAATTTGGCATCGTATACAACACATCCTCCGTAAAATACTCAGTGTCCAAACCTTCCAACGTTAAAAGATTCTTTAATGAGATATTTTGCCAATCAATACTATTCACTTTTGGTTCTATAAGCAATGATGGATTGACAGGAATTCCAGATGCACTAGAAGATAGACGCAACAAAAAATGCCGTAATTGTCGCATCTTCCAAAATTGTAACGGAAAATCAATATACCCAAAATTGTTTAAAGGTAACTTCAACTTCATTTTGACAAACTGTAGGTTATGGAGGTTGCTTAGGCAAAATAATTTCCATTCGCTACTGAAGAAAATTATTTCCAATCGTAGATACCTTAGATGAATCAGATTAATAAAACAAGGATTCCTTGAGTCTAATTTCAAATCAAACACCCTAAGAGGTATGTCATCTTGAATAATGAGCTTCATGTCTTGCAGTATTGTTTCTTCTGTTTCACTCCCCGACGAGCAATTGATGAACAAAGAGGACCCTTCTAACTTGTTCATTTTACTACTGGCCGCTTCAAACCTGCAAAGATCCAACAGGGAATAACATTCTCGGGGAATTGTAATTTCTTTTATGTGACCATCGATTCTCCCCCTTTGGACTTTGATCAAATTCATATTCATAAGCTCATTCAGATATTCTTCTGTAATATCTTCCATTTCTATTGCTCCTGATGTCTGATCTCCACTTCCAATCTTCGCACTTAATGATGTTGATGGATTTACAAGGCCCTCTGCGACTACCAGTCCTTTATAATCGAAAAAGTGATAACCTTTTTTGAGAACATGATAATAGGCTAAGCACATTTTCAAGTGACGAGGTAGGCCGTTATAAATATATTCACAAATTCCCAACGGCAATATTTTATCAGACCAAGATTCCTCATTGTTTTCATTATCTGTCTTTGACAATAGACGACGATGATATTTTGCCGCTAATGAAACGATAGCAAGTGGTAGCCCACCACATGCATCTACCAATTCATGATATGAATGAAGATGATTTGGGTCCCATTGGGCATGGGAATGGGAATCCACAAAGCTAATAACTCTCTTTGAGAAAAGAGTCCGTCCCTCCTCCTTGGAAAGTCGACGCAAATAAAAGGGAGGCCTACTTGGTCTCGCATGTGAAGCCACTTGATCATGGCGTGTAATGAGAATTATCCTACTTTCACGTTTGTTTTTGGCTGGGAAGACCATATTAATGTCAGCCCATAATTGGGCTTGACAAACATCATCAAAAACAACAAGGTACCTGGTTGAATTCTTGAGATGCTTGTAGGTTTCAATGGCCAAATCTTTGAGGTCCTTTGTCTCATTTATCTGGTCATCGTCCTTAGTGCTGTCTGTGGTTGTCGTTGCAGGTTTTATCTGCTCTATGATGTATTGCAACAACTCTTCAATCTTGTAGTTGTTAGACACAGGAATCCATGCACGACAAGGAAAGCGTTCCATGATGGTTGGGTCATCATAAATGTTTCGAACAAAAGTTGTCTTGCCCATGCCTCCAGGACCAACAACAGGGATGATGTCACGTCGACCATCTGGATCTTCATCCTTGAGCAAATTCATCATCCTTTTTACCTCATCTTCTAAGACTATTATTGCATCACCATCCTCAATCGTTGGTGGTAGTCCTCTTTTTGATAATGAGGAAGTGTTAGATGTACTGGGCTCTGAAAATCTATGGAACCACACATGCGATTCCATCATTCCCCTAATTTTACTTATAAATCCACTAATTTTGCTTTTCAATTTATGAGCTTCATCCATCACCAACCCAAATTTTCCTGCTGTATCTAGATATGAAACGGTAACTTTTTCAGCCTCATGGACTACAGTTACGACTTCCACTACGAACTTTTCCAAGTCTTCATTTTGCTTTCTTTCAACTTCCATTAGAAATGACTTCAACCGCATTAACAAACTTTGCAACGACCAGAGTTGATCCTCAACTTCATCAAGTGAATCTACCTCAGCTAACAACATGTATCCCAGTCTATTTAAGAAAGGAGCAATTTCTGTGTCGACCATCTCAGTTTTCCTCACAACCATCCCAACCCAATAACAGAACTGAACAGAAATTTTCAATAAGTAAAATTTTCAATCAAATTAATTGGATTTGAAGAAAGGAATATGATAGGAGTAAGGAAAATTTATCTCAGTTCTGAAGGCGGCGGCATTCTACAATCTGATTTCCCCCGAATTATTCCGGTGGTGTAGTGTTTCTCCTCCATCTTTCAACCGCAACTGATGTCCACGATGATGCATTTCTTCAAGTCTGAACCAGATCTGAGCACACCAGTGATCGAATTAATGGTAACGAAGCAGATCTGATGCAGATAGATCTGGAGATCTGAGATCGATGAAGATCTGAGAGCTTGATCCGAAGCAGATCTGAGATCGCACATCTCAGTTTTCATCTCTCCATACAAGAAACTAGGAATTTATCGTGATTCTGTCTCTGTGTCTCTCTCTCTCTCTCTCTCTCTCTCTCTCGACTTCATCGTTCCTGCAACCGACGAAGAGAGAGTTTGTTTGAACTGATAGAGATCGCTGAAGACCAGATCTGAGAAGCTTGTCCGTAGCGTCACTGCGTACTGTCCATATTTTTTCAGAGTTTGTTGCAAGCCGTTTCAACATGGCCTAACAGACATGGCCAGTGGATCTGAGACTACGGCCTTTTGATCTTTGGGTGAGGAATCATCCCCTCCCTCCTTGCAAGGAGCTCTTCTGGGATCTTTGGAAACAGGGTATCTCGAGCCCTTTCTCTGGTCTCATTGTTGAGGCGACACCATCTTGCTCGGTTTGAAGCTGTATCATGTACACACAGAACAGTAGAAGGCTTAGAATAAGCTCAAAATTAGAAGAGTCGAAAAAGAAGAATCGAAAAAGAGAAAGCAAGCAAAATGCCTCCAATTTAGGTAAACACCACGCTGGACTATGGTTGGAAAAGATGTACAGGTATTAAAATATCAACCATAAAGTGAAGTAACAGGAGAGAGAGGGGGAACGAGCTTGTTTGGAATATCCTTTTATCACAGAAATCAATTCAGGGAATTTTCGATCAAGCCCATGAAATGAGGAGAAGATTTTCTCTTTCAAGAAGCAGGAGGCAGAAGAGAAGGGTCGACAGAGCTGGGTATTCACTGCTGCCTGCGTTTATGTCCGGCAAGAAACCCTCGGGAGTCGCATTCGTGAGCCCTAATAGTTTCGTAAGAGAATCTGGAGCAATGACGAAACCAAAACCTCAACAGATTCTCACAAAAACAATGATTAAAATCTATGAACCGTAGATTGTAGCTCAAAACGATCTCTGGAAAAATTCGAGAATGGGAGAAGATGAGAGAAAGAGCAGACAAAGGAAAAATGACAAGACAAATCATTCTTTTACCATCCAAAGAATTCCTTTCAGGTGATAAATTCATGTTTTCCCTTGAACCTCTCAGGAGACGACGAAGCTTGAAACACTCTTCTTAAGCTCGAGCCAGTAACAGTTGTGGTCTCCTTACTACCAACAAAACCTATTGGTGAATAAAATTCCTCTTTTCCTTCTTTTCCGGGAGAACGAGTCTCTTCCCGAGATAGCTGAGACGACAACGGAGTGAAAGTGATTGTTTCGATAGATAGGAGAGGTTTGGGAGTTTGTTTCCGCCAGAGATCGACATCGATTTGGATGATTTTTCTCGTACTTAGGTCATTTAATGACTGTTGCTATGGCCTGCAGGTCGGATGGATCGAAACCGGATTGAAATCGTCTCCTGCGAGGTTTTTCGCAGGAGACGTGGCTGCTATTCTCCGATGCGCACCACGCGAAGCAAATGTCATCTGACGTCTCATGACGTTATGTCGCAGGATATCCAAAACGTCACCGGAATACACCAGCCGAAATACCTGATTTGAATCCTGCGACAGAGAGAGGAGAGAGGACAGAAAGAGGAAGAAGAGAAAAAACGAGAGGAGAGAAAGTGATAGAAGGAGAGTTGCTCCAAGAGCTCTTGTTCATCGTCTTTCCATAGCTCAGCAGAAAAGAGAAAAATGAGAGAGAGAGAGAGAGAGAGCGAAGGAGGAGAGGGTTTGGGTTCCAAATCACGGCAGAGGAAGAAGAGCAAAACGAGAGAGAGAGAGAGAGAGAGAGAGAGAGAGAGAGAGAGAAGAGAGAGAGCGGCGGAGGAGAGGGTTTGGGTTCTAAATCACAGCAGAGGAAGAAGAGAGATAAGAGAGAGAGAGAAGAGAGAGAGCGGCGGAGGAGAGGGTTTGGGTTTGGTTTGGGTTCCAAATCACGACAGAGGAAGGAAGAAGAAAGTTGAGAGAGAGCGGCGGTACTCGAGAGGAGATCGTAGAGGGCGGCGGAACTCGAAACTCGGCGAAGGAGAAAAGAGTCGACGGATTCTGCCTAGAACGCTATTCTTCTTCATCTGCCCTTTCTCTCTGTTGCCTCTGAAACGGATCAAAACCTCTGCTCTTCTTCTTCTTTTCCTTTTCTCTCTCTTCGTAGAGAAATCAAATCATTTCAGGAAGAATCTTCTTAATGACATTTTGATATGAGTTCCCGTCTATTTTTCTCTCGCGGGATCAAAAATCTGTGTTTCAAATGAGTTTCGTGCTATTTTTCTCTCACGGGATTCAAGTCAGTTTTACTCGGCTAGGTGTATCGCGGTGAAGCTTTCGCTGTCCTACAGCATAACCTTATGAGACGTCGGATGCCATTTGCTCCACGTGGTATGCATCGATGGTTTGCAGCTACGTCTCCTACGGAAAACCTCGCATGAGACGATTTTAATCCATCATAACCACCGTAGAGATGACCTATGGGAGTGAGGAAGGATGATGTTGTTGGACTATGTGTTGTCATTGTTGACAACTTAACTGATGTGGTAGTGTGAATTAGTTTACAGTAAAAGAAATGAGGAGAGAGAATGTCTGTGCAAATGACAGAGGTGAGGAAGCCTTGGGCGTGTTCTACAAGGCATGGGTCTCACTAATGATATGGCTTGTTTGATCTAGAGCGAGAAAATAAAGAGAGAGAAATTCTAGAGAGAGAAATTTTAGAGAGAGAAAGTGGGTGGGCCCCACTGAGGTGGCACTGGATCCCACAATGGGCCTCACTGATGATGTGTTGTAATCTCTGGTGATGTGGCATCTGACAAGCATATAATGAAGAGAGAAGGAAGAGAGAGAAACTGAAGATAGAGAAAATGTTGAGAAAGAAAAGAGGAGAGAGAAAATGAGGTGGCAGCTGAGGTGGAGAGACCTTGCTACATGGCCCCAGCAGCAAAGGCCAAATGGCCATGCCACATGCCTTCGGCAAGGCCCAGTAGCAATGCTAGCACAAGGCATGGCAGCCACAGCAGGCCAGAAGCAAGCCATGCAGCACAGCACCCCGCAAGCAGGGCCGCAGGCCACACACAAGCAGGCAGCAGGCCCGCGGGTACAAGCTAGCTGCCTACAAGTCATGCCGCAAGGCAGCAGGCCCGCGCGCATGCCCCATGGCACCTCCCGCACGCACATGAGGTGCTCGACAAAAGGTCGGGAGAGAAAGACCTCTCTGCCATTACAGGGGTATTTTCGGCATCCTAAAAAGAGAAGATTCAAGATAAACTGTCCAGATAGAGCCACGCCAGTCAGACGCTTATCCTATGGTCCAGAAAAAGGCGGGATCCTGTGAATCTCGTTCGACGCTTTTTGATTCTCCTGCGAGCAACATAAGTAGCTGAGCGCAAAGTAAAATGGTGCGCCGCGTTTCATGAAGATAGCACCTCGATTCCCTGCTGCGGGCGTAGGTTACAGTGGCGGCGGAAATCCAGATCCAACGACCATGAGTGATCCCCATTGCATCTGACGCGATCTGCCAGATCGGACGACCAGGGGCTAATCCCACGTTCTCCATCTCGATCCAACATTTTTGGTTGGAGATTCTTTCTCCAGCCTATCAGAACTCGACAACGCCGACTGTCCTATCAGCGGCAATTCGATTCGGTGTGTCGCAGGTGTATAAATATGCATAAAAAGATGCCCTTTGTTATGATCTCACTAGCCGAACTTCAACTGATCATAACTTGATGATCTGATGTCCAAATCGGACGATCCAAGTTGTTGTCTTCCTCATTTTGAATCATCTTTCACCTGAGAGGAGTAAGCAGTCCGAAAAGAGAAGAAGAAATCTGGAAGAAGGGGGAAGAATGGAAAAGAAGGGGTTTTTGATGGTTTTTGCTCATTGAGTGAGCATTCAATCACCCACCAACCTCATCCTTGTTTGTCAATGATGCATTAAGGAGTGATGAGGGGTTGGTGAAGCTTCCATTGAATATTCTTAGTGATTGTGAGCTTTGTGTGAAGCTTTAATGGAGTATTAATGGTGTTTTTGATGTATTGACAAAGAAGAGGCTCTGGTTTTTGGGCAAAAACTCTCTCTAAGACGGTTGGTTAGGGTCTAGTGGTTTGACTTTAGTAGTTAAGATTATTTATAAGCTTATTTATTGCTGACATCATCACCGTCTTTGGAGTGTGATGTCTGTTGCGCTTGATCTTTATAAGTAATGATGGACATGTCCTTTTGGTTTTGTGAAATATCGTTCTTGAGTCGATTATTTCATGAAAGATGCAATTTTAGAAGCAATTATGAGGAAGTGACCAGCTTTCAATCCCACATTGATTACATGTAGAAAGCAGTAAGAGTATTAAAGGATTTGGGATTAATTAACTCATTACTCATGGAATGGAATGGTTGTCTGATTAGTGGATTGAGTTCTCGAGGTTTCTTTAATATAGATGTAATTTTATGTTTTGATCAAAAGTAAGGTTTTGAGTGTAGAGAATGAAAATTAGAGAAGGTGTTTTTTTTTTTATATTTATTTTAACTATGTTTTGGAATTGTAATTGTTAATTTAATCGGCTGAGTGGGAACTACATGTGGCTAAAATTGTTACCCTCCATCTTGAGTTCATAGTGATGATTTGTCTGACAAATTTCATACTGATTTTGGAGGGCATTCCATAACCATTGCAATTTTAATTATTATGTTGTTTTAACATGAAGATATTTAAATCTCTATGAGATTTGTATGTATGTTATGTATATTTGGTGGATGCCTCAATTTTGAAGGAAGTGTGAAATGGGAATTCTTAAGGGGAAGAAATTTCATTACCTTCTATAATGGGTGAATGTAAGGTTCTTGGAGTTTTCTAGGGGTGTCAACAGGTAGATTTTGGTTCAAGCCAAATCGGCGTCGGGCTTTATAGGATCTGATCGAAACATGTCCATTAAAAGGTTTGGATAGGATGAGTTGCACTGTGCATGTTAACTAACGAGCTGGTCCGATTTTGGTTCATTATCAGATTGGGTTTATTCGACTGACTTCGGGTCGGTTCGGTTTCAGGTTCATTTACTGGCAGCCTGATAAGGGATGCCATATTACTTTGGTTTTGATGGGGTTGACCACCATATATAAAAATCTTTGACATTCGGTTTAATTCGGGCCACAATAAAGTTCAGTTCGAACTTGGACGGTCAGGCTTAACGATTAGGCTTTGGGCTAATCCAGACCAGACCAGGACCGAGAATTATTAGAAAAAACTAACCCCAAACATGTCCACTATCAATTCAGTCCGAATAGATTTATGAGTAGGAAATCCAATGCTTCATTCACATTAATAAGCTATAACAGAAGCTTATAGTGTGAGGTACTGTCATTAAATAGTGTAGCCGGTTTTATCTTCAAATTAAATATCTTGTATGTCATTGTAGATTGTCCAATTTTGCTATTATAACCTTTTTAACAAAGGTACTTGATGAAAATTGATTGGCTGGTCCAAACTATTTGAACTGGAAAAGGAACATGATGCTCATCCTCACTGCTAAGTAAATTCAAGATGTTCTAGAGGAAGATCCTCCTTCCCTACTTGGACCAATGCCTGAATAAGGAGTATACTAGAACAATGGCGGTAGGAAAAGGACATGTTAAGCCGTCATTTCAAATCTCTCTTTTTAAGTTTTCATCTCAAAAGTTTGAACTAGTAATTAAGTAAATCGGGGTGATGGAGGCGAAGGTGGAGGAGATAGTGGCATAGGCAGAGGAGAGAAGACCGGCGATGGTGGAAAAATATCTCTTCCTTTGCTCGTCTCCTCTTTCTCCCCTTTTATCGGTTTTTTCTTTTGCCCCCTACTTCTCTCTACTGTGAGTCAATAAACTATCCCCTTACAGACGAGCACACACAAGGCCCAAACCTTACCAGTGTTTGCTCAATCAACCTTAGGGTCATCTTCTTCCCAAGAGTAAGAGTGACTTTTAGAAGGGTCAATTGGAAAAAAAAACCCTCACTGATTGAAGGCGGCAATGCTTGGTGGCGAGGCTACTCTCCCTCTCTCACAAAGTCATCCCTAAGGACCCTCCCAGTAAGTTCCTATTTTTTTTTCCCCCATCTTCTGCTCCTATAGTCCTATGGTGGTGTGCCACTGCCACTGTTGTTGCTGCTCTTTTTCTTCTTCTGGTTCTGTACATTTTTTTCCTTTCCCCTTCTTCTTCTACTCTGGTGGTTGTGGCCTCTGCCAATGTTGCTGCTCCGATGTGGCAGCCATGGCTTTGCTGCTACTCCACTGTGGCAGCAATGGCCGCTGCTGCTAATTTCTTCTTTCTCTGTTCTCGATCTTCTTCTTCTCCACTCCTGCTACTCCTCTTCTCTTCTCCTTTCTGTTTCTTCTTTTCTTCTTCAGTTTCTTGCCGGAAAAACAAATCCCTTTGAAGGATTCATACAAAAGGAGTTGAAGGAACCCATTTCCCGGCTAAGAGAACCAAACTTCATATCATTGTTGAATCTGAAACTTCCACCCCACCTGGTTTTGGAGATTTATATTTCCCCACAGCTAGTAAAGCTTCCAGATATTTCCTTTTTTTCCCTCATTCAAGCCTAATAAAAAATCCGTTTGAATCTCTACTGCTACCTCTGATTGGATGGAGCTTCTGATGCTGCGAAAGTGACGGAAGTTCGATTTTAGGAGAAGAATAAAGGGCGATCTGATGATCATACAATAGTTCTCTGGCATCAGGAAATGACATAGCAGGTCGGGGATACTAGTATTAATCATCTCTATGCTAAACAAGAGAAAAAGGGAAGACCAAGCAAAAACACAATATGAGGATTTTACCATGGTTCAGCATGCCAATTAATGTAGAATGCCTACCTCCACCCAGAGAAACTAAGAATTTCTGTATACACAAGAAAACTCTACATCTTCTATCCACATGACAAAGTGTTCTCCTTGACTTAGACCTTACCTAGGATTTTCCTAATATAGATAATATATAAGTTCTTTAGAAATTCTAATCCCACCCAATTACAAATTAACTCTTATACATGCAATTGACCCAAATACAAATACAACTCTAATAACTATGTAGACCTCATGGACTGCAAGACACAACTCAACAAATCTCTACCTGACTTGAATTCTACAAACCACCCTGAAGAAGAACTAGTTGATGTCTGTACATACTTACAACATATTGAAGTAAAAAGGATCAATAGGTTGGGAAGGGATGGAACTTTTCACGATCTAAAATACCTTATCTATATGAGTCTTATCTACGAGAAAAAAAAATGGCAAGAAGTCTTTTCCAAAGAAAGGAGGAAAAGCCAATATTGTGATAAAGTTTTTTAATTCGGACATGTGTGGTCCAATCAATGATTAAGGCCGACATGAGTATAAATATTTTCACATGTTTATTAATTATTACTCTCGGTATTATATTTATGTAATTAATACATGAGAAGTTTGAAGTATTTGAAAATAAGTTCAAAGAATTATGTGCAGAGCTTTTTTTTTTTTGGTAAATTATGAGCAGAGATTGAGAACCAGTTAGAAAACGTATCAAATTCCTAAGATCAAACCAATGACAAGAGTATAATATTTAGAGGGAAAAGATCCTCTATAGTGAGGCTAAAGTGGCAATGAGGATCTGATGCATTTAAGTGGCTAGGATCCTCACTGTCACTTTGGCCTCACTACAAAAGATCTCAATCCATATATTAGATGAATTCAACGATAACCCTTTTACAACAAAAAAAAATAAATAAATAATAATAAAAAATTAATAAAAAAAACCCATGGATAACCTTAGGCATGCACGATGGAATTACGTCTCAATTCACCTTCAATGGATATTATAGTGAATTGATTTTTCAGAAAAATGAAATCAAACTTTTAGATATGATTCAGTCGATGCTTATATATTTCTAGCCACCTTTGTTGTTTTGGTGATATGCTTAAAAAAATTTGTTCATTCTGAATAAGGCTCTCACTAAGTTATTTTCAAGATGTTTGTTCAGTTGTGATCATAGTTAGTAAGTTTGGGTACGGTAAACAAAATAAGTATAGATTTGTATAGGTATTAAATGGAGTAGACGTCAATAATACTTTTAAAATTATATACGTCTAAGATGTTTTTTTTTTTTAATTATATAAAAAAAAAAAAATCATTTTTCAAGGCATAAAAATGCCACAAAAATTGACAAAGAAGCATTATGTTATCACATGAGAATTAAACAGATGTCTGATTGCAATTCTAGATGAACTCTTTGAATAAAGCGAGTGTTCAAAGATACACATGGACACTACAATTGTCGTGGTAGCATCTAAATATAAAAACATCTAATCCTTTGTTGTTATTAAAGTAAATACAAAAAGTCATAAGGAATCAATCTTGAAAGAGAGATTTACGTGAATGAAGACAAGAGGTGAGAAAGGAAAGTAGCTACAAAAGGATAAGTAACACAGGATAGTCAAAGAAGGGGGCAAAGAACGTTGTTAGCCGGGCCCAATGGTAGAATAAGCAAGGGTTATTTTTCTTTTTGTTTTTCTGTATAAATAAATCAATATTTTTAAACATGTATTATACATGTTTAATACATGTCACATATATCATACTTGTTATAGAATACACATTTTTTTCCTATTTTTTTGAAATATCTAGTAAAAAACATGCTTTTGAATGATACGTATAAGTACATGTATTATACATATATTATTGACGTCTTATCTGGTATTAATCTACAACAGCTTAAGGTATGAGGCTGCATATTAGACGTGAAAATAGCAACATAAATAAGAATCTAAGACAAATATGTGTTATTTCTTTGTGATACCCAAAAGGTACTATATGATTTTATTTTTATAATCCTTTAGAAGAGAAAGTTAAGTAAAGTTGTCTAATAAACAAATTCCAGTTGATCCGACTAAATCTATATATAAATGAGACTTCAATGTTTTGTAGAATATCCTCAAAAGTTAGAAGAATTATATATCAAACTCTTTAGATTTAGGTTCCACATACTTATATTGAAGCTATGAAGAGGATCAAATGGAAAAAAATCATTTCCTAATCAAATTCAAATCAGATAAGGTAATCCAATTGGTTGACAGCCCTAATCATGTAGTCATTGACTAGGGAATATGGCCGATTTAAGTTAAGAATAACTGACTAAAAAAGTAAGAGAGAGAGAGAGAGAGAGAGAGAGATTTGGTGCACTTAAAAAAGAACCAGTTTGCAGGTAAAAAATAACAGCACATGGAAGAGAAATGTGAAGGGGAAAACAAAAAAGACATGGTGAATTATAGTAGAACTTACTGATTATCAGCATTGTTTACTTTGTTTTTTTTTTTTTTTAGACAAAATAGGAGTGGGTCCAAGCTTTGAGGGCAGAAGTTTTCTTTGAAATATGCTTGCTGACCTATCACTCTGGGGTTTTCATAATCTGTCCTCATACTTGGCCTCAAGAGAGGAGATCAATGAGAGACGATAATAAGAAGAAAAAAAGAGGAATCAGAGTATTTAAGTTTCGTTTGATAACACTCCAACTCCTTATTTCTTAATTCTAGAGCTAATCCGGAGTAGAATGGTGATTGATAAACACGATTCACGTTTTGACTCTCAGGGAGTGATCCGTTCCAAAAATGTCTATGGGAGTTAAAAAACTGGAGCTAAAAAAACTTACTTATCTTGCTCCGAAGCTATTACCACTACCGAATACCATCACCACCACCACTGGCACTGCCATCATCACCAACACCCCTCCACCGCCGCCATCCCCACTACCACCCACCACCCACAGCAGCCACTACCACCGCTGCCACCGCCACCACCACCACCTACCGCCACCACCTACCACCACTGTAGCCACCACCCACCCACCCACCACCTACCACCATTGTCGCCACCACCACACCCACCCACCACCCATCCCCATCACCACCACCCATGTCACACCCCAATTCTGATCCAACCAGAATGGTGTGAGTGAACCGTCATCGAACCAACGGTTCACACCAGGATCTCGAATAGGTCGTGTCCACTCATACAAACCATCACACATAACCACAATCAGAATATAATAGTACATCGGAAGTCTTTAAAATAGAACGAACTGAGTATCTATTGATAAATTAAATAAGTATCCAATTATTCAAATCCAAACATAAAATAAATATCTTTTACATCCCTTTAATATCAAACGAAAATAACTGAAACGAATAAACAAAATTCGATCACAGGTACACGCAGAAAGGGCACTCGCATGAAGCGTCATGCTCGTCCTCTCCCGCCCGTACACTCAAAGCAAAGAACGCCACCATACGCCGGAGCGTTCATGTAGTCATCCACAGTGTAACCTGCATCAACATCTAAAAACATGTATATATACAAAGGGTGAGCTCACAACTTAGCTCAGTATGACAATCAGACAGTTTCACAATATTATGCATGAATAACAATCATTTTATGCTGTGGTCTGGTTTTAAGTTTGCAATGTGCTATAGAAAGGTTTGGTGGCCCCCGCACCTTTATACACGAGTGTGTGGCACCTCATGGATCACATCCCCATTGGCCCACATGCACCCATCATGGAATAGAGATAGAGCTAAGATACCCCCGTACCTCCCCGATGCTCTACCCATACCAAGTACCTAAGCCCCTATCGGCCGGCCGCAAACCGGGCTCGCAACTAACCAATCCTATATGTCATCAATGTATGCTCTATCTCAAAGACAACCGGTTCCACGGCATAAGAGATAGAGCTAAGGCATTTCCACACCTCCCCCGATGCCCTATCCGCAACTAACCCACTAGGATAGAAACAATACGCAGGTAGACCCTATCCCAACATAACTCCCCACCGCATAGGAGATAGAGCTAAAGCATCGTGGACAAGCCAGGTCGACCTCGGAGACCACAATGCCACATAACCATGGCCAAGCCAGCATCAACATCGGAGACCACCGTACCACGACCTTCCCCTGATGCCCCACCCGTACCGAGCATGTTAAAATAGAATACTACAAAATGTGCTAGTGTGAGGAGCGATCTCAGGCCCATGCCCCACTCTACACACTAACGAAAACAATCACATGCATAACAATCACATCCTATCAATGCATGAACAGTAATAATAACTGAAAATAAAAGATGGCATGTGAATATGCACAAACATCACATCATATATAATCAAGTGATTAACAACGATTTACTGTCCATTAATTATTAGGTTTAGGTCAGATTCCCTTACCTGACGCTCGTTTGCTAGCTTGCTCTACGTCGCAAGATCCAAACGGAAAGTCACAAAGTCCTACAATATTATTAGGGTTTCATTAGAATATTTTTCTTAGGGTTTCATGTTGGTCGGAAACCAACAAAGTTATAAAATACCCTCACAGAGCTGACCGGTGGCATGTACCGATCGCAGCTCTGTGGGGAAGACTGGCGACCGGTATGGTCAGCCGGTTCCCACAGACCAGCCTCCCGAGGGATACCGGTGGCAACATACCGGCCGCACTGTGTGCAACCGGTATAGTCGACCGGTATGTCTCCGGAAGACCATACATGGGTTTTTCGACTGCCGTCGATCATCCTCCATGGATTTCCAAGGTTTCTCCTATCCATTCTAAGTCTAACCTTTGAGTTAGAGTTATCCCCAACTCATTTAAGTCTTATTTCGATGAATATCATCTCGGAACTCGAATCTAGGGTTTGACGGCAACTTAGGGTTTATTGGTCAATTAGGGTTTTAGATCAATACCTACTTTGCATGGTATAGATCCACCCACACAACTATTCTAGAGTCATAGGGTAAGAAGAATGGTTAAAACACTTACCGTTGACTGGCGTAACGTGAGCGTCGTCGAACGGTAATGGCGTCACCTCCTTCTTCTTCTTAGCTCCTTCTCCTTTCGAACCTCCTTCTCTTCTCTAGGGTTTATGAGAGATAATGGAAAGGATTTGAGGAGGTTTAAGGGTGTATTTATAGGCTAGAATTAGGGTTTAGTAACCCTATTAGGATTAGGAAAGTCTTAGATTCGAAATCAAGAAAGTGGGACCCTCAGAAGTCAATTTCTGGATCTCCACACTCAGCTGCGCAGAGTTGGCCGGTCGACCGGTACCAAGACCGGTACCATCGACCGGTCAACATAAAATCATGTTGATTTGATCGTCTTTGGTCCGATTTCATACCTGCTTGTCATCCACTCGTCCCGTCTGGCTCGGTGATGATCGAAAGACCTGCTACGACACAAAACCAAGGTTTAGACCGGGTTTACGGAGTGCGGGTCTTACAACTCCCCCACCCTTAAAAGAAATTTCATCCCTGAAATTTGCATGTAGGTTTCACAACTCCCCCACCCTTAAAAGAAATTTCGGCCCCGAAATTTGAACATACCTTGATCGTCGAAAAGGTTAGGGTACTCCTTTCTCATCCCGCTCTCCTCTTCCCAAGTAATTTCCTCCACATTTTGGCTTCTCCAATGCACCTTCACATAATGGATATCCTTGGTTCGAAGTTGTTGTACCTTTCAACTTGAGAGCATCACAGGCACCACTTCGAATGTTAAGTCTTCAGTCAAGTCTGGGGGATCAGCGGTCAAGATGTGTGATGGATCTCTGACATACTTCTTTAGTAATGATACATGGAACACATTATGAACGCTTGGCATAGATGGTGGTAGAGCCAATTGATATGCTACATTACCATGTCGGGTCAATATCTCATATGGTCCCACATACCTGGGGCATAGCTTCCCCTTCTTACCAAACCGTTTCAGACCTCGCACCGGTGATACCTTCAAGAATACTTTGTCACCCACTGCAAACTCCAGATCTCGACGTCGATTATCCGCATAGTGCTTCTGTCGAACTTGAGCTGTCTTTACTCTCTCCTTGATCTGATCAATCACTCGGCAAGTTTCTTCAACAAACTCCGGTCCTACAATTCTTCTTTCTCCCAGCTCGTTCCATAACAGAGGTGTACGACACTTCTTCCCATAGAGTGCTTCATATGGGGCCATCTGAATTGTAGCCTGATAACTGTTATTATAAGCAAACTTGATAAGTGATAGTTTCTCATCCCAAGCTCCCTTGAAGTCCAATGCACAAGCTCGGAGCATATCTTCCAAAATTTGAATAGTTCGTTCTGACTATCCGTCCGTCTGAGGGTGAAAAGCTGTACTGAACTTCAACTTTGTTCCCATAGCTTTCTGTAATCCTTCCCAGAAATTTGATGTAAACCGGGGATCTCTGTCAGATACTATACTCTCTGGAACGCCATGGAGTCTGACTATATTATCAACATATAACTTAGTCAGTTTCTCCATGGTATACTGAGGTCTGACCGCAATAAATCGAGCCGTCTTGGTGAGTCGGTCGACTATAACCCAAACTGCATCCACTGACCTTGGTGTCAAAGGTAGGCCAGTGACGAAATCCATGGTAATGCAATCCCACTTCCATGCAGGTTCCGGTAATGGCTGTAGTAAACCTGCGGGTCTCTGCCTTTCTGCTTTAACTTGTTGACAATTCAGGCATTGGAACACAAAACGAACTATATCTGCTTTCATACCCCTCCACCAATATAGTCTTCTTAAATCATGGTACATTTTGGTACTTCCTGGATGTACCGAATATGGAGTGTAATGAGCTTCAGCCATAACTCGATCTCTGATATTGCAGTCTTCACTCTCAGGTATACATAACCGTCCACGATACCTGAGTACCTTGTCTGAATCCAAGGTAAAGTCAGGATTGCTCGTACCCTTCTCTAAGTTTTCTTGCACTGTCTTGAGATGTGGATCCTGTAGGATTGCTACCTTGACTTCATCAACTAGATCCGGTGAGATCTTCAAAGCGGCAAACATCATGGTGAACTTATGAATTAAGCCTTGCTCGATTGGATCTTCTGCAGTTTCTATTATATACTCCTCATCGTCTTCAATTGAACTTGGGGCCGCGGCACATAATGCAGCATTTGTACTTGGTCCTGCCTCAGGTTTCAATGCCCACTTCCTGCTTAAGGTGTCAGCCACCACATTTGCTTTACCCGGATGGTACTGGATGTCACAATCATAATCTTTCAACAATTCCAGCCATCTCCTCTGTCTCATATTCAGATCCTTCTGAGTGAAAAGATAAGTCAAGCTATTGTGATCTGACTTGATCTGAAACTTCTCACCATACAAGTAGTGTCTCCAAGTCTTGATTGCATGTATAACCGCTGCTAGCTCCAAATCATGCGTAGGATAGTTCTTCTCATGCTCCTTTAACTGTCTTGATGCGTAAGCAATCCTGCATTCCCCCTTGCATCAATACACACCCAATACCCAATCCTGAAGCATCCGTATATAAAGTAAACGGTACGCTTGGTTCTGGGATGGTCAAGATAGGTGCAGAGACTAGTCTTGACTTCAAAGTCTGAAAGCACTTCTCAACCTCATCTGTCCATATGAATTTCTCTCCCTTCTTGGTCAATCTAGTGAGTGGAACAGCGATCCTGGAGTAATCTCCCACAAATCTTCTATAATAACCAGCCAACCCAAGGAAACTATGAATCTTCGCAATAGATTTTGGTGCTTCCCATCCTACTATAGCAGCTATCTTACTTGGATCAACCTTGATACCGTCTTCAGATACAACATGGCCCAAGAAAGCCACTTCCTTCAGCCAAAACTTGCACTTCTTGAACTTAGCATAAAGCTTTTCTTGTCTCAGCCGTTGTAGGGCTGCCCTCAAATGTGTTGTATGAGTCTCCATATCCTTAGAGTAGATCAATATGTCATCGATGAATACGATGACCGAAGTGTCCAACATATCATGAAACACTCGGTTCATCAGTTCCATGAACGATGCTGGAGCATTGGTCAACCCGAAAGACATAACTAGAAACTCATAATGCCCATACCTCTTCCTGAAAGCAGTCTTCGGAATATCTCCGGCCTTGATCTTCAGTTGGTGATACCCCGATCGGAGATTAATCTTCGAGAAAACCTTTGCACCCTGCAATTGATCGAACAGATCATCGATTCTAGGCAAAGGATACCGATTCTTGATAGTCAACTTGTTCAGTTCACGGTAGTCAATGCACAGCCTTACACTTCCGTCTTTCTTCTTGACGAATAATACAGGTGCTCCCCAAGGCGATATGCTAGGTCGTATGAAACCCTTATCTAATAATTCCTGTAATTGGGTCTTCAACTCCTTTAACACGGTAGGGGCTATCCTGTATGGTGCTTTGGACACCGGCGTCGAACCTGGCATAAGGTCTATTACAAACTCTGTAGCCCTGTCCGACGGTAGACCTGGAAGCTCCTCTGGAAATACATCTGGGATACTAAATCACATCTACATCTCGAACCACATCTATATCTTCCATCTTGCGTGACTCCGTCGTGATGTCGACTACATATACTAAATACCCCACTCACCCCTTCTTTAAGCATCTCTTAGCTTTTAGGGCGGAGAGAATCAGCTTCCGCTTCCTAGATAGCCTGATCCCAGTGAAGCTATATTCCCTTCCTTTTTTGTCAGTAAGCACAAGCTTCCTTTCACCACATAATAGGACGGCTGAATGATGGCCTAGCCAATCCATTCCCAAGATGACATCAAAGTCTGCCATCTCGAGTAGTACTAGGCTTGCTTCTAAGTCTCGGCCCTCAATACATACAGTACATGGTCCATAATATACGGTCAAAGCTACTTCGACTCCTAGTGGAGAGCGAACTATCAAGCTTGGGTTCAAATGCTTGATTGGTAACTCCACTCGCTTCCCAAAAGAAATAGAAACAAAGGAGTGCGTGGCCCCAGAGTCAAATAGTACTCTGGCAGGTATACCAGCTACATTTACAATTCCTGAAATTTTTATCATCCCTTAGTTCTATATGCGCATACACACAAATGAAAATTAGTAAGCCAAATAGTAAGGGATAGAGTCATACCAGTGACCACATCAGGTGATGCAGCTGCCTCTTCAGTGGTGACCGCATAGACTTTTCCTTGCTGGGGAGGTTGCTTCCTAGGTAGAGTACAGGTCCTTGCAATATGACCCACTTGCTGACAGTTGAAACATTTGATATTCGGATTGAATCCGGCATTCTGTGGCACAAGTGGTGCCGTATTGTTCCTTGCAAGCACTGTAGCGGTCTGAGCCCTGTATGGGCGGAAGGGTCTATTGTTACCGCCACCCGAACTCTCAATAGCGTGTCTCTTCACTCCCCTGTTCTGGGCGAAGAAGTTGTCCCTCTGACTGGACTCTATCACCCTCGCAACCTGCACAGCCTCATTATATATTTTCTTGTCCAGACCCAATATGTGCTCTCTGATGCTTCCACGTAGTCCCATGGTGAACCTACGTGTCTTGGTCTCTTCTTCTTGCATACTTACCGGTGCGAAGAAAAATAACTCCTCGTACCTCTGCTGATAAGCATCCACAGTCGATTGAGACTGTTGCAAATTAAGGAACTCCTTCTCCATCTGATCTCTGAAGCTCTTCGGAAAATACTTATCAAAGAAGGCAACCTTGAACACTTCCCAATCAACCTGTGTATGCTTTGTCTCCAGGTATGCCCGTGTAGAATTCCACCAAGCATTTGCGTCTTCTTTCAGCATATGAGTGGCAAATAAGACCTTTTCCTCCTCTGTACAGATCATCAGTCGAAAGTTTTTCTCCATCTCTGCAACCCACTGTGCTGGCCACAATGGTTTCCCTGTCTTACCGGTGAATGATGAAGGCTTCAACTTCAGGAACCTATCCACCGCTCTGCTCAGATCATGCTGTCCCTGAGTGTTCATTCCGTACCATGGTGGTGGATACGGATAGGCTCCCGGGTACGCAGAAGGCGACGGAAACTGATGCGGTGGTGGTACATTTTGTGCTTGGCCCATCGGCCTTGGGCTACCCTGCATCGACTGTGAAGTATTTTTCTCTCCAGACTCAGGCGTACCTCCAGTGGGAATAGAACCCGGTGGCCTGAACATCTTCAGTATATCACTCAGGAATTCTTTCTGCTGAGCTTGCATCTGATAGACCAAGTTTGTAACAATGGTCTCCGAATTCCTGTGAGGTGGCCCAGGCAAATTTGTCGTTACCTCTGGAACTTGTTCTTCCTCAACTTCCGGGCTTGGCTCTCTAACATGGCCTTGTTCAACCTGTTCTTCTTCCTCGAGGTGCATCCTGGCCTGGTGACGCTTCCGACCCCTACGACCGTTTCCGCCCACCATCTCAGACTATTCTGTTTGAATCTGAGAAGAAGACATAACACATGAGAATGAAGCAATAGTGGTGTTAGTCTTGAACAATATAAGGCGAAACAGTCGCAAAAAGGAATACTTAAATTTACAAAATTTTAAAAATTTTCTGAGATTTTTCTGGCTAATCAGGTGCTGACCGGTCGATACATACCGGTCGACACTCTGTAGACAGAGCTGCGACCGGTATAGTCGACCGGTCAGAATGGAATTTCTGACCGAGACATAGTGGTCGCAGCCCCTTTGGGGTACCGGTCGACCGGTATGCCCAGAAAGGGCTTTAAAAATCGCGAAAAGTGAGATTTTTCTCACTTTTCTTTCTTTCCTCTCCTCCGGTGGCGATTCTACTCTGGACTCCGAGTTGCTACAGTCCGACCGGTGACCTTAGAATCCTATTCCTTCCGTTCAAAGCGTAGAACATCGTCTCCAGGTAGGTCTCTTCCTTCTCTTTCAAGTTTTTAGATATTTTCCATATCGTCTTTATGTAAAAATTTAGGTTTTTTATCGATTGAGAGATTCTAACCGTAGGAACTCTTTTCCTTCGGATTAGAAAGGGTTTAGGGACCCCCAAGAGCAAAATCCCTCATTCAATTTGAAGTTTCACCGGACGGTTTTCATAAAAATCGAATTTTTACAACTTTTGATCTAGGTTTTCAAAATTTTCAAAATTTCTTGATTTTTCTTAATTTCTTGAAATTTCTTATTGTAATTGCTTGTGATTGATTTGTCGAAGAGTGTGGGGGTTGCGTAAGTCCTCCTCCCCATGTTTTTGGGTGAGTTCGAGGCTTTTTCCCAATTTACTGTCGTTATGCTATCGAAATTTCTATAATTTTTAACATTTTCATCTTGTTTTATCTGGTTTTGCAGTTTAAAATGGCTCCCCGACGTGCTCTTGGGAAACGTCCTCATGGCTTGAGTTCACGTGCTCCCCAGCCACCAGTTCCCCAACTTGACGAGCACTGGTTTCGTTCTATAGAAGCACAGGCTCGATTTCCGTGGTTTGATAACAAGAGCATAGAATCTGGGCGCCGGGTTTACCTGGATCAGTTGGAGAGATTCGATGTGCGAGCTTCTTTCAACGCGCTTGGGTGGGTACCGGTAATATCCTACACTGATACCACCCGTCCCAATCTGGTTAAGCATTTCTATGCTAACCTGGAGCTGCATCGAGATGTTAATGATCCCAACCAGGGTAGGGATTTACGCATCACCAGTTATGTCAGGGGTGTACCTATCTCATTCAACACCCACCAGTTGGCCGACCTTCTAGGGGTTCCTAATGATGGAGACCTAGTGTATTGCCCTCCCAAAATGAAGGGCTATCTGACTGAGGATCTGCGCCGAGAGATAGCAGATCAGATACTAAACCCTGGAGCTCCTATGAAGGCAGCTAGCTTGAGACCTGCACCTCGGGTATATAGTCGCATCATTCAGTACAACATCGTGCCCCAGAGCGGCCATTACAGTGAGTTATCCCAGCTCACTCAGTATATCACTTATTGCGTCTGCACCGGGGAGCGGGTCTCTCTCCCTTACCTCATCATCAGGACCATGCATCAGGCGACCCTGGCCGATCAGGCCAGTAACCTTCCATACGGTCGTCTCATTACCTTCCTGCTACGTTGCCTGGCCGTGAGCATGAGAGGCGAGGTGACCGTTGAGGATACTATGACCTCCGACATAGACTGGGACACCATTCAGAGGATGCAGATGGTTGACCTGCCTGTTAGCGATGACGAGTTGGAGGCTCGCCCTCGCCCACTTGGGAGGGTAGCAGCCGCGGCGGCAGCAGCAGCGGCAGCCAATGCTGCCTATGCAGCCGAGCTCGAGCGTGATGATGAAGAGGATAGGGCCGAGGGTATACCAGCGTCAGCTCCACAGCCTACATCTGCAACACCACCATTTACCTCTACAGCTAGACCATCTCAGCCTTCTCCAGACACCATGATGGGTATGTTTATAGAGATCAGGGACGCTCAGTGTGAGATGAGCCGTGACTTGGCGCAATTGACTCGCAGTCTCAGAGTCACACAGGATCAGGTGCACTGGCTCAGGGTCGCGTACGAGCGAGATTACGATATAGCAGACCCTATTCCTCCCAGGCCCCCTACCCCATGATTGTCCCTCTTTATTTTCTTTCACTTATGACTGTTTATATAACAGGGTAACTGTCCGGTTTGTGGACCGTACCCTGGAGCACTATTTAATTTGATACTCTTTTCTTGAAAGTCTTTATGGTTTACCCTAACTAGTGCATATGTATTATTAAATTTCATATTTAATACAGTAAATTATGCTCTTTCTTAGTTCGTCTCAGGTATCAAACAATGCTTAGGGTGTGTTCGTACTAAAATTTTTAATATTTCCTAACTTAGTTCATCGACTTATTTAAGTGCAATATGGTCTCTTGGACAGAGCATGAGGGCTCAGATACTAAGTTGTCACACCCCAATTCTGATCCAACCAAAATGGTGTGAGTGAACCGTCATCGAACCAACGGTTCACACCAGGATCTCGAATAGGCCGTGTCCACTCATACAAACCATCACACATAACCACAATCAGAATATAATAGTACAGCGGAAGTCTTTAAAATAGAATGAATTGAGTATCTATTGATAAATTAAATAAGTATCCAATTATTCAAATCCAAACATAAAATAAATATCTTTTACATCCCTTTAATATCAAACGAAAATAACTGAAACGAATAAACAAAATCCGATCACAGGTACACGTAGAAAGGGCACTCGCATGAAGCGTCATGCTCGTCCTCTCCTGCCTGTACACTCAAAGCAGCAACGTTACCATACGCCGGAGCGTTCATATTGTCATCCACAGTGTAACCTGCATCAACATCTAAAAGCATGTATATATACAAAGGGTGAGCTCACAACTTAGCTCAGTATGACAATCAGACAGTTTCACAATATTATGCATGAATAACAATCATTTTATGCTGTGGTCTGGTTTTAAGTTTGCAATGTGCTATAGAAAGGTTTGGTGGCCCCCGCACCTTTATACACGAGTGTGTGGCACCTCATGGATCACACCCCCATTGGCCCACATGTACCCATCATGGAATAGAGATAGAGCTAAGATACCCCCGTACCTCCCCGATGCTCTACCCATACCAAGTACCTAAGCCCCTACTGGCCGGCGCAAACTGGGCTCGCAACTAACCAATCCTATATGTCATCAATGTATGTTCTATCCCAAAGACAAACCGTCTACGACATAGAGATAGAGCTAAGGCATTCCCACACCTCCCCTGATGCCCTATCCGCAACTAACCCACTAGGATAGAAACAATACGCAGGTAGATCCTATCCCAACATAACTCCCTACGGCATAGAGATAGAGCTAAAGCATCGTGGACAAGCCAGCGTCGACCTCGGAGACCACAATGCCACATAACCATGGCCAGGCCAGCATCAACATCGGAGACCACCGTACCACGACCTTCCCCTGATGCCCCACCCGTACCGAGCATGTTAAAATAGAATACACAAAATGTGCTAGTGTGAGGAGCGATCCCAGGCCCATGCCCCACTCCACACACTAACGAAAACAATCACATGCATAACAATCACATCATATCAATGCATGAACAGTAATAATAACTGGAAATAAAAGATGGCATGTGAATATGCACAAACATCACATCGTTTATAATCAAGTGATTAACAACGATTTACTGTCCATTAATTATTAGGTTTAGGTCAGATTCCCTTACCTGACGCTCGTTTGCTAGCTTGCTCCACGTCGCAAGATCCAAACGAAAAGTCACAAAGTCCTACAATATTATTAGGGTTTCATTAGAATATTTTTCTCAGGGTTTCATGTTGGTCGGAAACCAACAAAGTTACAAAATACCCTCACAGAGCTGACCGGTGGCATGTACCGGTCGCAGCTCTGTGGAGAAGACTGGCGACCGGTATGGTTAGCCGGTCCCCACAGACCAGCCTCCCGAGGGATACTGGTGGCAACATATCGGCCGCACTGTGTGCAACCGGTATAGTCGACCGGTATGTCTCCGGAAGACCATACATGGGTTTTTCGACTGTCGTCGATCATCTTCCATGGATTTCCAAGGTTTCTCCTATCCATTCTAAGTCTAACCTTTGAGTTAGAGTTATCCCCAACTCATTCAAGTCTTATTTCGATGAATATCATCTCGGAACTCGAATCTAGGATTTGACGGCAACTTAGGGTTTATTGGCCAATTAGGGTTTTAGATCAATACCTACTTTGCATGGCATTGATCCACCCATACAACTATTCTAGAGTCATAGGGTAAGAAGAATGGTTAAAACACTTACCGTTGACTGGCGTAACGTGAGCGTCGTCGAACGGTAATGGCGACACCTCCTTCTTCTTCCTAGCTCCTTCTCCTTTCCAACCTCTTTCTCTTCTCTAGGGTTTATGAGAGATAATGGAAAGGATTTGAGGAGGTTTAAGGGTGTATTTATAAGCTAGAATTAGGTTTTAGTAACCTTATTAGGATTAAGAAAGTCTTAGATTCGAAATCAGGAAAGTGGGACCCTCAGAAGTCAATTTTCGGATCTCCATACTCAGCTGCGCTGAGCTGACCGGTCGACCGGTACCAAGACCGGTACCATCGACCGGTCAACATAAAATCATGTTGATTTGATCGTCTTTGGTCCGATTTCATACCTGCTTGTCATCCGCTCGTCCCGTCTGGCTCGGTGATGATCGGAAGATCTGCTACGACACAAACCAAGGTTTAGACCGGGTTTACGGAGTGCGGGTCTTACAACCCACCACCCCCATCCCACCACCCACCACCCCCCACCCCAGCCTCTACCACCACCACCATCGCCGCCACCCCCCCCACCAGCACCGCCCCACCACCACCCACCAGCACTGCCACCACAACCACTAAACAACATTCTGGAAGCATAGTCTTTTGATTTTGGAGCAACGTTATCAAACAACATTCTACTCCAAAAATCCTAACTTCGGAGAAGAAGTAGAAAATGACTCCGGACCAGAAGTAGCTCCAAGGGAGCTGGAGTGTTATCAAACGGGGCCTTAATGTCATTTCATTGCGTGTGAATCCATTGAACACAAAGCAGAGATGTCTCAATGGTCCTTGAAATAGTTGCAAAGAATAACTCTAAAGAGAAATGGCGCCCAACTTTGAAAGAGTAAGAACTATGGGAGTCCATAGCAGTGGTCACAGTACTCTAGGGGCCTGTTTGATAACACTCCAGAATCTGGATTCTGGCTCCCAAAGTCAAAATGGAGTAAAATCTCATTTGGTAAACCGGTTCGCATTCTTTACTCCCACGGACTGAACCAGCTCCAAATGGATTGTAGAATCTAAATTTTTGGAGTACCATATAGATGCTCTTTTGCTCTGGAACACATTTTGAGAGAAGAAAGAACCACCCCACACCACTACTACCACCAACCACCACCACCACCCACCACACACCACTACCCACTCCCACCGCCACCCACCGCCCACAACCACCACCGCCACCACCCTCCACCACTGACCGTCGCCACCACCACCACTCACCGCTACCCCCACCTAGCATTACCTCCCACCACCACCATCCTCCACCACCACTACCCATCCACTACCACCCACTGCCACCACCACCGCCACCACCATCACCCACCATCACCACCACCACTACTCACCCACCACCACCCACCGCCACCACCATCACCACCACCACCACCCACCATCACCACCACTACCACCCACCTACCACCGCCACCACCCTCCACCACCACCACCACCCTCCATCACTACCCACTGCCACCCTCCACCACCACCGCCACCACCCTCCATTACCACCCACTGCCACCCTCCACCACCACCACCCACCACCCTTGAGTCCATGATAAAATTATGTTATCAAACATATTTCTACTTCCAAATACTCCTGAATCCTCTTAGAGCAGAAATAGAAATTTGAGCCGGAAGTAAGGAGTCCGGAGTAGAAGTTTTATCAAATAAACCCTAGATGTGCACAGATATATATGAGTGTGTATTTAATTGAATTTGATTATTGATAGGAAAAAAATAAAACCAACAATCACAGAAGGAAGCATGCCCCGCAAAGACCACCAATGAAGGAGTGACACTTTTCACCGCTAATAAACCAGCAGGTGGATGCATGCCACCTCACAAGATGACTAAACGGAGATGTTATCCCCATGATCTTGGGGATAACTAAAGATCAGCATCGATTAGGGAAGATTCCCTGAAAGCAACCACGTGCCAGCTAGCAAAGATAACACAAGCTAAGAGATCGAAAGCGGTTATGGATAATCTACCTTAAGATGTCATCTGACGACTCAGAAGATCTCTTAACCACATCCGACCCCCACTTTTGTTGGATTGGATCGTGGAAGTCTCAACTTGCTATATCAGAACCACTATAATAGCTCATGGCAAACAACATGGGACTAGAAACGTATTTGAGGGTATCAGAAATCACCACAATCAAACCAATATCAACATCACTCCTGGCTTCTATAAGTAATGCTCAGAACGAAGGTAACTGGATCCGATTTCTTATGCTCTCCTTACTTTATCAAATTTCTCAGACCCGTTTCTATAGGAACATGTACTCTCTCTATACTGAGTTTCATTCTGTTTGCTATCGATTTTAACTTAGGCATTGAAGTGACCACATGGTTTTCAAACCTGCTCTCTATTGCTTAATCTGTTTCTCTATTGATATATGTCCTCACTTGAAGCTCTGGGCGAGAACCAATGGCAACAGATTGGCACAAACAAGGTCTCTGATCTGAAAGAGGTTCTCAGACCTTTGAGTAGTTGTACTATGAAACTTTTTGTTGGTACACTATAACTCTCAGGGCCATGGTCTCCCAGTTGTTTTTAATCATGTTGAGGCTCATTCACATGTTCTTTGAGTTGGTTTCTTCCGATAAGTTGAGTACTTGGGTAAGTTTTTTCTACCACTTCAACAGGTATCATTACCTCTACACCGAATGCTAGCATTAATGCAGTTTCCCCAGCAGTGGTTCGTCTAGTCATCCAACAAGACCAAATCATGCTTAGGAATTCTACAGTTTCTTATTCTCATCCAACTGACGGGAAGGCCTTGTAAGATTGTCCTATTGGTGACCTCGGTTTGACCATTTGCCTGAGGTTAAGTGACAAAAATTTTATTGTGCTCTATTCTAAACCGTTTGAAGAATTTCTCAAACTAGATGCTAGTGAATTGCGTACCATTGTCTGTGATGAGGACATGTAGTATTCCATACCGATACACCACTAAAAGTTGGAAGAATCCCTTGATCTTTTCCACGGTGATCTTTGCCACTGGCTCTACTTTAACCTACTTAGTGAAGTAATCTATTGCTATGATCAGATATTTGTGTTGGTACTTGGTCACTGGGAAGGGCCCAAGTATGTCCTTGCCCCAAAGTGCAAATGGGATTAGACTTGACATAAGCTAGAGCTGATTTGCTGGTTGGAAGGAGACGGTTGGATGCTTTGACACTACTCACACTCTTTAGTGTACTTGGTGCATTGGTAGTTCATTAGCCTGTCGATTGAGTCAGTCAGCAACTTTAGCAGCCTCCGAAGGCTCTTGTCGACCCTTGGGATCCCTTGGAGCATTCTTCAACGTCCCAGATGGGGTCGTAACATCGATTAGTCTCTAAGGTCAGAGCTGTAAGCATGCCAAAACACCAAGTCAGTAATGGTAAGCCGACCCATGGCAAGAAAAGAGAAAGGGAAAGTTACCTACCGTCGTCAAGTTGCTGTTCAAGAAGAACTCTCCTCCTTTTGTGGAGGTTCTCCCCTAAATGACCCCCAACGAAAGGCCTCGAAACGACACTCCCTCAGTCTAAACCTAAGGTCAGCTCGGGAATGCTCGAGACTGGTGTAGCAAGGACCAAGGCCCCCTTCACTAGGGGCTTAGCACCTTTCGGCCTGAAGGCTTCCAACAGCTCGGCCTCGAAGTACATGACTGCAAAAAAGTAAAGACAAAGCTGATCAGCATAACTCAAAGGAGTCGAAGGGGTAAAACTAAAAGAAGGAAAAGGAGAAGCACACCAAGGCCATTTATAGAGGAACATAGAGTCCCTTAATCGGGGTTATTTGTCACACCCCAATTCCACACTGTTCAGAATGGTGTGATGAACCGCTAAATAACCAACGGTTCAACCAGGATCTCTAATAGACCATCCCCGCGTTATCCAAACTTTACACACATCCACAATCATAATCAGAGTAAATACACAATAGCGGAAATCTTGTAAATAAATGAACTGAGAACTAAGATGATACCATTAATAATAGCAAATTATTATGTGTTTAACTGAGACATAAATATTTAAGTACCAAATAAATGTCTTATAAATCCAATAAAGAAACCTATAAAAATATCTAGTCAAATACACACGAGTTGCACTCGCAAGAGGAGTCGTGTGTATCATCTTCAGCTCCAGCGTCCATGGCCGCTATATTCCCGTATGTAGACGCGTTCATATAATCTTCGACTGTATAACCTGCATCATCAACTAAAAATATTCGACGTCGAGGGGTGAGCACACAACACGGCTCAGTGAGTAGCCAAAATAATGCAACAATACATATGCATGCAAAAAGTCAATTTATATCTTTGGTCCGGTTTATAGTTTGCAATGTGCAATAGAAAGGTTGGGTGGTCAAATGTTAACGTTTATTGACACCGCCTCTATACACAGGGTGTGGAAGCCCGCCCGAAGGTTAACGTTTATCGTCGTCCCCATCCACCCTACCATAACATTATACAACAAAGGTTAACGTTTATTGCTATATAACGCTATACTAACACGTAAGCCCCTGTTAGCGAGGGCTTGCAAACTGGGCTCGCTACTAACCAATCCTAATGCCAAACAGTGTATCCAAGGCCTCACCCCAGCATCCCTCAGAATGCCCATAGAGATAGAGCTAAGGCCCCCCGGTAGAGTCAGAGACTACAAGGACCGAGACCACCTCCCCTGATACTCTACGACATAATAGTTCTGCTAAGGTAATGGCGATACGACGATGTCAATGCACAAGACTTGAGTTAGAGATAGAGCTAAAGTGCTGAGACCCGCCAAAGGTTAACGTTTATTGACGTTCTCATCACACCTCCCCTGATACTCGCTCGCATCAAGCACATCAACCACACACATACAAGCACATGCCTATTCCTATCATCATCATCATCATCATGTTATAAACAATTAAATAAATATGCATGAACAAGTAATAGAAATATTGGATGGCATGTTGTATGCACATTACAACATATTCGCATAGAATCAAGCATGGCATAAGACTCAAAAAATAGAAAAACAGCTTATTATTAACCAATTTAGTTTGGGGTTAAGGTTCCTCACCTTAGCTTGCTAAAAGATATTTTTCCAAGCTTTAGAATCACCGTTATAACGTTATTATATTGCTAGCAAACCTAACAAAGTCGATAGAATTTAATTAGAATTAATTCAGAATTTAAAACCATTCTGTCAACTGAGGGTTGATGCTAGGGTCGATGGGTCTATCGACCCTCCCTCCATTCTGAACTTCCCGAATGCTGAGGGTCGATGGTCAGAAACACCTAGGGTCGGATGGTCTATCGACCCTCGGTGCGACCCTCGATGCACTCTGGTCCAATTTCCACTTTTAAATCCACTCTTCGTGTTTGAGGTCCTATGGCTTACTTCCTACATTCATTCAACAGTCATTCCATGGTCTAGAACCATGTATAATCCATCTGAATAGTTTTCATGCATCTTCCTATGATTTTTCATGAAAACCTAACCATGGATGGATGGTTTGGGTTTCTCCGAAATCCTACACTCAACCATATCTAACCTAAGGTCTGTAGAAACTCATAGGATTAGTATCCATACCTGAGAAGATTACTTTTCTCTGGACTTTCTTCTCCTTTTTGCTAAGCCTTCCTCCTTGTCTCCTTTCTTCCTCTTTTCCTTCTTCTCTCTTTCTCTCAATTCAATTAGGGTTGTGAAAGGAGTGAAAGTGGCTTAGGGACGTCCTTTAAATAGAGTAGGAATGTCCTATAATAGTCCCATTGAGATTTGGAAAGAATCCCAATCGAAAAATATAGAAATTTCCTAATTTCTATATTCGTCAGAAACCGAGGGTCGATGGGAGGGTCGATGATCCCGTCGACCCTAGGGTCTTAAGCTGTCCGACCCTCCCTTCAAATCTGAGGGTCAGACATTCTGTTTTGGGAGGTCCGACCCTACTTGGCTGGGTATACGACCCTCCCCTAAAATTAAGTGTTTTTGGGTCGATTTTATACCTGGGATCTCGATCTCCATTACGCCCTTGGTCCACTTGACTCGACCATGATGGGTAAACCTGATTCAAGGTGGTAAGACCGGGTTAGATTGACACGGGTCTTACAACTCCCCTCAACTTATAAAAATTTCGTCCTCAAAATTGTACGTACCTTCTGAATCAAACAAGTGAGGGTATTGCTTTCTCATAGTATTTTCTTCTTCCCATGTAATTTATTCCATGTCTCTACTTTTTCATGTGACCTTAACATAGTAGATATCTCTGTTGCGTAGACGTTGAACCTTTCGACTAGTGATTTCTGTTGGTGTTACTTCAAATGTCAAATCATCAGACAATTTTGACAAATCCACTGTCAAAACATGCGTTGGGTCTTTGACATACTTCTTCAATAGGGAAATGTAAAATACGTCGTGCACACTTGACATAGATGGTGGTAATGCCAACTGATAAGCTACTTTTCCACGCTTAGCTAGAATTTCATATGGTCCGACATATCTTGGACTTAGTTTTCCTTTCTGTCCGAATCTCTTCAATCCTCTCATAGGCGATACTTTCAAAAATACTTTATCACCTACGGTGAACTCTAGATCTCTTCGTCGAGTATATGCATATTGCTTCTGACGGTTCTGAGCTGTTTTCACTCTCTCCTTGATGATGTCGACCACTCGACAAGTTTCTTCAATAAATTCCGGTCCAACAATACTACGTTCTCCAACTTCTTTCCAAAACAAGGGGGTTCGACACTTCCTGCCATACAGTGCTTCATAAGGTGACATCTGTATAGTAGCCGATAGACGTTATTGTAAGCGAACTCAATCAATGGTAACTTTTCGTCCCATGATCCTTTGAAATCAATCACACATGCTCGTAGTATATCTTCTAGAATCGGGATTGTACGCTCCATTGTCCGTCCGTCTCGTGGGTGGAATGCAGATCGAACTTCAATGTTGTACCCATAGCCTTTTGCGAGTCCTTCCCAAAATTTGGAAGTAAATCGGGGATCTTTATCGGACACAATACTTTCGGTACACCGTGTAACCGAACAATATTATCCACATACAGCTTTGCTAACCTTTCCAGTGTATCTTGGGGTCGTATCGGTATGAAGCGAGCTGTTTTTAGTCAGACGGTCTACAATCACCCAAACTGCGTCAACTACTCGAGGAGTCAATGGTAGTCCTGTGACGAAGTCCATATTGATGCAGTCCCACTTCCATGCTGGTTTCGGTAATGGCTACAACAGTCCTGCGGGTCTTTGTCGTTCCGCCTTTACCTTCTAACAATTTAGGCATTGAAACACGAACTTGGCTACATCTGCCTTCATTCTCCTCCACCAATATAGTTTCTTTAGATCATGATACATTTTTGTACTTCCAGGATGTATCGAGTAGATGGTGGTATGGGCTTCCTTCATCAGTCGGTGTCTAATGTCCATACTTTCAGTTTCGGGTACACATATTCTCCCTTTATATTTCAGTACCTTCTCATGATCTAAGGTGAACTCAGAGTTGGTTCTACCTTTCTCAATATCTTCTTGTACTGTTCTCAGATAAGGATCTGCTTTGATAGCTGTCTTCACTTCGTCCACTATATCCGGTATAATCTTCAATGCCGCGAACATATTCGAAAACCGGTGAATAAACCCTTGGTTGGCTGGTCCATCCCTTGTATCTATCACATATTGTTCGTTGCCGTGATTGAACACCATTCCGTTGGTATACATTCTTTGCGGTCGTGCTAGTTTCTCCTTGAGATTTTATCGTTGCTTTCCCGCTCAATGCATCCGCTACCACGTTCGCTTTTCCCAGATGATATTGGATATCACAATCATAGTCTTTCAATAGTTCCAACCATCTTCTTTGTCTCATATTCAACTCCTTCTGATTAAATAGATAAGTAAGACTTTTATGGTCCGACTTAATCTGAAATTTCTCTCCGTATAGGTAGTGTCTCCATATCTTGACAGCATGTACTACTACCGCTAACTCCAAATCATGAGTGGGGTAATTTTTCTCATGTACCTTCAACTGTCTCGAGGCATACAAAACTACTTGCTCTCCTTGCATAAGCACACATCCTAGTCCCAATCCCGACGCATCAGTGTATAAGGTAAATGTCGTCTGGAACGGGAATGGTCAAAATTGGGGCGGATATCAATCCGGTCTTCGGTGTTTGAAAACTCTTTTCACACTTATCCGTCCATACAAATTTTTCTCCTTTCTTGGTCAACCGGTGAGAGGTACAGCAATCCGAGAATAGTCTTCTACGAATCTCCGATAATATCCAGCTAGACCCGGAAAACTTCTAATTTCAAAACACTCTTTGGTGCTTACCACTTTACGATAGCCTCGATCTTACTGGGGTCCACTTTGATTCATTCTGCGGATACTACATGGCCTAGAAATGCGACTTCACTTAGCCAAAACTCACACATCAAAAATTTGGCGTATAACTTCTCTTTCCTTAAACGTTGTAGGGCTGCGTTTAGGTTCTTGACATGGGTTTCCTTGTCTTTGGAGTATACCAATATGTCATCAATAAATACTATAACCGACGTATCCAACATATCGTGGAAAACTCGGTTCATAAGTTCCATGAATGTTGCCGGTGCATTAGTTAATCCGAAGGACATCACTAAGAACTCATAATGTCCGTATCTTGTCCTGAAAGCTGTCTTCGGGATGTCACCTTCTTTAATCTTCGGTTGATGATAGCCGATCGAAGATCGATCTTTGAAAATACCTTCGCTCCTTGTAAGCGATCGAACAAGTCATCGATCCTGGGTAGTGGATATCGATTCTTGATTGTCGGCTTATTCAACTCTCGATAGTCGATACATAATCGAACACTACCATCCTTCTTCTTTACGAACAACACCGGTGCTCCCCCATGGAGATATCTTGGGTCTAATATAACCCTTATCCAGCCAGTTCTTGTAATTGCACTTTTAATTCCTTCGGTTCGGTAGGAGCCATTCTATACGGTGCTTTTGATACCGGTGCGGCTCCAGGTATCGGGTCTATTACAAACTCCGTGGCCCGGTCGGGTGGTAATCCGGGTAGTTCCTCCGAAAATACATCGGGAAAATCTCTGGGAAGTTTGGTTCCCGAGAAACTGAATTCTGCTCCTTCCTTGTCTTTGAACGTTAGCTTCTTCTCGGCGCATAACAGATTTGTAGAATGCCGAGCTAACCAGTCCATTCCTAAGATGACATCGAAGTCTGCCATCTCAAGTTGTATTAAAGTTGCATCCAAGGTTTTCGCCAATGAGAACTGGACATGGCCCATAACCTTTCTCTAATTCCACTTCTAATCCCATCGGTGACCGTACAAGTAACTTGTAGTCTAATGTTTTGATGGGTAAATTGGTCTTCTTTCCAAACGACACGAGATATAAATGAATGCGTAGCTCCTGAATCAAAGAGTACTCGGCTGGTACGCCATTGATAGGTACTATATACGTGATCCGTTTTTACTTAGTCTACATGCTCAATCAATGAAATTATAATCTTAAAAGTTTCGGTCATACATGTGACCACATCGGGCGATGCGGCTGCATCCTCGATGTAACAGCATATACCCGTCCTTGATATAAGCGCTTCTTGGGTTTTGGACATTCTCTTGCCATATGCCCCTGGTTGGTTGCAGTTATAACACTCGGGGCTTCGGAATTTGGCTTTGGCTGTGGTTGAGCTGCGGAAGTAGACTTTGGTGCAGTGGCAAAATTCCGAGGACGAAAAGGTTTATACGTCCTATTATTGCCTCCGTTGTAGGGGTTTCCGGCTGGTCTCTTGATGCCTACGTTGCGGGAGAAATAACTCTCCTTACGGCTCGATTCGATCACTTTCGAGCAATCCGGACAGCTTCGTTGTAGATTTTCTTCTCTAAGCCCGGAACATTTTCTCTTATGCTTCCTCTTAGTCCCGCGACAAACCTACGGGTTTTTGTATCTTCTTCTTGCATGCTAGCCGGTGCGAAGAAAAACAGTTCTTCGTAACGCATTGTTGATACGAGTCTACGGACATCCGCCCCGGTACGGACTCAAGAACTCTTTCTCCATTGAATCTCTGAAGCTTCTTGGGAAATACTTCTCGAAGAATGCTTCTTTATATATAGCCCATGTCGGTAGGGCGTGCTTGGTCAATAAGTACGTCTTTGTAGATTTCCACCAATGGTGTGCGTCGCCTTTGAGCATGAAGGTGGCGCATAGTACTTTCTCTTCCTCGGTAATAGTCATCATAAGGAAGTTCCTTTCCATTTCGTCTATCCGGTGTGCTGGCCACGATGGATCAGACGGTTTGCCATTGAATTCTCTCGGTTTCATTTTCAAAAATCTCTCCACTAGCCGGGAGTGATCCGGTTGATTTTGGTATGCCCCAAACATAGGGGGTGGATACCGATAGTTCCCTTGGGCTGCTTCTGGGACTTGCACCGGAATTGGTGCAGCCGGTTGTTGAGGTGTCTGTTGAGCTGGGTGATTACCCACTGGTGCTGCACTAGCTTGCCCAGTGTGCATGGTTGCAGCCTGAGTGGCTTGAAACATAACTCCCATTGCAACCTGCATTTGAGCTTGTGCGTGTTGCATTTGTTGTAGCTGTTGTGCCGGATTCATAACCACGGGTTGCTAGCTCCGGTGGTGGAGGTGGCAAATTTGTAGGGTTTGCTGGTTCCGGATTACCCCGTGCATGGTTATTCTCTTGACTAGTCTCCTCCACCGGTGGTGGTGGTGGGACTGTATTTCGGGTCTGTCGGGTAACTCTACGTCCAGACATATTTCTTTTGAGATGGGTAGTGCTTGAAAGTCATCAAAATCAGTGAGAAATCATTTATACTTCATGTAGGCACGTTAACCGATATAAAATTCAAAACCCCCAATTTATTACGAAATAAATCTTGTCTTTTCTATGCGAGGGTCGATGGTGAGGGTCGCCGGTATGTCCGACCACGGGTATTCGACCACGGGAATGACCTGTTCTTCCCCCAGAGCCGAGGGTCGATGCGAGGGTCGATGGGTGTCCGACCCTCGGTCCGACCCTCGATTTTTCGTCGATTCCCGAGGGTCGTGGGAGGGTCGATCCGAGGGTCGATGGTGTCAGTCGAATTGTCCGACCCTCGGACCAAAAATCAGATTTTTAAGATCCGATTTTGGGTCATTTCTCACTATTCCTCCTCCGTTTCGACTCGCCTCTTCTCTCCGAGTTGCTACAGTGCTACTTCCCTGTTGTGGATCATTCTTAGTCCGAGTTTCGACATCCACATCACCTCTACAGGTATACTTTCCCAACTTTACCTGTTTTTAGGTTTTTATTTCTAGGTTTTTGCCCATTTAGCTCGTATTTTCCAAATTAAACTTTTTCCAACCGTAAAAATTCGATTTTTATTGGGGGCTTTTGTTATTGGGGTCTTGAGGAACGAAAGCCCTCAAAAAATTTTGAGTTTCATCGGTTGGTTATCGAGAATCTTAAAATTTTCTCTTTTTGCCCTAATTTATCGAAATTTTTTATTTTTCTTGAATTTCTTCAAATTGAGCTTCGTCAGTTAAAATCTCCTACTGTATGTGGGTCGTAGGACATATTCTAACCTACGTAAGTTCTCATGCCCACTTATATGGTGAGAAATGGGGCTTCATTTTTAATTTTTCGGATTTTTATCCTATTAACTCCTTGCTTCCTTTCTTTTTCTTATTTTTGCAGATACTATGGCCCGTACCAAAGTACCTAGAGTGCGTGATCCACTTCGCTTCCGTTCGAATGAAGCCGAGGCACAGTATTCGGACTATGCCCGTAAGAAGGTTGAAGGGGATCACATGGTGAACTTGGCTGAGCTAGCCTTGTTCAATGTAGAGGGAGCATTCGGTGATATGGGGTGGCTCCCTGTCATCACATACGACACGTGCACATGTCCCGACTTGGTACGCCAGTTCTATTGTAATCTCCAGGTGGTGGGGAATTACAATGATGTCGAGCGTGGTCAGGAGTTGCGCATCACTAGTTACGTCAAAGGGGTGCACATCTCCTTTGATTATCGGCAGCTGGCCGATCTGTTGGGCATTCCCTTTGATGGCCCCATGGTGTGCTGTGCGCCGGGAGAGCCACAGTTTGTTGAGATGGAGATGAGGGCAGAGATCAACAACCAGTTGCTCCGTCCCGATAGATGGCAGATGAGGGCTTGCTACTTGCGTCCAGCTCCATGGGTTTTCTGCATGATTATCCAGCATAATCTGATCCCGCAGAGTGGGCCTTATGAGAGGGTGTCTCAGCTGACCCAGTTCTTGATCTACTGCATCTGCACTCGCCAGCCGGTCTGCCTTCCTTACATCATCATGCGGACGATGATTAATGCCATATTGTCCGGTCATAGGGGTAATCTACCCTATGGACGCATGATTACCGAGTGTTCCCGACCCGTCCGGGGGGTGGATCCGGTGGATGAGAAGATTCGGGGAGAAGACCTTCTCGTCGCCTTTAGATTGGGAGGCTATTCGCAAGATGGGGCTGCGAGATGCGGAGGTTAGCGATGAGGAGAGGAACGCGATGGTGCGCCTTCACACTCGGGTTGAGATGGCCGATGCTCGAGGTTCTTGCTAGGGCTCGTGGGGATCCGGTCGATGATGATCGCTTATATATGGATGTCGATGCGATACCACCGCCATCACCCATGCATGCGGATAGGGCTGGTACTTCTGCTGCGGCGGCTTCGGTACCGGAGACCGGTCCTTCTCATGGGGCTGGTCCTTCACGCCCACCTGCTGATGACGTGCTGAGTATGTTTCACGAGATTAGAGAGGCTCGGCGCGATCGGATCCGAGGATAGGGGAGCTCCTAGGACGCCCAAGCGTCGGACTGATCAGAGGGTGACTGATCTCACATCTAGTCTGCAGACGACTCAGACCCAGGTGGCATGGTTGACTAGGGTCTATGCCGAGGACTATGACAGAGACCGTGAGGCACCGCCTCCTCCTTCGCCTCCAGCTTCCTGATTTGGGCTTTACTTTTCTTGTACTACAGAGTAATTGTCCGGATTGTGGACTGTACTCTGCTTTAGCGATGTATATATGTTTTGTTTCTTTTACTCATTGTATATAACTGATTTTTCCTTTAATAGATGCATTATTCTCTTTTTAATTCGGTTTCAATCATCACTTGTGCTTACAGTGTGTTTGTATTAAGGCTTTTAATTTATCCTATCTCAGTTCACAATGGTCTTAAATGCGTGTAAGTTCAGCGGACAAAGCCTGAGAAGCTCTGATACCAAGTTGTCACACCCCAATTCCACACTGTTCAGAATGGTGTGATGAACCGCTAAATAACCAACGGTTCAACCAGGATCTCTAATAGACCATCCCCACGTTATCCAAACTTTACACACATCCACAATCATAATCAGAGTAAATACACAATAGCGGAAATCTTGTAAATAAATGAACTGAGAACTAAGATGATACCATTAATAATAGTAAATTATTCTGTGTTTAACTGAGACATAAATATTTAAGTACCAAATACATGTCTTATAAATCCAATAAAGAAACCTATAAAAATATCTAGTCAAATACACACGAGTTGCACTCGCAAGAGGAGTCGTGTGTATCATCTTCAGCTCCAGCGTCCATGGCTGCTATATTCCCGTATGTAGACGCGTTCATATAATCTTCGACTGTATAACCTGCATCATCAACTAAAAATATTCGACGTCGAGGGGTGAGCACACAACACGGCTCAGTGAGTAGCCAAAACAATGCAACAATACATATGCATGCAAAAAGTCAATTTATATCTTTGGTCCGGTTTATAGTTTGCAATGTGCAATAGAAAGGTTGGGTGGTCAAAGGTTAACGTTTATTGACACCGCCTCTATACACAGGGTGTGGAAGCCCGCCCGAAGGTTAACGTTTATCGTCGTCCCCATCCACCCTACCATAACATTATACAACAAAGGTTAACGTTTATTGCTATATAACGCTATACTAACACGTAAGCCCCTGTTAGCGAGGGCTTACAAACTGGGCTCGCTACTAACCAATCCTAATGCCAAACAGTGTATCCAAGGCCTCACCCCAGATCCCTCGGAATGCCCATAGAGATAGAGCTAAGGCCCCCGGTAGAGTCGAGACTACAAGGACCGAGACCACCTCCCCTGTTACTCTACGACATAGTAGTTCTGCTAAGGTAATGGCGATACGACGATGTCAATGCACAAGACTTGAGTTAGCGATAGAGCTAAAGTGCTGAGACCCGCCAAAGGTTAACGTTTATTGACGTTCTCATCACACCTCCCCTGATACTCGCTCGCATCAAGCACATCAATCACACACATACAAGCACATGCCTATTCCTATCATCATCATCATCATCATGTTATAAACAATTAAATAAATATGTATGAACAAGTAATAGAAATATTGGATGGCATGCTGTATGCACATTACAACATATTCACATAGAATCAAGCATGGCATAGGACTCAAGAAATAGAAAAACAGCTTATTATTAACCAATTTAGTTTGGGATTAAGGTTCCTCACCTTAGCTTGCTAAAAGATATTTTTCCAAGCTTTAGAATCACCGTTATAACGTTATTATATTGCTAGTAAACCTAACAAAGTCAATAGAATTTAATTAGAATTAATTCAGAATTTAAAACCATTCTGTCAACTGAGGGTCGATGCTAGGGTCGATGGGTCTATCGACTCTCCCTCCGTTCTGAACTTCTCGAATGCTGAGGGTCGATGGTCAGAAACACCTAGGGTCGGATGGTCTATCGACCCTCGGTGCGACCCTCGATGCACTCTGGTCCAATTTCCACTTTTAAATCCACTCTTCGTGTTTGAGGTCATATGGCTTACTTCCTACATTCATTCAACAGTCATTCCATGGTCTAGAACCATGTATAATCCATCTGAATAGTTTTCATGCATCTTCCTATGATTTTTCATGAAAACCTAACCATGGATGGATGGTTTGGGTTTCTCCGAAATCCTACACTCAACCATATCTAACCTAAGGTCTGTAGAAACTCATAGGATTAGTATCCATACCTGAGAAGATTACTTTTCTCTGGACTTTCTTCTCCTTTTTGCTAAGCCTTCCTCCTTGTCTCCTTTCTTCCTCTTTTCCTTCTTCTCTCTTTCTCTCAATTCAATTAGGGTTGTGAAAGGAGTGAAAGTGGCTTAGGGACGTCCTTTAAATAGAGTAGGAATGTCCTATAATAGTCCCATTGAGATTTGGAAAGAATCCCAATCGAAAAATAAAAAAATTTCCTAATTTCTATATTCGTCAGAAACCGAGGGTCGATGATCCCGTCGACCCTAGGGTCTTAAGCTGTCCGACCCTCCCTTCAAATCTGAGGGTCTGACATTCTGTTTTGGGAGGTCTGACCCTACTTGGCTGGGTATACGACCCTCCCCTAAAATTAAGTGTTTTTGGGTCGATTTTATACCTGGGATCTCGATCTCCATCACGCCCTTGGTCCACTTGACTTGACCATGATGGGTAAACCTGGTTCAAGGTGGTAAGACCAGGTTAGATTGACACGGGTCTTACATTATTCCACCGGCATTCCCTGCTGCATGTGGTCAAGGGCTTCATTCTCCTGAACGAACATCTCAGAATGCATGTTCAGCTAAGATGCCGATGGAGTGCACTACACATTTGCCATGCCATGGCCAATGTCCTCATCTACAAAAGCGTTTGACCCTTCCAAATTGATGCAAAAAAAAAAACTTATTCTTCCATCCATGAACATAAGAGGGAAGATTCCTTATGACCAAAGGACAGAGGGTGTGACGGCGGCTAAAGTAATACATGTCATTCTCCATATGATCATTGGTCCCAAACCTCTTCCATGTTACGCCGATCATTACGAATAGTTCACAAAAGATGTTCACCGTGGGAATTTGCCCAATATTAGCAAAGAAAACAAGAAAAGCTATCAGGCACCCCCATCCATTGGGGGCAAGTTTGGTCACCGGAATCTGGAAGTATCCAAGGATATCCACAACGAGTGGGTTGAACATCGGGAATCTGAAACCAAAGGGGAACATCTCCTCATATACCACAATTTCGGTACAGGTCAGCTTGCAAGCCTTATCATGAGGCTTCGGAGCCCTTAGCACCACTGAATCCGAGATATGGTACATCTCCCTAAATCCTTTCAGTAAAGATAAATTCACAGTGCTAGTCACATACAAAGCCACCCAATAAGGGGGCAACTCCCACCATCCCTCAAATGCTAGTGCACCCGATGTCAAGGCAGCACTAGCTTCCCTCTCAACTGTAGCCTGAGGACCTTGTAGACCATTGGAGGCCTGAGAACCCCCAGAAGCTCTAGCTAGTTCTAGCCCCTTCGAGGCCCTAACCTTCTCACCCCAATATTCCTCTTACGTGCCTTGTGCATGGTGAAAGGAAAGTAAAGACGACTTACAGGAAAATAAGTAGAGAAAGGTAAGTCCGTGGGGACCAAAGAAGAACTCTGAAGTGTGAAGGAAAACCCAGTAGAGTGACAGCAACAGAAGCAAAGTGAAAGAGGTAAAGTATGAGGGGGTATTTATAGCCCTCCTTGTACCCTTTCCCAACATCTCCAACTCTCTGACTTCCAAAAAAGTTGTCGTGCGTCATTTCCTAAGAGTCTAATCACCATGTGAGGTCAGTCATAGTGTTCAAAAGAACTCGACCTTTCAGGATGTGGCTGGGTGTCGACATGTGGTGCAATCCCATAAACTGGCACATCTCATCAGTGAAAAGGCATCATGGTGACAACCTTGACAATTCGCTTTTCACCGGTTAGTGCCACATGGGGGACGTTCATACGAAGAAGAAGCTTGGCATCTTGACAGCTCCTATTGAAGGCTAAACATGACGAGGTATAACCAACCACAAGCCCTTCACATTAAATGAAGATCGTGATATCTGGGATTGGGAAGATATCGACGATATCGAAGATATTTCCAAAGATATCCAAATAGTCAGGTATTTTCTAACTTAAATTCGATTCATGAGCAAACCGAAAAAAGTTGCAAATGCAGGATTTTGGTCATGTTGACTCAATTAAGGAAAACCAACCCCATCCGACTTAGCTCGTCAGGTCTCTACCAACCTGACTCAGCAAGAAGGCCATCGACTCTGTCAAATATAGTACAACGGAATAATATTTGTCCCTCGGCCCTTGCAAGCCCAAAAGAGCAAGGGGCATCTGATAAGGAAAGACTAAAGCCACCAATCACAAAAGGTCGTGTGCCTCGCAAAGACCACCAAGGAAGGCATGATACTTGTCACTGCCAATAAACCAGCAGGTGAATGCCACCTCACGAGATGAACGGAGAGGTCATCCTGCATCAATTAAGGAAGATTTCTTGAATGCAGCCACGTGTCAACTAGCAAAGATAACACAAGCTATGAGATTGGTAGATATTTTGGAGAATCCACCTTATGATTGTAATCCGACAGCCCAGAAGATCTCCTTTCCATGTTCGACCCCCACTTTTGTGGGATTGGATCATGGGAATCTCAGCTTGCCATATGAGAACCACTATGACAGCTCACGGTAGATGACACGGGACTAGAGACATATCTTAGGGTATTAAAAATCACCCCAATCAAGCCAATATCCACGCTACTCCCTACTTCTATAAGTAATGCTCAGAACAAAGGTAACCGGATCCAACTTCTTATGATCTCGTTACTCTGTCGAATTGCTCAGACCCTTCTCTACAGGAAGTTGTATTCTCTCTATACTAAGTTCCATTCTATTTGCTACCAATTCTAACATAGGCATCAGAGTGGCCATAGATTTTCCGAATCCGCCCTCTATTGCTTAATTTGTTTTTCTATTGACAGTTGTACTTACCAAAACTCCGGGCAAGAACCAGTCGCAACAAGTATGACATTTAACAGTTAACTAATCCAGATCACATGCTATTTATTCAATGGTCAAAGTTACTATGGCTCCGTTTGTTTTGACTTCAAATTTTACTTGTAAAAAAAATTCAATGTTTGTTTTCAAGAGGTGAAACACAGTGATCCCAAAGGGGAGGAGAAAAGGAACCCCATCTTTCTTTTACCTATTGGAAACAAACATTAAAAAAAAATTGGATTGTTATTCAAGTAACAAGGATGGGTTATGTTTGGAAAATTAACAAAATAGTGAAAGAACCAATATGTAATAAACAGTGGGCACCAAATGGTCGATTAGGTGAGGCAAAGTACAAATTTCAGAAACTCGTATGTTAACTAAGGCTCTCTTTGGTTTGTATTATATAATGTATTATGAGTTATTTGTGACAAATCAATTATGATAATGATAAATCGTTGCCACTAAACATACTTATGGAAATATAAACAATCACCTTATTCTAATAATGTAAGCTATTCACTAGATTAAATTATATTGATTTATTTTTTATAAATGGACTTTAAAGCAAATTTTATAATATATTAAAATTTTCCTTTTCTTTTCTTTTACCTCATATGTTTCTTTTTTCACTTACAACCTTGAGGTGGTATTGAAGTTATTCTCTTTTGCTTTGTTCTTTTCATTTTTCACTTCGAGCAATGAGGTGCTATTGAAGTATTCTTTTTTTTTTCTTTTCTTTTAATTTATCCTTTTCTACTTTCACTTCCACCATTGAGGAGCTATTCAAGTTATTCTCTTTTGTTTTTCCTTTTTTTTTTTTTAATATAATTTTTCAGCTTGCCATTTGTTTTAGGGGAAATTTCACTCACCTCCCATGTAGTTTTCTTTAAACATACCCACCCACCAATTGCATTAGTTACACGAACCTCCCATACTTTTTGAAGTAAGGTTCATATAGATCCTGTCCGTTATGATAATGTAAGCACCCCATTTTTGTTATCCTTTCTGCAAGCACAAACCTCTCTCAAGATTGAAGAAAGAGGCAGAACATGAAGGAAGTGAGTGGGATCCAACCCCAGAACCATCTCTGTACCTTAGATACCCTTAGGTTAAAACACCTGCCATATACAGATCCCCCTGTGTAATTTCCCCCTTAGATTAGAAACATACTATATATAGTCCCCCCGTTGAAAATCTTGTCTATCCCCCTATCTTAGTTACCCCCAGAGTTTAGAAACTTTTCATAAACACCCCTCCAAGTGCCCAAACACTAGGTTAGGTCAAAAGTTATCATAACTAAAAAAAAGACTGTAAATTCTTGTGCCTAGTATTCAAGGAAAGATTCTAGTATAAGAAGGACTATGAAGACTTCCTAATTCCCTTCCACTACTAGTGCAATGTCTCTGACCGAGTCTTGAATTAAATTGGATAGTCCAATGGGGATGAAACGAAGAATGGCTAAAAGTATCGGGATGAGGCTCGGACATTAATTCAATCATATGGGATTGAGATTGGATGGATATAGAATAGTTTTTATAAAAATGGAAGATAATTTTTCTTTTCGATATATCAAGAAGGTAATCCCTCTTAGTGAAGGATCGAAATTTCAGTTGTTTCGGCCAAAATTTTGGTGAAACATGGTAAAAAAAAAAAAAAAAGTTTCGGATGTGGTTAAAGCTTGATGGAATGTATATCCTGTCGTATTATGAAGACCATCATCAAGCCCATTGAAGAAAAGTCCATCGAGCATCAGGCCCATTGAAGAAAAGCCCATGGAGGTTCAATGTTAAATCGTCATGTGATACAGTGATAGAGACGCATAGAGTTACACTTCTATCACACTAGAGTCTTCTAGGACAGGTCACTCTAGACTCTTCACAGGTGTCAAATTATAATTAGATAGTACAATAAACACATTTTAATTTTCACATTTTCCAATTTCGCGCCACCGAGGATCCAGGGTTGGGAGTGCGCCCGCCAATACACGGGTGGCGTGCCGTTCTCCAACCGCTGGATCCTCGATTGGAGGCTCCAGCGATTGGAGACGATAATAACCCCTATAAACATTGTTTTTGGAGCTGGGAACAGAGAGAGAGATTGGAGAATGCAAAAGAAGAGAGAAGACCAAGGAGAGGGAGGGAGGCGCCTGAGGTAAGCCGCCCTTCCCATCATCTGTTTTTTTTTTTTTGTAGCACCATCACTTGCAAGAATCAGAACACCACCATCGCCACTGCAAGCCATTGACCCTGCTCTCCTTCATCACCGCAGCATCTCCCTCCAACTCATCACCTGTACACCTGCAACTCATCTTCATCTTTGCTACTCAACCCAGATTTGCTATTTGTTCACCACCGAACACAACCCACAACCCCTAACCGGCCTGCACAACCCCATCGACACCCATCTACTATCACCGAACTTAAATCTCCCTACTTCACCCCTTCTGCAACTCTACTGTAGCACCCAAAATTTGGCCGAAATCAGCAACTCGGACCGAAATATGGCCAAAATCTGCAACTCGGCCGGAATATGGTACAAACTGTACCGCCAACCAGTTTTGTATCGGTTCTGCTAAAAACCCATATGTTTCGGCCGAAATCAAAATTTTGGCCGAAACTCTGATCTATGCTCTTAATGCCCAAATCCTAGGTTAGATCAAAAGTTTCTTATAAGCATCTCATTTTTTCCATCCCCAACAGAACAAGGTCTGTTGCTTGATGTATAGATTACTCAAGGATGGGAGGTCTGTTTTAATTTTTTCGGTGTTATAATACTACTCTTTGGTGAAGAAAACGTGTCCAATTCCTCTCCGATATTCGATGATGGCGACGGTGAAATTTACTGTTCTAATTACCCAATGGCGACGGTGATGATGGTTATTCAATGACAACGCCAACATGCGATCATTCCTACGAATTGTCATGACTCTCTGTAGCCATAATTCTGGACTTATTTCCTTAATCGATCAACATCGATCTCCTCTATAACATTTTCTTGACCTCCTATCATCACTACAGCTTGACAGTTCTTATCAGTGATGAACTAACTCTGCTAAGAATCTACAAGTCAAGTAAGTCCCTCCCACTTTGTTTATTCTATTTGCTAAACCTACTACACTATGTTGATTTTCGTTTTCTTTTTTAGTCTTAGCTTGATATTCAATTTAGCCCTTTTTTTTTTTCGAGGGTGAAACAGTTTACCTATTTGACCTATGTTATTTGACACTTGGTTTCTACCTTTGGGTTTCAATCTCTGCATTCATGATTCACATAGTATTTTTCAATGTAGAGAGAGATACATTTTTTCATTTTCACTAGTTTGTTTCAGTCTCAAATTTACCTGAGAAGCCTTTCAGTGATTTATCACATCTCTACGATTGATATTTGATTCCTGGAAATTTTCTTATAGTCCAATGTTCATTTTCAGAAGATTTGTTCTCATGATTTAATTATTTCGATTGATCAGTATCATGTTGTATTTCTTTGGTTTGGTTTCGATATTCATATGAATTTTTTTTTTTTCGTACAAGTTCTATTTCACTGCCTTCATAAAGTCTTATGTTTCATTCCATACATTTGTTTTTACTTTATTTAAAGTATCACAATGATTAAAATATTCCGTTTTGATTTTGTCTCTAAGGAAAGATTTCTGAGTATCATCTATAAAATTGCATTTTAGCATGTAAGTCAACATCATTTTTATGAATTTCTCCATTGGATTTTGGCATAGTGATTCATCATGTAGAGATTTACAAATTGTTAATGCATGCCAATTTAATTAAATTTTAGTCTCTAAATATTTATGTTGCCAGATATATAGACTCTTTCTTGTTTTAATAAATCTTATGAGAGATCCCATTTTGATTCTTTACTGATTGTGCTTGTGATTATTTAGTCTATATTTTCATCATGAATTTAGTATATAAACTGCTTGTGGTGGGGTCGTGCTATGAGAGCACCCACATATATTTGGACAGGATTGGGAAAGACGCCCGATTTATGTGGCTGGTTGGCCGCCCACCATTAGACTAGAATATGGACTGGGTTTAGAATAAGATGATGACCTATCCCTTTTAATGTAATCCAAATTCAAGAATTGATGTAATAAAGTTATAGAATAAGATATTCACAGCACATACGATCCGCCACGCGCCACATTGTATGTGGCAGCTCCAATTAATTGTTTTGAATAAATGTGAGACTCTAATGATTCATTTTTTGGAGAAATCCCCATTTCTTAGATTTGGTATGCAAATCCGATCTCATAAGAGACTCAGTTCAAAATATGAAATGAAAAAAAAATTATGTTTTCCAAAGTTTTCAAATATCCATGCTTCCAAATCATCTTGAGTGGGCCATTACTTGGCTAGCGGCTTTGGACACTCTATGCTCGAACTATACGGAGACTTGATTCTTAGATATGTCTGGGATACATAGGTAATTTGGGCAATGCCCAAATTCAGTCTAAAGATTAAAATTACTCGGTTTAGCCAGTGTCCAAAGATTATATTGCTCAATTGAGCCAGCGTCCAAAGATTAAATTGCTCGGTTTAGCTTGCATTAACTTAGAGACCAGGTTTAGTCGACTTTCCTGAACCGATTTAATTGGTTAATTTCTATGGCATTTGACCTTCCCCTTTGACTTCCAAATAATGATTTACTCTAATTATGTTTTGGGCTTGATTCTCGAATATGTCTCTGATTCAGTCCACTCTCAGTTTTTAGTTTTCTTCATTTCTTTCATTCAATCGCGGTTTAGCCATATCTTGAAATATTGTCTTTTCATTAATTAAATTACGTTTTGGGCTTGATTCTCAGATATGTCTGTGATACGTAGGCAGTTCAGGACAATGGTCCCAGCTTAAGTCCACCATCAAATTTCAACTTTCATCTCATTTTCTTTGTCAAATTGCTGTTTAGCCGTAATTTCTTTCACTTTTATCTTCTCTCATCGAACTAGTGGGGAACCTGATTCTTGATACCTTATCGAGATACGAAGGTAATCTGGAATATGTTCCTGATTCGGTTCCACGACTTCAAATTTATTTTATTTTGCCACGTGCAAGTGTGAGGGGGTTTCAACCCAACAAGTATAGATGTGTGAGTACCATTAGGCCTATTATGTTAGGGTTGCAGCAATCATTGTCAGATTTGTACAAATATTTTTGATCTCGTCACAAATTTTATTTGCATTCTTTGTTTCAAAACATGATTGGCTGAACATAGGTTAGAAGAATTTAACAATTTGGCATAAGACCTCCAAAAGCCTTAGTTAACCGTTGATCATGAATTGCCACATATAAGGTTAGGTAAGAAATAGTATGGGAGAAAAATTCTCGGATCAGGCTGATTTGGTGTCTAACACCTCCCAAACTATAACCTAAACGCTTACCCGATCGTTAGAGACCAAAACCAGATCATGGGATATAAGTCATAGATGTTTCTCTTATGGAGATTGACAATTTTATGGGTTATATACCTTAATCTGGGTGGCGACTCCAATTCAATGGCCAGATCATGGGATATAAGTCATAGATGTTTCTCTTATGGAGATTGACAATTTTATGGGTTTTATACATTAATCTGGGTGGCGACTCCAATTCAATGGTTTTATTTTAAAATTAATTTCTTGAAGGAAAAACCCTATGTCCTCACAATAGGTCAATCAATTTTTTAATCTAAAATATTTTTTTATTTTTTTATTTTTATTTTTTTGGGGCATGAGACTCATGACACATGGGAGGTCTATGAAAATCTCCCAATAAAATAACTAAAACTTCCCATGTAGATGTTGCCATGCACATAACAAGTCTTCCCTCCTCAAAGAATGGGCTTGTCCTCAAGAACAGAAAACTACCTCCTTGTTATGGAGGAAAAATATCACCCAATGGAAGTCTTACACGTGGCATCCAAAATCACCTAGGCCGACCAGGCGTGATAGAGTGGCGCTTGGCCTTGTCCGTTCGGAGTCATAGTTCTATTCAAATACGTCTCCTAGGTGGAGACATAGTCCTATCCGGACACTGCGCCTGGTCGGAGGTATAATCCTACTGGGTTACGTTTCCCAGTCGGAGTCCAAAGTCCTAAGGTCACTAAATTAAGTCGTAAGAGTCCTTCTCCTAGTACAATACGATGCCGATCATCACGACCATACGACCACTCGTATGATGACACCTCACTCTTACTATTGACCGACTTAGCTTCCTTGGCTACAGTCTCCCACTCCTACTCGGAGTCTATGACCTGGGCGTTCCTCAGAGCGACACCTGACAGTCCTATTGGTGATCTACTTCCTTGAGTCCCAGTACTTCCCTGCTTCTTTTCAATCTCTATAAGAATAAGATGAATCTCCAAGGTAATACTCACTCACAATCTCACTATTCATCATCAATTCTTTCCTACGCTCAAACTCTCTCATCGTTCCCCTCTTTCTCTAAACTGGAGATAGTTTTCGGCTATCTCTTGACTGTTTCATTGAAAATATGGCTTAGGCATCGGAATGTATCCAGGGCTTAGTTGCCTAACTCCCTTGTTTAACTTCTGTGATTGCAGGTTATCCAGGTCGCAGATCGACGAGACGATTTCCAACCGTAACACTCCTCAACCATCATTATATGATTTTCGTCCTCTTCCTCTTCTCCATAATAATATTCAATCAAGAATAATTTCTTACAACGATGCCCAAGCACAAATCTCTTATTCCAATTATAGCACAACCCTTTGGCTATTCTCTCTTGCATCTCGGCAGGTGATATTCAATTTATTGGAAGAGAAGGACCATTGGCCATTTCTTCGCTAATGGTATTCCTTCATTTTGTGAAAAATTACAGGCTTCATATAAACGAGCCAACCAATGACAACTGATAATGTCTCTGGATGCCCAACTAGAACACCAGCCTTGATATTATCCTAGAGAACACTAATGAAACAACTCACCTGTCGGCTAGGTGGTAGATGCCCCACCTTGGATAAAAAATTTTCAAACTTCCCCAGGTAGTCATGTAAGGACGTGGTTTGCTATACCTTCCTCAATTTACCAAAAAAAATCTTGGAATTGAGTGGGACTGAATTTGGTGTATAGGACGTCGCAAAAACTATGCAAAGGCAATATCTCTCCAACATCTTGCTTGTACATTTGGTACCATAGTTGGGTGTGGCCTTCCAAATGGGAGGAGGCCAAGGTCACCACTCCTCTTCAAGTGCTTGGTGAAAATCAAAAAAATTGTTAGACGATGGCACGTCCAATTGGTTGGATCCTCACCGTTGTATCATGGAAAATCTAACTTGATGAGCTTGGAGGTATACGATTGCTGATCGGTGCAAACTTGTTGTCCAGGGAAACACCTTGAGCTGTAAAACCCTTCTCGGATTGAGATAGTTTCCTGCGACCTCTCGATCTGCGACAGGTGGCGCTCTAGGCATCCAACGGTTTGAAAGAAAACAACGGTAAGATAAGGCTTTTAAAATGACAAACATCAAATCAATCACAGGTACCTTTCTTCTTCTTCGTCTTCTGATTCTCCTTTCTTCTCCATTATTATCCATTCTTCTGCGGGGGAGGGGAAGAAGGCGGAGAATGTAGCGATGGAGCCAGTAGTCACTGCGCTAGCAGCAAAATTGAAATTAGTGGATGTCGATGTTACTATGGCAGTTGTAGAAAAAGAGGAGACAGAATCCATGGGTAAGGAAACTAGAGCGGAGAAGAAGAAGAAATCTGGTTTTTGATTCTCTCAGGACTTGATTTCTTTTACTAAAACTAAGGTTCTCTTTGGTTTGTATTATATAATGTATTATGAGTTATTTGTGACAAATCAATTATGATAATAGATTCTGAGTAATAAATAATGATCGTTTGGTACCACTAAACATAATATATTATATAATGAGAATTATAAACAATCAACTAATAGATTATTCTAATAATGATAAACACCTACTCACCTATTTGTAGATAATGAATTATATTGATTTATTTTAATTATAAATAGACAATATAAATCATATCAAACAATCATAAATTTTATAATATATTATATAATACATTATATAATACAAACCAAAGAGAGCCTAAGGGGGAGTTGTGAACTCATTACTGAAGGTGGAATAAACTGCACTTGCCGCCACCGTCGCCAACCTTCCAATCATCTCCCAAATAATGCCCAGAATCTTTTTGTTTCTCTACTTGTTAATATCCATAAATCAGTGCTGCAAACAAGAAGTTTGTGAAGAGGGGTTAAGTAACCCATACTGTATCTACATCCTAGGAACGTAAAATTGATGGTATTACCATCTCCCTGGAGTAGTGCCTATTAAACAACTAATTGCAGTAGTTTTTCCAGCACCATTGGGTCCAAGAAGACAAAATAGTTGATCTTTCGCAAGATTTATCCAGAGACCCTAGAAGTAATTACCGGAAAAAAAAAAAAAGAAACAGCAATATTCAACGGGTTCACAAATTCCCTTTAGGTTTTAATAAATGAAAAGAAGAGGAATAAGAGGAATAAGGGTTGTAGGTTGAGAGGTTGAGGGAGATTGAGAGTTGCAGAGAGCTAAGGGTTCTCATTTCCCCTTAGGTTTAGTTAGTTGTCTCAATATTTTACGATTTCAGCATCTTATGTTACAATTGGGTCACTTGATACATTGGATCTGTTGAATCCCAGCTTATGTGACTAGTCCCACATTTTAGATGACTGTCCTTGTTTTGGGGGGTGATTATATTCCCTTTTTTGGGCGACTGACTTTCCTTCGGTGACTGATCTTTTATATTTTGGGTTATTGTGAGAAGAAACTTGGTACTTTGATACCATGTTAAATTTTCATCTCAAAAATTAAACAAGTAATTGGAGGGACTTTTTATATGTAAGGATTCAAAATCTCATTCTCATTAATAATGTGGGATTATTTTCAATACTCTGACCCATAACTTTTGTGAGAAAATTACTGATTAGTTACTGAGAGGTATTTATTCTTTTTTTCTTTTTTTGTCTTTTCCAGCTTCTATGGTTTTTTCTCTGGTTCTTTTGATTCTCGATTTTTTGATGGGGCTATTTTCTAACTCAACCAAAGATATATTTCCATCTTGTCAAGTAAATGCCAACAACCTTAAAATGGAGTAATAAAGGATTTGAAACCATACATAGTACGCAACCAAGGAGATTAATTTTAAGGAAAAGAAAGACATGCTGCCGCCATATTCTTCTATCTCTATCACTCTCTTTCTTGAAATTTTGGATTTTTTTCTCTCTCCTCTCTCCTCTCTCCTCTCTCCTCTCTCCTCTAAGTGTCCAGTTACCGGTTCTTCTTGTACTTTCATTTTTCCCACTAGCATATAAGATTCCAATATACCCAGTTAGCTTGTATATCTTCCTCTCATTAAACACTTAGGCACCTTAAGGAGTCATGTGCATCGTGAATGATAGATTCTCTTACAAATGGGTTATAATTATAAGTTGGGATTCCATTTCAGAAATCAACTGGGCAACAAGGAAGTTTTACTTAAGAACTCATTCAAACTATAAAACACCATCATTCTCTGATATTTCTCTAAAACCTTGCCTGAATTTTTTTTTTTTTTTCTCTAATACTTATGCCAATGAAGGTTTCAATCACTAAAAGGTTTGGATTATGAAGTAATATAACATTTTGTTACTAGCATAGCAAACCTTTAGCCTTAACTTTCATCTAGGAAGCTAAATCAATAGTTAGCTAAATCAACAATTAAAAAATAAATAGAATTAGGGCATAAACGAGATTTCAATCAATAAATCCAAAATCAAAATTCATTTACAAAGAATTATATGTGTTTCTGTTATTGCTTTTGTTTAGAGTCTTCAAAGTACAGACAACTAAATGATAGGCACAGTACGTTTTCCTATTCACACTGTAGAACAAACAACTCCTGTGAAGACACATTTGGTTAATGGAATACAGAAATAGAACAAATTGGCAGAAATGGGTCCTTTCAAATTCCATTAAACAATGGAATGTTTAGACGGTATGCAAATCCTCTTTAAAATGCCAGATCAATTCATACTTCGAGTTAAATCAACCAAAAATCAAAATATTTTAGCTAACCATGGGTAGAAATTAATAAGATTCCAAAAATCAATACAGTCATTCACCCTATTCATCTCAGAAAAGCTTAAATCAAACACTCATGAACTGCAATTTCCCTGTTCTGCCATAAAACGTATTCTAAATACAAACCATTTAAGCATTTTTCAGGAAAACATAGTAAAACTAGAGTTTCATTCACTAGATTATGGAAAGTACCTAAAGTCCTAATCCTAATTGCAGTATGCTCATACATAGACGAAACCAAATCGCTTGAGAACATCCCCTCTAGCCTTAAATATACTTGCTATGCTGTTCTTTCCCTGCTTTCTTATTATCTTTCTTCCTCTTCCTTCCCCTTTTCTTCATGCTCTCTCTCTCTCTCTCTCTCTACTTCCTCCTCTTCCACATGGCACAATTAAGTGGGCAAGGCCAGAAAATTTTCATGGCCCTACTGTAAGCCTAAATGGAGATGCACATACCACCGTGTCCGATGTAGAATGCTAGTGATGGATGTCATACTGCCATCAAGTTCCTGCCGCTTCTCTAATGAGGGCTGCTTTCTGGTTTCTCAGTCTCTCACATGATACGTCGTGATGGATTCTCATATCTTTCTGGAAACCAAAGTCCCCTTATCTATATGCCTCCATGTAACTGTCTCCCATCAAGATCAATTACAAAGGGATGATGTTGGACTTTATGTTGTCATTGTTGGCAACTTGGTTGATGTGACAGTATTTGTGAGTATTCAGTCAGAGAAATGAGGAGAGAGAGTGTGTCAGTGTAGGAGAGAGAGTGTCAGTGCAGTGACACAGATGTGGCAACTTTGCTTATGTGTTCTACAGGGTTCTACATGTGTTTTAGATGACTTACAATGAGTTAAATGGGATTTTACACTGATTTTGATGAGAGAGAGTGTCTGTGGACCCCACTGGTGATGTGGTCGAGTTTCTGATGATGCGACAGTGTTCCTAAAGCTTTTCTGATCATGTTCATGTTTCTCATGTTTCTGGTGTTGTGGCATTAAAGAGAGAAATTCAAGAGAGAGAATCAAAAGAGAGAGAAAAAGGAGAGAGAAAAAATGTGAGTGGGACCCACGGGTGTGATGGCAAGGTGACATGTCAACACGGCAGTCCACGGCACTTGGTATGCGTGCACACAAAGTTTCGGATTCAAATTCTAAGGTTTGATAGAGTTTTAACTTTGAGCCTATTTTTAGTGGGTCCCGCAGTAGATCCATGGAAATCCGACAGTGGAAAGATGTAGAGCGTCGAGTTATCTTTCCAACGCAACTTGAATCACTCAATTCTGACGTCGGATGAGAGAGATATCGCAGTTTCTGTCGGATCACTTGAAAAAGTCATTTCACAAGTTGTTTAGGGGCAATTTCGGTATTTCACAAGTTGTTTAAGGGCATTTTCGGCAAGTAATAAAGAAGAAGATCAGATATCGGTGGCCAAGAGAGAGCCACGCTTATCAGATTCTAATCTGATGGACCAGATTGAGGCGGGCTAAGGTGTAGTGCGACGATCGCGTCTTGATGCTCCCGCGACGCTTCTCATTGGTCTGTTGCAGCTTAATAAGTTGCGCCGCATCATATTGAAACGGAAACTTGATTCCATGTGGCGTACTCACAGTACAGCGGCGCAAAGATCCTGATCTAAAGGCCACCGATGACTCCGAACTCCGGAGGCGCGATTTATTCAGATCCGACGGATGACGACAAATCCCGCCATTAACAGACAGATCCAGCGGTCTTCAATGTAGATTCCGTCTCCGCCAATCAGGTCGCGACAGCGCATCGGCTGCGCGGCTACGGTGCGGCGCGGTTGTGTGATTATAAAAGGAAAGATTCTTTTTTGAATCTTTTGGTTGGCCGAACTTCAAACTACCATAACTTCTTCATCCGAGCTCCAAATCAGTCCGTTCAAATTGCAGTTTTCATATTTTTTTGATGCTCTATACATTGGGCACCGTTGGAAGTCGTGAAAACCTAGAGAAAAATTGAAAAGAGCTTTTTGAAGGCAGAGAGAAGGTTTTCTAATGCCCTGTGGGAGTGATCAATCACCAACTGCCTCTTCTTTGTACATCAATAGAGTGCTAAATCCCTATGAGAGGTCAGTAGAGCTTTTATTTTCATATTCATGGTGATTATGGATTGTGTGGAAGAGATTGAAAGTCTATGGACAAGGTGTGCTCTGTGAATCGATCTCTATCAACATTGAAGGCTGTTGAAGAGTACCTGAGGTCAGTGTGAAGCTCTAGAGAGATTGTTGGCCATTCGAAAACATTGTTTGTGAGATTCTCAATTCCTTATCTATTTATGCTTTCAATTTATTGTATGCTAGCGTAGGTGCAAATTGTTGAATAATACCTAGCTAGTGGGGGAAAAATTGTAAGGCAAATTATAAGCCTAAAAAAAATTGTTATTTGCTTCCCGTGGATGCGGGTTAAGCGTGGTGTGCAGCGTATGCTGAACACTGGTACTTGATACCTGAATTCCTGGCACATGTGCCCTCCTAGTTTTATGCTGGGTAAATTGGGTGTATGTACTCCGTGCTGTGTAGACAGCAAAAAGAAGTGTATTGAGTATATACGGAGCCCGTTGAGAAATACTCCGTGGACTAGCGATCACACACTGTGTTGGTGAACCACGTATATCCTGTGTTGTGGATTGTCTTTATTTTTCTATCATATTTTGGAGTGCATGGAATGGCTTGCAGGGTGGGTGTGTAAATCTGGTAGACCTGGCAACTGAGTGGTAGCGAGGTAGATTTGCATACGCTTGTGTGTGTGTAAAAGAATATATCTCCATCAGCTCTGGGCAGCAATAAATAATCAAGAAAAAATTTCAAACACTGATTCACCCCCCCTCTCAGTGTCATATCAAGTTCATCAGGGTCCCACCTAACACACATGTCATGCTGACATGGCAATAAGGGCCACATCAGTCCAATATTCTCCCACTTGATCCATATTACCACAAGTTAAATGAGTATAATGTGTTGCTATTGTTGTATGACCATACATGAACATTAATTCCTTAAACATCCATAAAGAAAACTCCAAATTACGAATCATGGCGGTACATGTCTAATATATCGGTCACTCCCTTCCATGTATTACAATGAGATGTCCTTTGCACAATGAATCCTAATAATGTGGGTAATCCCAAAACTTTAGTGAATCAATCTCACGATCAATTCAGAATCAACCCCTAGGTCAATTCAATGGTACATTTCTTAATGCCCTTTACTTAATGGGCTTCTGTCATTTTAATACTTGAGTAGCGCTAGACATAATAAATGACAGAAAACAATCAAGGTTTAGAAAACATCAACTGAATGTTGCAACATTTCAAATAAAATATCTTGTACAAAAATGACTACGTAAGCCCATATGCTCCACATAGCATGAAAATGCAATTAATGGGTGCGCTTTATATAAATAAAGGTCGGCTATCATTTTCTCAGTACCAATATATTTTATAAAAACATCATGATTCTGAACATTCTCTTGACAACTAAATATTTAATCTCTATGTGTCTATATCGACTCATAGAGTATGTGTTGTTTAGAGAACTTAATTGTTGTGGTTTGTCATAGTAAATTCGTATTGTTCTTTCTATAAACAGAATAACCTGGAGATCTGTAACAAAATGATAGAACCACGACGCATGAAAGACTGCCTTATAGCATGTCAATACCCTTGTTTCCATAATAGAGGATGCAATCTTTGGGTGCTTTACACCTTTCCAGGATACTACTCCTCCAGTGAGCATACAAAATTATCATGAAGTGTATCTTTTAGTATCTCCATATCCAGTGTATGTCTGAAAATTGAATGATTGATCAACATGTGAATCTTAGTTTACTAGAGATATCTGAAAACCTTTTTCACCAATTTCCATTGTGGCTAATTTGGATTTTCTTAAAATTCCTTTAAAACTCCCACTTAAGATGCGATATCTGATAACATGAAAATATATGAACACTAGACTAGATACTACAGACGCATATGGGATACTATGCATTTAATGCTCCTTTAAAAAACATCATTGGACATTATTCTAAAATTAGTCTGTTACTTTAGCAACAGGTGTCACACCTATATAACAATTCTTTTATGCGGAAGCGTCTCATAATTATCACAATATAACATTTCTAGGACAATCCTAATATCTTATTAGATCGGTCCCGTTGAAATACTACGTCTAAACATAGAGTGTTTCAACCATATTGATATATCAAAATAATACGCAAGAAAATTGTTTCGTCTCATGTAACAGCTTGTGATCACTATAAACCAAGAGTATTCCATCCATATACAATACAAAAATGATAAAGCAGGCTCTCCTTTTAACTTTAGGTAGATACGTAGACCATCATGATACTTCATAAACCAAAAGAAGTGATCGTGTCATCATTCTTAAGGTACTACTACGAAGAAGCCTATTTCAAATTGTATATAGATTTCTTGATTTTGCAGACTAAAAGCCCTTTAATATCATTTGAGAATCCTTCTGGTCACCTCATGTAAACCTCCCCCATAAGGTCAAACTAAAGTAATGTCATTTTGACATTAATTTGATATAGCTCTATGTCTGAATGAGCCACAAGGGCCATAAAAATCCTAAAGATCTCTTTTCTAGAAATTGGTGAAAAGGTTTCTTTATAATCAAAAGAATATATTGATTAAACCTTTTTCACCCCAAGTCGGGCTTTATATTTTTTAATATTTTCAGTGGAATCTCTTTTGGTTTTAAAACCCCATTTGCATCCTACAAGGGATGCTCCACTAGGTAATTTGACAAGATCCCAAACTTGGTTCTTACTTATAGAGTTCATCTCATCCTTCATGGCGTTAAGCCATTGAGTGAAATCACTATAGTTCATGGCTTGAGAGAACGATGTTGAATATAGATTAATTCCATCATCCTCATTACAATTCTGGAGGTAAACTTGGTAATCAAAAGTTATTGCCAGTGTTTCTGACTCTTGATGATCTTCTTAATACTGTTTGATCATCAACCTCATTTTGAGCTTGAGAAGGATGAGTAACAGATTCTACAACAAATTCATTATCATGAAGCATCAATTTGATAAATGATGATCTTCAATGTATAATAATTGTAAGAATAAATCATTTAATTTCTTGCATGGGACTAGGAACTTGAACAGGTTGTTCATCAAATTGAATGTTTCAGGTATCTTGACTCCCACTGTTATTGCCATCCTCCAGAAAATTGGCATTCTTAGTGTAAGACCCGTATCGAACTAATCAGTCTTACCACCTTGTACCAGGTCTACCTATCATGGTCGAGCCAAATGGACCAAGTGCGTGAAGAAAATAGCAAAACCAGGAATTAAACTGACCCAGAAACAGTAAAATGGAGGGCAGGGTCGCATACCCAGATAGGAAGGGTCGACCCCCCCTCATTAAGAAGTCAGACCCCTGATATTTTAACTGGGGGTCGGACAATTTAGAACTGAGGGTCGACGGGATCATCGACCCCCTCATCGACCCCCTCTCTACCAACAGAAACCGTAAATAAGAAATTTTCCAAATTTCAATGGGATTCTTTCCTAATCTCAATGGGACTTATTTTAGGAGATTCTACTCTATAAATAGGACGTCCCTAAGCCTCTTTCATTCCTTTTGAAACCCTAATTGAAAGTGAGAGAAAGAGAAGAGAAGGAAAGTTGGAGAAGAAGACTAAAGTGAAGAATTTAGAGAAACCTCTGACTCTCAGCAAAACCTTAGGTATGGGTATGTTTCCATTAATGATTTAAGACCTTAGAATAGTTCGTGAAGAGGGTATGGTCTAGGAGAAACCCAAATCATACATCCATGGGAGGATTTCAATGAAATCTATGGAGGAAATCATGGTAGGTAAAGTAAGGAAGAAACCTAGAGTTCTAAACCATAGAACAAGCATAGAATGGATTGTGGAAGTAAGCCACAGGACCCAAACATGAAAGAATGGACTGTAGAATGAAATTCTCGACTCAAACCATGGGGGTCGCACGTGGGGTCGATTGGGAATCAACCCTATCAGACCACAGGATCGACCCCCAGCATTCGGGAAGTCCAGGGATGGGGTGGTCGCACTCAGGGCCGATGGAACATCCGACCCTGGCATCGACCCTACCCTGGGGGTCGTAGTAAACTGCTACCCTACCTGCGACCCTCGCTTAACAACAAGCCTAAAATTGTCGGAATGACTTCTAACTAAAATCTATCGACTTGTTGGGTTTTTCTATTGATATAAAAATGATTCTTAAAGCTTGAAATAGGATCTACACTCAAGCAAAGGTGAGGGAACAAGACCTAAACTAATCGGCTAATAATAAACTGTTTTATTTCTTGAGTCCAATGCCATGGCTGATTCTATGCGTGTATGCTTGTAATGTGCATTCAACATGTCATCCAATATTTATATTATTACTGTTCATGCATATTTACTTCGTTGTTTATAACATGATGATGATGATGATGATAGGAATAGGCATGTGAATGTTTGTGTTTGGTTAGTGTGCTTGATGCGGATAGGGGATAGTATCAACCGGTACTTCAATTCCGTTTTTATTGGGTATATTGTGTCATAGCTCTATACAAGTCTTGTCTACTGACATCGTCGTATCGCCATTACCTTAGCAGAACTATTACGTCGTAGAGTATCAGGGGTGGTGGTCTCGGACCGTGTAGTCTTCAACTCTGCCGGGGGGCCTTAGCTCTATCTCTATGGATGTATTAGGGGATGCTGGGGTGAGGCCTTGGATACACTGATTGACATTAGGATTGGTTAGTTACAAGCCTAGTATGCAAGCCCTCGCCAGCAGGGGCTTAGGTGTTGGTATGAGGCAACCGGTACTGCCATGTCGTTTTCATGGGGGTATATTGTGTCATATTGGATGCATGTGGGGTTGACAGTGTTGTTTTCATTGGACGGTTTCACACACTCGTGTATAGAGATGAGGCGGTCATCGAACCTTTCTATAGCACATTGCAAACTTATATACCAGACCACAGATATGAATTGAATGCATGCATATGTTTATTGCATTGTTTTGTTTGCTCACTGAGCCGTGATGTGTGCTCATCCTTTCGACGTCGAATATTTTTAGTTGATGATGCAAGTACCACTGTGAAAAATTATATGAATGCTTCTGTGTACGGGCACGTTGCTGCAATGGAGGCTGAAGACATAGTGGAGACGCATGACTCCTCATGCGAGTGCAACTCATGCATTTTCGATTAGATTTTATTGGAACTATTAAGGAAATATAATTTGATATTTTATTTACTTATGTCTCGGTTAATACAACATAACTTGATATTTTATTTATGATTATCACAGTTAGATTCCTCAGTTCATTTAATATTAGGACTTCCGCTATTCTGTATTTATTCTGATTATGGTTGTGGAGGTGTATAGTTTAGTCTATCAGGACACAACCTATTAGAGATCCTGGTTGAACCGTTGGTTTATTAGCGGTTCATCACACTGTTCTGAATGGTGCGGAATTGGGGTGTAACACTTAGATTCTATAACTGAAGTTGAATGTGAAGAAAAGAGGAACCTATAACCATTTGATCTCTCAGGATAACTAATAAAGGATCTGACTATTCTAAGATCTAATTTTTTTTCATGTGGACTATAAACCTTGATTTCAGATAAAGCCGCATACATATATTTGTCTTAACATGGGTTTTCATCCTCTCCAAAACTTACAAGAAGTCTTTGGAGTAGCTTTTGATAGTACCCTATTCAAGATACACACTGCAGTCTTAAGGGGTTTCGCTTCTCAAGGTAATAGAAGCTTATAATCATCCTGACTATTTTCATAAGTGTTTGGTTCTTTCTTTCAGTAACGCCGTTTTGGTCTAGAGACCAAGGCATGGTATAGTACAAGAAAATACATTACTTTCTAAGGTAACAAACAAAAAGTATTGGATTCTGTATACATTCCCCACCTCTATTTGATTGGATAATCTCAATGACTTTTCTAGTTAGTTTTTCAACTTCAGCTCTGTAGATCTGGAAGACACCAAGTGCTTCATCTTTATGATCCATGAGAGTGAAATACATGTATCTATTATAGTCATTTATGAATGAGATAAATTATCTTTGATCGATCAGACAAGGTATAGAAATAGTCCACATATATTTGTATGTATAATCTTAAGTGTCTCAGATATACGTCAAACACCTATCTTAAGCTTATTGATCTTCTGGTCCTGGATGCAGTCCAAACAAGTTTCAAAATTTGAAAAATCTAGGGTTTCTAAGATTTCATTTATCACTAAAATTTTGAGTTTTCATATATAGAGATGTTATCAAATCTCTAGAGTCATATTTTAAGTTTTTCATCCATAATTTATCCTTTAATCCCAATACTATTAGAGGAAACAAAACAAATTACTTCCAAAATTAGATCAAAATATGATGAATATAAGTCATCCAAGTATAAACCAGAGCCCGCTAGAGTAATGTTTCGATACAACTGAAGTAAACACATAACCAATAGGTGTTAATCTCGAAACAGATACAAGGTTCCAAGAACATAATGGAATAGTAAACCAATTTTTCAGTTCTAGTATATATCCAGACAACAATTATCTCTACCTAAGATTACACCTAGATTGCTGAGTAGGTGGTCCTCTCAATATCCTATGGTGGTATTTTGTCCAGAAAGCTTACATAGTATAAGTAATATGGATTGTATAACCAAAATCAATCCACTAATAATTGTGATGAGTATTATTCAAAATGAACTCAAAAACAAGTTGGAATATCCCTCACACTCAAGATGTGCTTATGCACATGGATACGAGCATGGTGTCCTAGGTAGTTGAACTTTCTTTATAGGGATACAAACAATGAATTTAATGGTTCTCACAAAATGCTCGTCATTTACCTTTAGATAGTCATGTACAATTGTACTCTTTGGAATGGAACATTTGAATCACTTACTTATATTGGCCTTAATGAGCTTTAACATTAGGTGAATACCATGAGGCTATTTCTAATAGAGAACCATCTCAATGGTCGAACATATATCATTGAGAATAAAGAACTCTTTAATGGTCATATACAAATCCATTAACCCTTAATTAACTCTTTCAATAAGCATAGTTAATCTTAACCAATAAGGGAAACAAACAATTTTGAAACAGTAACTAATAAAAAGATATGCTCAATAACTGAATAATGAGAAAACCAATACTTAATCATAAACAAAATGTGATTTGCAACAACCTACCTTTGGGCGAAAGTTGTAACTTATCACAAGTTGTTACTTAATTATTGATATCAACCTATATTAATGAATTCAGCAGCAAACCAAACTCCTTACAGTCTACCTTTGGGCAAAGACTATAATTTGTAAGGTTTGCACCTCAATCAATAAGATTAAAATGCATCAAACCCAAGACAAAAATAATCCCATACCTTTGGGCTATAAGAATCCCTTCCATCTGAATGCTTTGCATTCTATCTTATTCCAACTCATACATGAAGATTGACTACTTCCCTTTGGGGATAAGTGCCAAAATTTATGCACAGACTGCAATACAAATGATGTCTAAGAAATTCATTTACTAAATTGCCTCTTATGTTTAATGGACTACTTAAAATTGTGGCAACAATTTAATCTCTCAATGGCAATTTGCTAAATAAATTTGCATCATACGCCCATCCTTAGTGTGCCACATGAAACCTTAATGTGACACATGGGTTTCACAGTTGTATAACAATAAAACGCATGTAATAAACAATAATGTAACCAAAAGCACTTTATGAATAACTAAACAACACTTAATATCTTACCCAAAAAAAAAAAAACAACACTTAATATAACCAAAATGCATTTAAGATAACCAAGCAATACTTAAGAGTGACATTTCAAACAGTCATGGGTGTCCAAAGTAACGTAATTAAGCTATATTCAGTGTTTCATGACAGAATTTGAGGTCATGCGCTATACAACACTGAAGAGCACATCATACAACCCCAGGTAGGTTCGAAGAATCACTAAAATTTTGATTAAAAATAGGCAAATATGGTCACTTTTAATAATAAGCCAGAAAACTAGCTCAGAACCGGATTTGGTTCAAAGAACCAACCCAAATACAACCTAAACCGAACCAAACAGAATCTATCTTGAACTTAAACCGAATTGGTTCTACATAGAATTGGTTCTACATTAATGGTCAAACCGGGAATGAACTAGCTAGGTCCAGTAAAAGTCAATTATTATAGTTGATTGGTTCACTTAAGGGTTAAACCAAATAGTGCTAAAAACATTCTATTATGTATATAGATACAGTGACGTTTTGTCTATAAATGTCACTAAAAGAAAACTGAAATTTTAACAACGTTCAGACACACTGTCACAACAGAAACAGTCACTATTCATGATCTTTAGCGATGCTCAGAACAGACTGTCACAAAAGGCTCAATCACTTGAAAAAGTGACATTCGGTCTGTAACAATACAATGGTGACAAGTAATAAAAAGCAGTTCAATATTGCTTAATAGCACCATTTATAGAATATTACGATTCAAAAAACTGGTTGGGTCAGTCCGATTCGAATCAAATCTGAATGGATCAAACCGGAATAGCATTTTTTTTTTATTAACAATCAATGGGTTGTTCATTAAAGTCTATAACATTATAAAACCCAATGATGGGCTTTAAAATCATAAACCCATTACCGTATCTTCTAAAAGGAAATTATAAATTAAAGGGTAAATTTCTCCGACCTCCCCTCCAGGGATCCTAAATGGCTACCACCCCCCAATTTAAATGAAAATGTCTCCCACCTCCCTTGCTTTTGAAAATAATCTCCCCCATTCAATTGGTGATGATATTTATCATCACCAATATTTTTGGGACTATTATACCCTCATATTGGCTTAAAAGAGATTTTATCAAAAAAATTTATCAAATTTAATTTGAAATATATATTAAAATTTTGAAAAAAGAAAACTTGAGATACTAAATAGATCTTGCAAAAAAAAAGACCAAATAGATTTAGGGTAATCGAATTTAATTTCTAAAATCCCAAAAAGAGATTTACTAAAACTCTCTGGTGAGTTGAAAATGAGCTGGTCTCCGGCGAGTTGAAGAAGAGAGAGTAGTGGTAGAGAAATAAGGAAGAAAGTAAAAAAAAAAAAAATTTGAAACGCAAGAGAGAGAGTTCATTGGGAGAGTTTTAGTAAATCTCTTTTGGGATTTTATTAATTAAATTTGATTACCCAAAATTTATTAAGTATCTTTTTTTTTTTGGGCAAGATCTATTTAGTATCTCACGTTTTCTTTTTTTAATTTTTTAATATATATTTTTAAATTAAATTTAATTAAAATCTTTTGATAAAATCTATTTTAAGTAAAATTAAGGGTATAATAGTCTAAAAAAATATTGGTGATGATGAATGTCATCACCAAATTGAATGGGAGAGATTATTTTCAAAAGCAGGGGAGGTGAGAGACATTATGAGTCAAGTTGGGGGGTGGTAGCTATTTAGGATTCTTGGAGGGGAGGTGGGAGAAATTTACCCATTTTCTATAATACCAAAATAGCCCCCATCAGAATATCCTATTTTCAAACAAATTACCATCGGCATATTCTTACAGACCGTGTTCTAACTGAAGAACACGTTGAAGCCGCAACGGTTCCAAACGTGTCGAACACCTCGACACACCCCTTGGAAAATGGAGAGCACCACGGCGCCATAGAGGACGAAAAATACCCCACCACCAAAACAACGAAGCCCACAAACGCAAACCATCTGCATCAACTGCTGTTGGCCGCGCAGTGCAACGCTGGTGCAGGTTGGCCCTTGCGGGGTGGCCTGCTGCGGCTAGCGCAGTCAGCGGCAGTGCTGCTGCTTGTTCTTAATGTCTGCGGGGGGATTCAGTTGGCCTGCGGCTGTGGGTTAGCCTGTGGTTGCGGACCTTCTTTCCCGTGGACCTGCTGGTGAGCTAAAGGCTTGCGGGTGTGTGCCCACTAGCCTACTGGTTTGAGGGTCGGCAGCCATGCGGGTGCACACTCCCAGGCAGCCATCACACGGTAGGCCGAAGACATTCAAAGATTTTAAAAAATAAAATATATATGGGCCACGAAGCATAGTAAATTGCCCAAAAAAAAATTAAAACGGCAACATTATGGAAAGAGACCAGAAACTAATCGGATAAGCATACGATTATGCTCTGATACCATATGCAAGCCTAAATGGAGATGCACATAACTCCGTGTCCAATGTAGAACGCTAGTGATCGAAGCCATACTGCCGTCAAGTTCCTGCCGCTTCTCTGATGGGAGCTGCTTTCTGGTTTCTCAGTCTCTCACATGATACGTCCTGATGGATTCTCATATCTTTCTGGAAACCAGAATTCCCTTATCTATATGCCTCTTGTGTTTAATGGACTACTTAAAATTATGGCAACAATTTAATCTCTCAATGGCAATTTGCTAAATAAATTTGCATCATACGCCCATCCTTAGTGTGCCACATGAAACCTTAATGTGACACATGGGTTTCACAGTTGTATAACAATAAAGCGCATATAATAAACAATAATGTAACCAAAAGCACTTTATGAATAACTAAACAACACTTAATATCTTACCAAAAAAAAAAAAAACAACACTTAATATAACCAAAATGCATTTAAGATAACCAAGCAATACTTAAGAGTGACATTTCAAACAGTCATGGGTGTCCAAAGTAACGTAATTAGGCTATATTCAGTGTTTCATGACAGAATTTGAGGTCATGCGTTGTACAACACTGAAGAGCACATCATACAACCCCAGGTAGGTTCGAAGAATCACTAAAATTTTGATTTAAATAGGCAAATATGGTCACTTTTAATAAATAAGCCAGAAAACTAGCTCAGAACCGGATTTGGTTCAAAGAACCAACCCAAATACAACCTAAACCGAACCAAACAGAATCTATCTTGAACCAGAAACTGAATTGGTTCTACATAGAATTGGTTCTACATTAATGGTCAAACCAGAATGAACTAGCTAGGTCCAGTAAAAGTCAACTATTATAGTTGATTGGTTCACTTAAGGGTTAAACCAAATAGTGCTAAAAACATTCTATTATGTATATAGATACAGTGACGTTTTGTCTATAAATGTCACTATAAGAAAACTGAAATTTTAGCAACGTTCAGACATACTGTCACAACAGAAAAAGTCACTATTCATGATCTTTAGCGATGCTCAGAACAAACTGTCACAAAAGGCTCAATCACTTGAAAAAGTGACATTCGGTCTGTAACAATACAATGGTGACAAGTAGTAAAAAGCAGTTCAATATTGCTTAATAGCACCATTTATAGAATATTACGATTCAAAAAACTGGTTGGGTCAGTCCGGTTCGAATCAAATCTGAATGGATCAAACCGGAATAGCATTTTTTTTTATTAACAATCAATGGGTTGTTCATTAAAATCCATAACATTATAAAACCCAATGATGGGCTTTAAAATCATAAACCCATTACCGTATCTTCTAAAAGGAAATTATAAATTAAAGGGTAAATTTCTCCCACCTCTCCTCCAGGGATCCTAAATGGCTACCACCCCCCAATTTGAATGAAAATGTCTCCCACCTCCCTTGTTTTTGAAAATAATCTCGCCCATTCAATTGGTGATGATATTTATCATCACCAATATTTTTGGGACTATTATACCCTCATATTGGTTTAAAAGAGATTTTATCAAAAAAAATTATCAAATTTAATTTGAAATATATATTAAAATTTTGAAAAAAGAAAACTTGAGATACTAAATAGATCTTGCAAAAAAAAAAAAAAAACAAAAAAACCCAAATAGATTTAGGGTAATCGAATTTAATTTCTAAAATTCCAAAAAGAGATTTATTAAAACTCTCTGGTGAGTTGAAAATGAGCTGGTCTCTGGCGAGTTGAAGAAGAGAGAGTAGTGGTAGAGAAATAAGGAAGAAAGTAAAAAAAAAAATTGAAATGCAAGAGAGAGAGTTCGTTGGGAGAGTTTTAGTAAATCTCTTTGGGATTTTATTAATTAAATTTGATTACCCAAAATTTATTAAGTATCTTTTTTTTTTTTGGGCAAGATCTATTTAGTATCTCACGTTTTCTTTTTTTTTAATTTTTTAATATATATTTTTAAATTAAATTTAGTTAAAATCTTTTGATAAAATCTATTTTAAGTAAAACTAAGGGTATAATAGTCCAAAAAAATATTGGTGATGATGAATGTCATCACCAAATTGAATGGGAGAAATTATTTTCAAAGGCAAGGGAGGTGAGAGACATTATGAGTCAAGTTGGGGGTGGTAGCTATTTAGGATTCCTAGAGGGGAGGTGGGAGAAATTTACCCATTTTCTATAATACCAAAATAGCCCCCATCAGAATATCCTATTTTCAAACAAATTACCATCGGCATATTCTTACAGACCGTGTTCTAACTGAAGAACACGTTGAAGCCGCAACGGTTCCAAACGTGCCGAACAGCTCGGCACACCCCTTGGAAAACGGAGAGCACCACAGCGCCATAGCAGACGAAAAATGCCCCACCATCAAAATGATGAAGCCCACAAACGCAAACCATCCGCATCAACTGATGTTGGCCGCGCAGTGCAAGGCTGCTGCAGGTTGGCCTAGCGGGGTGGCCTGCCACGGCTAGCGCAGTCGGCGGCAGTGCTGCTGGTTGTTCTTAATGTCTGCGGAGGGATTCAGTTGGCCTGCGCTGTGGGTTAGCCTGTGGTTGCGGGCCTTCTTTCCCGGGGACCTGCTGGTAAGCTAAAGGCCTGTGGGTATGTGCCCACTAGCCTACTGGTTTGAGGGCCGGCAGCCATGCGGGTGCACACTCCTAGGCAGCCATCACACTGTAGGCCGAAGACATTTAAAGATTTTAAAAAATAAAATATATATGTGCCACGAAGCATAGTAAATTGCCCAAAAAAAATAAAACGGCAACATATGAAAGAGACCAGAAACTAATCGGATAAGCATACGGCTCTGATACCATATGCAAGCCTAAATGGAGATGCACATACCTCCGTGTTCGATGTAGAAGCCATACTGCCGTCAAGTTCCTGCCGCTTTTCTGATGGGGGCTGTTTTCTGGTTTCTCAGTCTCTCACATGATACGTCCTAATGGATTCTCATATCTTTCTGGAAACCAGAATTCCCTTATCTATATGTCTCCCTATAACTGTCTCCCATCAAGATCAATTACAAAAGAATGACGAGTCTCACCTAGCACACATGTCATGCTGACGTGGCAATAAAGGCCACATCAGTCCAACACCTGCTAGATGAAACCTTTTGCAATCTGAATATATAGAATTTATAATAGATAGATATCAGAATGGCAATGTATGGGTATTCTAAGGACATTCAAATACAAACACACCTTACGAGAATTCAAGATCAGAAATGAAATAAACATAACCATCTATGTCTAGCGTTGTTATCTGGCAGTCAACTTGGCCCTAACATGGCCTTGAGCAATTTGAAATTGTTCCGTCATAAAAAGATGTGCGGTCAGAAGCCATATATGAGTTAGAAGTTCTCCACCTCGACTATGTTGTGTAGCGTGGTTTGCTCCTCTACACTGACTTGCAGCATATGACAGCTTATCCACCCAAACAGAAGTTATTATTTCCCATCTCTGATCTGTACTCAAGGATAGCAATCTCTTTGCAAGCCTACATGCATCAAATAGGACAGACTTGCTTTTATCTCCTTTCACTTCAACAGGTGGAATATCAGTCTTCATCTCAAGCAAGCTGCCACGAGGATTTCCTTTCCTGGAAAATGAATTTTTTCCTTTGAAAAGTTCTCTGGCTTCTGCACAGGTATCTCTAAATCTGATCTGTCCAATCCCTTCAGGCAACATAAAAGGATTTGAAACGAGAAGATGCAACATATAATCTGATAACAACTTGCACATGTTGCACATCTTACGTGTCGATTCTGGAGAAGCTGAAGATGAAGATGAAAGTGAGGGGTGATCAGAGTAATTGCAGAGATCTGTAGCAATATGCCAAAGAAGAATGCTTTGGTGAAATTCAAGATCACTAATACCCGATTCAACATCACTAATACTCCACTTAAGGTGTTCCCTGAGATAAGCCCCATTAAGTATCTTTTTGACACCAGTTGTACACAAGCTCTTCGCATCATTATTATTTGTGACACCTTCTAACTTGGTCTTCAGTTGTTCTAAGATTAAATCTTTCAGCTCAAAAGGGACTTCCTTAAATGAAGTATACCAGTAAATGTGTAGCATTTCCAGAACAGGGCATAGCTTCAGAAGTCGCATGGCAAATTTTGTATGTTCATGGCAAAAACTTATCAGATTGTATTGTCCCATGGAATTAGACCACCTTTTCTTGCGATATAGTCGTTTCACCAAAACATCAGCCATTGATCGCATTTTTTTCCTGGACAGCCAAAGCAACACCCAATCTGAAGATAGAAGAATGATGAAAGCATAAGTTTCCAAGATAATGGCCACAATGAGCAATAGGTAAGTTATGATTAAGTCGATGTTTGAGTAGTGATGCTTCCGATTCTCAACAGTTGTGAAGAAAACAAACACAGATATGGTCAGGAAGTAACAGAATGACCGAATTAAGCCACCTTCAAGTGTATGAACTATGGGCACCTTCGTATAAACCAAATCGAACATTAATCCAAGTTCAATCTCGAGCACTTCGAAGGCTTTTTTTGCTGAACTTTGTAGAATGAATGATTTGCTTTGTTCCCCATCTTGATAGCTGAGTATGAGATCTGCAAAGAGACGTTTAAATATCTCAAACAATTCATGTGCTTTAAGCAAAATCTTTGCTTCATCTGCTTCAGTGGTTTTGTTTTCATCTACTGAATGATGGGGTTGGTTATGTGATTGATCCTCTTTCAATTTCGTTCGATCTTCAAAAACCGTTACTATCTTCACACGGTACCCTTCTTCTTCCTTAGTAACAACATCATCCATGAATTGGGCATAATTAGGACCTGGATCAGGGGGACCGAGCACAGTATTTCTGAAACGCTCCGCACTTGCTGACCAAAGAGCCAATGTCCTCTCTCCATACTTGATAATTCCAGCAACAAACATTGATATGGTAAGAATTGAGACTGGAGAACCAGTCCAGGATTTAAAGACGACATAAAATGTCACAAAGAATTGGACAACTAGTCCAAGCATGTGCCTCAACCACAACTCATTATCTTCGAATGCATAAGCAGTGATAGTATCTGGGCCACCAAGATGCAACAAAAGAAATGGCGCCCAGAAAGCCCTGAGTTCATGAGTATGAGTATGTGGTTGAACTTGATTTTTGGATAGGATACCAAGTGCAAAAGTTGCAACTGAGTCTGCACACAAGTAGGCAATCCAAATGATATACCCAACTTTATTCCCAGCAGTGTGCTTTCGGTGGTCGCCCAACAAGATGAGAAGGATTTGAAAGATGAGGCTGAGTAGAATCATAGTTGGGAGCTCCCATTCGTACCAGAGCTTTTGAAGATTTTCTGGGATAGTTTGAAGGATTTCACTCCGCTTCTCTATTAAGAGCCAACTGCAAATGACTGAAATACTCAAATGTTAGTGGATTTGCAGGAAAAAAAAAATAAAAAATTTGGGTGGGGGAAGGGAAGAGAATGAGTTCAGATTGCTTACATTGTATATATCTCTCTATGGGATCTCATCATCATCAATGTGATGTAAGATATCTCTAAAATGTGCGCACTATATATGAATAATGATAGAATCCCAAGAAGAATACACTATTCTTGAAGAAAATGAATTTGGCATGCAAATTAATAGGGCAGTCTATGGGGTGGGACATTGGTCTGGATTTGATGTAAACCTGATCTGATTATGGTTCAACGTCTACTTAGTTATTACTTATACAATATTTAAAATTATACACATCTAAGACTTTTTTATTTTGAATATATATATATATATATATATATATATATATATATATATATATATATATTGAAGGAAGGGAAAAAAAAAAGAGGAAAATAACCATTTTTAGAGCCTAAAGATGCCAGAGAAATTGACAAAGAAGCATTATGTTATCATATGAAAATTAAACAGATGTGTGGTTGTAAATTCTTGATGAACTCTTTGAATAAATCTAGTTAGTTTATTTTACCACATGGAAAGCAAGTGATCAAAGATACACATGGACACTACAGTTGTCATGGTAGTATCTAAATATAAAAACATCTAACCCTTTGTTGTTATTAAAGTAAGAACAAAAAGTCATAAGGAATCAATCTTAAATGCGAGATTTACGTGAATGAAGATAGAGAGGTGAGAAAGGAAAGTAGCTGCAAAAAGATAAGCAACAGAGGATTGTCTGAGAAAGGGGGCAAAGAACGTTGTTAGCTGAGCCCAAAGACAAAATAAGCAAGTGTTATTTTTCTTTTTGTTTTTTTGTTTAAATAAATCAATGTTTTTTTAACATGTATTATACATGTTTAATATATGTCACATATATTGTACTTGTTATAGAATTCACATTTTTTTTCCCTATTCTTTTGAAATATCTATTAAAAAACATCTTTTATCTTTTTGAAATGATACATATAAACACACATAATATACATATTATACGTGTATTGTTGATGTCTTATCCGGTATTAATCTACAACAGCTAAAGGTATGAGGCTGCATATCACACATGTGAAAGTAGCAAACATAAGTAAGAATCTAAGACAAATATGTGTTATTTATTTGTGATATCCAGAAGGTACTATATGATTTTATTTTATAGTCCTGTAGAGGAGAAAGTTTAAGTAAAGTTGTCTAATAAACAAATTCCAGTTGATCCGATTAAATCTATATATAAATGAGACTTCAATGTTTTTAGAACATCCTCATAAAAGAGGAACAAAAGTTAGAAGACTTCTATATCTAACTCTTCAGATTCAGGTTCCACATACTTATATTGAAGCTATGAAGAGGATCAGATTGATAAAAACATTTCCTGATCAGATTCAAATCAGATAAGGTGATCCAAGTGGCTGACAGCCCTAATTGTATAGTCATTGATTAGGGAATATGTCCGGTTTAAGCTAAGAATAATTGACTAAAAATATGAGAGAGAGAGAGAGAGAGAGAGAGAATTTGGTGCACTTAAAAAAGAACCAATTTGCCCAGATAAAAATAAAATAAAATAAAAGCACAGGGAAGAGAAATGTGGAAAAAAGAAAAGAAAAAGAAGAGACATGGAGAATTATATTAGAACTTATGGATTATTAGCATTGGTCACTCTCTTCATTTTTTTTTAAGACAAAATAGGAGTAGATCCAAGCTTTGAGGGCAGAAGTCTTCTTCAAATTCTAGTTGATCCGGCTAAATCTATATATAAATGAGATTCAAAATCAGATAAGGTGATCCAATTGGCTGACAGCCCTAATCATGCTGTCATTGATCAGGGAATATGGCCGGTTTAAGCTAACAATAATTGACTAAAAAAATGAGAAGAGAAAGAGAGAGTGAATTTGGTGCACTTAAAAAAGAACCAATTTGCCCAGGTAAAAAAAAATAAAAACTAAAAACACAAGGAAGAGAAAAAGAGACATGGAGAATTATATTAGAACTTACGGATTATCAGCATTGTTCACTCTCTTTTTTTTAAAGACAAAATAGGAGTAGGTCCAAGCTTTGAGGGTAGAAATCTTCTTCAATTTATAGTTGTTGACCCATCACTCTGCGGTTTTCGTAATATCTACTCATACTTGGCCTCAAGAGGGGAGATCAATGAAAAACGATAATAAGAAGAAAGAAAGAGGATTCAGAGTATTTAATGTCATTTCATTGTGTGTGAATCCATTGAACAAAAAGCAGAGATGTCTCAATGTTCGCTTGAGATAGTTGCAAAGAATAACTCTAAAGAGAAATGGTACCCAACTTTGAAAGAGTTAAGACTATGGGAATGCATAGCAGTGACCAGAGTACTCCAAATGTGCACGGATATATATAAGTGCGAATTTAATTGAATTTTGAGTATTGATAGAAAAATAATAAAGGCACCAATCCCAGAAGGACGCATGCCCCGCAAAGACCACCAGCGAAGGAGTGACACTTATCACCGCCAATAAACCAGGAGATGGATGCCACTTCGCGAGATGACTAAACGGAGAGATTATCCCCACGATCTTGGAGATAACTAAAAATTGGCATCAATTAGGGATGATTTCCTTAACGTAGCCACATGCCAGCTAACGAAGATAACACAAGCTAAGAGAACGGAAGCGGTTATGGAGAATCCACCTTAAGATCATCATCCGACGGCTCAAGAGATCTCCTAACCACATCAGACCCCCACTTTTATGGGATTAGATCATGGGAATGTCAGCTTGCCATATCTGAACCACTACAACATCTCATGGCAGACGACATGGGATTAGAAACGTATCCGAGGGAATCAGAAATCACCCCAATCAAGCCAATATCAACACCACTCCCTACTATAAATAATGCTCAGAACGAAGGTAACCGGATCCAATTTCTTATGCTCTTGTTGCTATGTCAAATTTCTCAGACCCTTCTCTATCAGAACTTGTACTATCTCTATACTGAGTTCCATTCTGTTTGCTACCAGTTCTAACTTAAGAATTAGTGGCCACAGGGTTTTCAACCTGCTTTCTATTGCTTAATCTATTTCTCTATTAACATGTGTCATCACCAAAAGCTCTGGGCAAGAACCAACGGCAACAGATTGGCGCAAACGAGGTCTCCGACCCCAAAGAGGCTCTCTCGGACCTTTGAGTAGTAGTAAGAATTGAGACTGGAGAACCAGTCCAGGATTTGAAGAAGACATAAAATGTCACAATGAATTGGATAACTAGTCCAAGCATGTGCCTCAACCACAACTCATTATCTTCGAATGCGTAAGCAATGATGGTATCTGGGCCACCAAGATGCAACAAAAGAAATGGCGCCCAGAACGCCCTAAGTTCATGAGTATGAGTATGTGATTGAACTTGATTTTTGGATAGGACACCAAGTGCAAAAGTTGCAACTGAGTCTGCAGACAAGTAGGCAATCCAAATAATAGACCAAATTTTATTCCCAGCAGTGTGCTTTCGGCGGTCACCCAACAAGATGAGAAGGATTTGAAAGATTAGGCTGAGTAGAATCATAGTTTAATTGGAGCTCCCATTCGTACCAGACCTTTTGAAGATGTTCTGGGATAATTTGAAGGATCTCACTCCGCTTCTCTATCAAGAGCCAACTGCTAATGACTGAAATACTCAAATGTCAGTGGATTTGCAGAAAAAAAAAAATTATTTTTTTGGGGAAAGGAAAGAGAATGAGTTCTGATCACCTACGTTGTACATATACTCTCTATGGAATCTCATCATCATCAATGTGATGTGAGATACTTCTAAAATATGAGACCCACTAAATATGAACGGTGATAGGATCTTAAGTAGGATACAAGTGCATGTAAGTGAACTATTCTTAAAGAAAATTGATTTGACTCGCAGATTAATAGGGCAATCAATGGGGTGGGAAGTTGTTTTGGATTTGATGCAAACCTGATTTGATTATGGCTCACCGCCCACTTAGTTATTAATTATATAATATTTAAAATTATACACATCTTAGACATTTTTTTTATTTTGAAAATAATACATATATATATATATATATTTTACTGGAAAAAAAAAGGGAAAAGAACCATTTTCAGGGCCTTAAAATGCCATAGAAATTGACAAAGAAGCATTATGTTATCACATGAAAATTAAACAGATGTCTAGTTGCAAATTCTTGATGAACTCTTTGAATAAAACGATTATCTTATTTTACCACATGGAATGCAATTGATCAAAGATACACATGGACACTACAATTGTCGTGGTAGCATCTAAATATAAAAAAAATCTAACCCTTTGTTTTTATTAAAGTAAAAACGAAAAGTCATAAGGAATCAATCTTAAAAGTGAGATTTACGTGAATGAAGATAGAGAGGTGAGAAAGGAAAATAGTTGCAAAAGGATAAGTAACAGAGGATTGTCAAGGATAAGTAACAGAGGATTGTCTGAGAAGGGGGCAAAGAACGTTGTTAGCCGGGCCCAACGACGGAATAAGCAAATGTTATTTTTCTCTTTTTTTTCTGTTTAAATAAATCAATGTTTTTTTTAACATATATTATACATGTTTAATACATGTCACATATATTATACTTGTTATAGAATACACATTTTTTCCCTATTCTTTTGAAATATCTATTAAAAAACATCTATTTGAATGCTACGTATAAGTACACGTAATATACATATTATACGTGTATTGTTGACGTCTTATCCAGTATTAATCTACAACTGCTTAAGGTATGAGGCTGCATATCACACAAGTGAAAGTAGCAAACATAAGTAAGAATCTAAGACAAATATATGTTATTTCTTTGTGATACTTATAAGGTAATATATGATTTTATTTATATAATCCTATAGAGGAGAAAGTTTTAAGTAAAGTTGTCTAATAAACAAATTCTAGTTGATCCTACTAAATCTATATATAAATGAGACTTCAATGTTTTTAGAACATCCTCATAAAAGAAGAACAAAAGTTAGAAGAGTTCTATATCTGACTCTTTAGATTCAGGTTCCACATACTTATATTAATTGAAGCTATGAAGAAGATCAGACGGATAAAAACATTTTCTATCAGATTCAAATCAAAGAAGGTGATCCAATTGGTTGACAGCCCTAATCCTGCAGTCATTGACTAGGGAATATGGCCGGTTTAAGCTAAGAATAATTAACGAAAAAAAATAAGAGAGAGAGAGAGAGAGAGAGAATTTGGTGCACTTAAAAAGGAACCAATTTGCCCAAGTAAAAAAAAAATAAAAGCACAGTGAAGATATATGTGAAGAAAAAGAAAAAAAAAAAAAAAAAAGACATGGAGGATTATAGTAGAACTTACTGATAATCAGCATTGTTCACTCTGTTTTTCTTTTAGACAAAATAAGAGTGGGTTTTCAAGCTTTGAGGGCAGAAGTCTTCTTCAATTTATGCTTGCAAACCCATCACTCTGGGGTTTTCGTAATCTCTCCTATTACTTGGCCTCGAGAGAGGAGATCAATGAGAAACGAAAGAGGGTTCAGAGTATTTGTTATCATTTCATCGCGTGTGAATCCATTGAATAGAAAGCAGAGATGTCTCAATGATAGTTGCAAAGAATAACTCTAAAGAGAAATGGTGCCCAGCTTTGAAAGAGTTAAAACTATGGGAGTGCATAGCAGTGGTTAGAGTAGTATATATATATATATATATATATATATATATATATATATATATATATATATATATATGAGGGTGTATTTAATTGACTTTGAGTATTGATAGGAAAAGAATAAAGCCACCAAACATAGAAGGACGCATGACCCGCAAAGACCATCAACAAAGGAGTAACACTTGTCACCTCCAATAAACCAAGAGGTGGATGCCACTTCGCGAGGTGACTAAACGGAGAGGTTATTCCCACGATCTTGGGGATAGCTGAAGATCAGCATCATTTAAGGAAGATTCCCTGAATGCAGCTACATGCCAGCTAGCAAAGATAACACAAGCTAAGAGATTGGAAGCGGTTATAAAGAATCCACCTTAAGATTGTCATCCAATAGCTTAGAAGATCTCCTAACCACATCGAACCACCACTTTTGTGGGATTATGTCATGGGAATCTCAGCTTGCCATATTGGAACCACTATAACATGGGCTAGAAACGTATCCGAGGGTATCAGAAATCACCCCAATCAAGCCAATAGCAACACCAGTCCCCACTTCTATAAGTAATGCTCAAAACGAAGATAACCAAATCCAATTTCTTATGCTCTCCTTACTATGTCAAATTTCTCAAACCCTTTTCTATAGGAACTTGTACTATCTCTATACTGAGTTCCATTATGTTTGCTACCAGTTCTGATTTAGGCATTGGAGTGGCCATAGGGTTTCCGAACCTACTCTCTATTGCTTAATCTATTTCTCTATTAACATGTGTCATCACCAAAAGCTCTAGGTGAGAACCAGTGGCAATAGATTGGAGCAAACGAGGTCTCCGACCTGAAAGAGGCTCTCTCTGACCTTTGAGTAGTAGTACTACGAAACTTTTTATTGGTACGCTACAACTCTCAGGGCTGCGGTCTCCCAGTTGTTTTTAACCATGTCAAGGCTCATTCGCATGTTCTCTAAGTTGGTTTCTTCCGATAAGTTGAGTACTTGGGTAAGTTTTTTTTACCACTTCAACAGTTATCACTGCCTCTACACCGAATGGTAACATGAATGCAGTTTCCGCAGTAGTGGTTTGGCTAGTCATCCATTGGGGGCAAGTTGGGTCGCTACAGTCAGGAAGTATCCGAGGATATCCACGACAAGTGGGTGGAATGGGAATCTGAAGCTAAAGGGGAACATCTCCTCATATACCACCATTTCGGTACAGGTCAGCTTGCAATCCCTCTCATGGGGCTTCGGAGACCATAGCTCCACTTATCAAGTTTGTTTAGCCATTGCCTGTAAATTAAATTAGAATAAGACCACTAAATCCGAGATATGATACATCTCCCTAAGTCCTTTCAACAAAGACAAATTCATAGTTCTAGTCACATACAGAGCCACCCAATAAGGGGGCAACTCCCACCATCCCTCACATGCTGGTGCACCCGACGTCAATGTAACACCATCTCCCCTCTCAACAATAGCCTAAGAACCCTACAAATCCCCCAGAAGCTCCAGATAGTTCGAGCCCCTTCGAGGACCTATCCTTCTCACCCCCGGCATTCATCTTACGTGCCACGTGCATGGTGAAAGGAAAGTAAAGATGACTTACTAGAAAATAAGCAGAAAACAATGAAGTCCACCGAACCAAAGAAGAACTCTGAAGTGTGACGAAAATCCAGCAAAGTGATAGTAGCAGAAGAAAAGTGAAAGAGACGAAGTGTGGGGGTATTTATAGCCCTCCTTGTACCCATTCCCAACGTCTCCAACTCTGACTTCTGAGAAAGTTGCCGCATGTCATTTCCTCAGAGGCTAACCACCAAGTGATGTCAGTCATGTCAGTCATAGTAATCAAAAGGACTCGACCTTTCAGGATGCGACTGGCTGTCGACACGTGACACAACCCCACAAACAGGCACATCTCATTAACGAAAAAGCATCATGATGACAACCTCAACGCTTTGCTTTTCACCGTTGTCAGTGCCACATGGTGGACATTCATACAAAGAAGAAGCTTCAGCATTCTGACAATTTCTATCGACGGTTAAACATGACAAGTTATAACCAGCCAGAAGCCTATCACATTAAATGAAGACCTTGATATCCGGGATCAGGAAGATTACAACGATATCGAAGATATTTCCAAAGATATCCAAATAGTTAGGCATTTTCTAACCTAAATTCGATTCACGAGCAAACCAAAAAAAGTTACAAAGGCAGGATTTTGGTCATCTCGACTTGGCAAAGGAAAACCAACCCATCCAACTCAGCTCGTTAAGTCCCGACCAGCCTGGCTGGGCAAGAAGGCCCTCGACTCTGTCAAATATAGTACAATGGAATAATATTGCTCCCTCAGCTTTGCAAGACAGAAAGAGCAAGGGGCATCTGATAGCATATGATAGGGAAAGAATAAAGCCACCAATCACAGAAGGACGTATGCCTTGCGAAGACCACAAAGGAAGACACAACACTTGTCACCGCCAATAAACCAGCAAGTAGATGCCACCTCACGAGATGATTAAACGGAGATATTATCCCTACGATGTTGGGGATAACTGAAGATTGACATCAATTAGGGAATATTCCCTGAATGCCGCCACGTGCCAGCTAGCGAAGATAACACAAGCTAAGAGATCGCAAGTGGTTATGGAGAATCCAGCTTAAGAACGTAATCCGAAGGCCCAAAAGATCTCCTATCTACATTCAACCCCACTTTTGCGGGATTAATCATGGGAGTCTCAACTTGCCATATCAAAACCACTATGGCAACTCATGGTAGACGACATGGAACTAAAGATGTATCTGAGGGTATCCGAAATCACTCCAATCAAGCCAATATCCACACCACTCCCTACTTCTATAAGTAATGCTCAGAACGAAGGTAACTGGATCCAATTTCTTATGATCTCGTTACTCTGTCAAATTGCTCAGATCCTTCTATACAAGAACTTGTATTCTCTCTATACTGAGTTACATTCTATTTGCTACTGGTTCTAGCATAGGCATCAGAGTGGCCACAGGGTTTCCAAACCTGCCCTCTATTGCTTAATCTATTTCTCTATTGACAGTTGTACTTACCAAAACTTCAGGCGTGAACCAGCGGCAACAAGTATGACATTTGACAATTAGCTAATCTAGATCACGTGCTATCTATTCAATGGTCAAAGTTACTATGGATCCATTTGTTTTGACTTAGAATTTTATGTGTAAAAAAAATTCAATGTTCGTTTTCAAGAGTTGAAATATAGTGGTCCCAAAGGGGAAGAGAAAAGGAACTCCATCTTTCATTTACCTATTGGAATCAAACATTGAAAAAAAAAATTTGGATTGTTATTCAAGTAACAAGGATGGATTACATTTGGAAAATTAACAAAATAGTGAAAAAACCAATGTGCAATAAACAATGGGCACCGAATAGTCTATTAGGTGGGGCAAAGTACAAATTTCAGAATCTCATATGTTAACTACGAAGCTATTCTATTTTGCCTTTTCTTTTCTTTTACCTCATCTGTTTCTTTTTCCACTTACAACACTGAGGTGGTATTGAAGTTATTCTCTTTTACTTCGTTCTTATTTTTTTTCACTTCCAGCATTGACTTGCTATTGGAGTTATTCTCTTCTCGTTTTTCTTTTTTCTTTTTTTATTTATTTATTTTATTTTTTTTTACTTTGAGCATTGAGGTGGTATGGAAGTTATTCTCTTTTACTTTGTTCTTTTCTTTTTTTTCACTTCCAGCATTGATTTGCTATTGGAGTTATTCTCTTCTCATTTTTCTTTTCTTCTATTATCTCTTTCTCTTTTCTTTTTTCACTTCAAGCATTGAGGTGCTATTGAAGTTATTCTTTTTTCTTTTATTTTACTTTATCCTTTTTTGTTTTCATTTTCAAGATTGAGGAGCTATTCAAGTTATTCTTTCTTTTTTTTATTATAATTTTTCAAGTTGCCATTTATTTTAGAGGGAATTTCACGCACCTCCCATGTAATTTTCTTTAAACACACCCACCCACCAATTTTCGTTTTAATTACACGAACCTCCCACACTTTTTGAAGTAAGGTTCATACAAACCTTGTCCGTTATGACAATGTAAACATCCCATTTTGTCATCCTTTCTGCAACCACAAACCTCTCACAAAACTGAAGAATGAGGCAAAACAAGAAAGAAGTGAGTGGGATCCAACCCCAGAACCATCTTTGTACCTTAGATCCCCCTGTGTCATTTCCCCCTTAGGTTAGAAACCTACTATATATAGCCCCCCTGTATCATTTCCCCCCTTAGGTTAGAAAGCTGCCAAATATATACCCCCCAGTGCCAGTTCTCCCTAAGTTTAAAAATTTTCCATAAATATCCTTCCTAGTGCTCAAACCATAGATTAGGAAAAAAAATTTCATAAATACCCCTCTTAATGCCCAAACCCTAGGTTAGGTCAAAAGTTTTCCTAAATACCCCCTATGCCACCTTCCTCCTTAGGAGTTAGAAACTGTCTTATTTGCCATCTAGAGCCATTCCCATACTAAAAACCATTATTACCATCCGTAGGGGTATTTTGATCATTTAATTAAAATTAGTCAAAGTTGGTCAAAAATGATCAAAATAGTCAAACCTAACCCATAGAGTCAACCCAGAGTCACCATAGTCAAAGCCCAGTCAAACTCTTATGAGCATTCTCACAATTATCATTTTGACCCTAGATGTCATTTAGGGAACCCACATTCCCAAAATAATCATGTACATCCCCCTTGAATGATCTTTATTGAAAGTGTAAAGAGAGAGGAGAAAGGAGAGAGAGTGGGAGTGTGCTACTTTATCCTAAGTTGGCCCATGCCCAAGCCTATACTAGCCTTTGGACACCTCATCCCCCTCCCATGTTGTTAGTGTTAGTGAATTAAAGTGTAAGCACCCCATATTTACCATTTTTTTTCGAGTCCAAACTCTCTCAAGGCTAAAAAAAAGAAGCAAAACAATGAAGTGTACAAGACCACCCTCAAAATTCATCTCCATAACCTAGATACCCATAGAGTCCAAACCTACCTTATATATGTCATCTCCACACCCTAAATACCCATAGAGTCCTAACCAGCCCTATATAGGTCATCTCCACTCCCTAGAAGTACCTTAGGTTAGAAATCTACCATAAATAGACCTCATGTGTTATTTTCCCTCACAGAGTCAAACCAGCCATAAATACATCCCCTGTGTCATTTTTCTCTTTTGGTTAGAAACCTGTCATATATAGACCCCTTCCCCCTTAGGAGTCCAAACTTTTCATAAATACCCCTCTTAGTGCCCAAACCCTAGGTTAGGTCAAAAGTTTCGATAAATAGCCCCTGTGTCATTCTCCTGTTGGAATCAAAACCTACCATATATGGACCATCCAATGTTAAACCTTGCCATAAGTCAATACCTACCATTTCTGGCTCATTCGGGCCTATTTGTGACCTTAAGTCAACACCTGCCATTTCTAGTTAATCCAGACCTCCTTGTGATCCTGAGTCAATACTTGCCATGTTTGGCTCACCCAAAGCTCCTTGTGACCTTCAGTCAATTCTTGTCATTTCTGGCTCCACCCGGTGTCATTCTTCCACTTAGAGTCGTTACTTACCTTGTTAGGACCTCTCAATGTCAATGGCCAACAAATAAAAAAAAGAGAGGGGTGCATAAAACGAAGACTTCCCAGGAGGTTATCCATCCTAGTATTGCTCTGGCTCGAGCATGCTTAATACAAAGTTTTGATGAGATCCAGTGCTTTTGAGGATAATGTAAGGCCAAGTTAGGCATAACATCATTCATGTGTCTAATTGTCACTCAACTAAATATAGTAAAAAATAAAAAATAAAAAATAAAAAATAGAGAAGATAACATATGAGAAAACAATAAAGATGGAAGGGGAAAAAAATAGAAGTAAAAAAATGGTTTTAAGAAACACTAGTGGTTTTATTAATGAAGTGGTTTCAAAAAGAGGTTTAAAAATGGTTTAAAAAGAGAGTAGTTTACGAAATGGTTTTCCAAACGGATTTTAAAATGGGTTTTTGAAAATGGGTGGTTAGGTGGCTTAAAGGAAATTTGGTATAAAATGAAGAACGGTGCTACAAAAGTGGGGGTCTTCTGTGGGTTTTTTTCCTATGTGCCATTGACAGAGCAAATGCATAAAGAGGTTTGCGGTTACTGAAAGTGCGGAGAGAAGAAGAAAAACAGCAGAATCAGATCGGAAGAAGAAGTTTCGACCATAGTTAATTAAAATGGGAATGGCAAAAAAAAAAAAAAAAAATAGAACGGAACGGGTTTTAAACAGAGCAAAACAAGAACGGTGTGATCAAAAAAAGGTCAAAGATTTTGAAAACGGCAAAAAAACTAAAACGGATGGTACGGGTTTTAAACAGATCAAATATAATACGATACGACGAAAAAAAAAAAAAACAACATACACCTATAAATTAAAAAAATATATCTAAATCAATTGGAACACATGACATTTATGATGTGTCCAATCATAATCTGTGAGAAAAAAGTAATACAGTAATGAATTTAGAAGCAATTACGAAGAAGTGGCCAACTTTTAACCCCACATTGGTTATATGTAGAAAACAATAAGAGTATTAAACGATGTGGGATTAATCGACTCATTACTAATGAATGATGCAGGTTAAAATATGAATACAGATACAGGTCTGGTACTGTACGCGTTTTAAACGGCAAGGCTTGGAATATGGAGTGTTTTAAAGTATTTTTGAGGTCAATACAGCAATACGTGTTTTAAACTGCCAAATACGGTACTCGTTTAAAACACGTTTTAACTAACAGAGGTTCGGACAAAACAGAACAAAGAGGAAGAAGATGATGCAGAAACAGTAGATTCAGAAGAGGAAAAACAGAAAATGGCAAACCAGCTGAAATTCAAAGAATAAGGAGAGAGGAATACGTTGGAACAAAAAGTTTTTTTTTTTTTTTTTTTAAAGAATTTTCAAGAGGGAGTTGCATAAGAAATAGATCCTTGCCAAAATTGTATGTATTGATAGAAAAACAACACTAATTAAAGAGGCTTGTTTATAGAGACTCTTTTGGAAAAAAATCGTCTATAGTATTCTGATAAAGTAGTGCTGATCCTAATCATTAAAAGTGCATCAATCACATGTTCAATGCATTTTCAATGGTCAGGATCAGTACTGCTACACCAGAGTGCTACAAAAGATCTTGGCCCCTCCCTGTAAATATCCTCCCATAACCCAAAACAAACATTTTAAGCTAATACATTGCAAAAGAGAACAATCTAGAATACATATATCGATGATGGTCAACATAACTAACGTGGCAGCTATGTTGTGTACACCATGTAATACACATTACATGCCCCTCAAGCTATAGTCGTCGAGGAACAAAGACCAAACATGCTAACCAACAATTGGAATTGTGCTTTACTAAAGCCTTGGTGAAGATGTCAGCCGGTTGGTGGCAGTGTGAATATCTTTGGGGCAAATGAGGCGTGCCTGTATTTTTCCCTGATGAGGTGGCAATCCAGTTCAATATGCTCGGTTCTCTCGTGAAGACTGGATTAGCCACTATATGCAGTGCAGCATGAATGTCACAATAAAGATGCATCGGCATAAGTCATGAGAAATACCAAAGTCAAGTAGTAGTGAGCATAACTATATAAGCTGACATGAGGCAACAACCATAGCTCTATATTCAGCCTCAGCTGAACATCGAGAGACGGTGTTTCGGTTCGTTTCGTGGTACGTCATGAAAGTGTACTTGTACCAAAGAAGGTGATGTAGCCAGTAGTGGATCGCCTAGTTAGCAAGCACCTAGCCCAGTCTGAATCACAATAGGTACTAAAAGCAAGAGGCCACCTAGCATCCACGTAGAGCCCATATCTGATTGTTCCTTTGAGATATCACAAGACTCGGTGAGCTGCTAACAAGTGCTGTAATTGGGGTTTGTTCATGAACTGGCTTAGCACATGTACAACCTAACATGGATCAGGGCTGGTAATTGTTAAGTAGATTAACCATCCAATTAAACACCGATAAGTAGAGGGATCATCAAGCATGGCTCCATCAGTGGTTGAAAAGTCAGAATTTTGCTCCAAAGGAAAGCTCGCACGCTTACAACCCAAGAAACCGGCTTCTTGCCAGATATCTAGTGTGTACTTCTGTTGGGTGACCATGATAGCTGAAGAAGTACGTGAAACCTCTGGGCTCTTAGAAAATAAGTGAGTGGGCCTAGGTCTTTGAGGTGAAAATGGGCCATCGTGATTTAAATTTAGTGATATGAGACCCATTCTTGCCGATTACAATAATGTCATCGACATATATTAATACTTAGGTATATGTGAATAGAGAATAATCCACAACCAATTATCGAAATCCCATTGATTGAAGTGCATCGGTAAGTTTTGCAAACCATGGCCGAGAGGCTTCTTTAAGCCTATATAGTGACTTCTGAAGTCGACATACAAGGTTTGCACCAGGTTTGTCTGAACCAGGGGGTTATAGTCATATAAACTTCCTCCTCCAAATCCCCGTGTAAAAAGGCTTTGTTGACATCAAGTTGAAACAACGGCCATTGCTTAGATGCCTCTACGGCCAGAATACACCGAACAGTAACTAATTTTGCTATTGGGGCAAAGGTTCCCTAGTAGTTTAGGCCTTCAAGTTGGGTTTAACCCTTGGCTATCAAACAGGCCTTGTAACAGTCTATGGTACCATCAACCCGGTATTTAACTTTATAGATCCACTTACATCAAATGGGCCGTTCTCCAGGTGTAATGGTTCTAATGTCCAAGTTTTGCTCAATTCAAGGGCTTCCATTTCAATGGCCATGGCAATGCACTAGTGGGCCTTTTATGGGCTTGGGTTAAAGATTGAGGTTCTTCTTCATTACAAAGAGAGGTTACCAATGCTGAAATACAAGGGTCCGAAAAATTAAGTAGGAATTAATGGGGTGTGCTATACCTGTAACCTGAGTAGCAACGGACTGGGAGTAGGATGGTGTGTGGACTACAGTAGTTGTGCATATAAAATCCTGCAAGCGGCGAGGTGGGTTATGGGGTCTAGATGACCGGCAAGGTAATGGCAAATGGTGTGATGGAGCTGTTTCATATGGTGGTGTTGCATATGGCATGAGTGGGGACGAAAAAAGAAGTGTTATGCTGTGTCGTATTATTAGAGAGAGAGAGAGAGAGAGAGAGAGAATTTCATTATGAACACACATGTAGGAAACAAGGGAGGTGTAACATTCGAAACCAGTGGAGTGGGAAGAGAAACCAAAGGTGAGGTTTCTGGTTGATGCTCGAAGGAAAGACTGTTTCATGGAATTTGCCATCACACGAGGTAAAAATACGTTTGGTGGCAATGTCAAAAACTCGATGCCCACGCTGCCCCATAGGATAACCAAGAAATATAGGGAAAGGACCGAGGTGAGAATTTGTGTCTATGTGGATCAGTGTTATAAGCATAACACAAGCACCTAAAAACTCTAAGATGGGAGTATGAAGGTGGAGAATGAAAAAAGGATCTCAGATTATGAGATAACAGGCAGTAACAATACATTCTCCCCAAAATTAGATTGGAAGGTGTGCATGGAAGCGTAACTCACGAGTCACCTCTAATAAATGGCGGTGTTTACATTCCACCACTCCATTTTGCTGCGGAGTACAGACACTTGTATGTTGGTGTAAGATGCCATTTGAAAGAAGAAAAGACTATAAAGATAAAGAAAAAAAAATTCAGTTCCATTATCCATAAGAATGCACTGGATTTTGAAACAAAATTGGGTAGAAACTAATGCAATAAATTGGGTTAACAATTTGAATGTTTCAGACTTATATTTTATGAGATAAACCCATGTGCATCCAGCGTAATCATCAACTATGGTTAAAAAATATGATGCACCAGAATTAGAGGGGGCGGAGTAAGGACCCCATATGTCACAGTAGATGAGGGAGAATGGTGTACTGGTTCGGGTGGTATTGGTTGGGAATAAGCTATGGGAATGCTTGACAAGGGGACAAGAAGTACAATGAAAATTGGAAGGAAAGGAAATAAAAGAAAAAGATGATACCGAAGGAGATGGGTCCCCCTTACGTAATATTGCACCTCTTCTGGGTAGCAGTACTCGTGGCATGTGGTCTCTTTTTTGGGTGACCATACAGAGTGAAGCTGAAGCTTTGATACCATGTTAAGTTTCTAACTCAAAAGTTCGAATGAGTAAAAGTGGAGCGACTCTCACATATATAAGGCACCCAACTATCTAGTCTCTAAGTAATGTGGGACTATTCCCAACAAGAAATTTGAAAGATGATTGAAACAAGAAAATATACCTTCAAAGTTTGTAGAGGTAGGAGATTGTTCAATGCTCAGAAAAGAGAGGACCTGATGACATTGTTCCTGGGTGAGAGGAGGTAGAGATTGCCCAAGAGGTGTGGAAGATGATTGAATTGTTCCAATGTTGTCAACAGGAACTGAATCACTTGGACTAGTACCACAAACGCTTGCAGACTTGGTACTTGAAGGCTATCGGCTGTGTCCATCAAGGTATCCACGTAATATGAAACAAGTGTCTTTGGTATGGCCGAGCCTCTCACAGTGTTCACAATAAGGTATGCGACATGGTTGACCGGCCATCAGTGGATCTTGACAAAGGAGGACCAAATCGGAAATTTGTTGGGGGAGCACGATTTTGATGGCTTGTTTGGCTGCAAAGAAAATAAAAAGGGAAGTTAAGGGAAGTGAAGGAAAATTGTTTTCCCTTTTGAGTCGTTTGGTTGCACGAGAAGTGAAGTAAAATTAATTTTATACAGGTTGGTTGGTTGGTTGGATTTATAAAATTGATGTAAAATTTCAAACTTTTATAATCTAATATATATTTAGTAAAATATAATCTTATTGAAATCCATTTACTAAAAATTATATATTTAATTAATAGACCATTAAATGAGTGTTAACCTTGTTTATCACTGTCCAATGACCCCATAGTTGATACATATGATTCCATTGAAGGTCTATGTTCTTCGACGAGCCCGAGAGTTCTTAGATGATTATTATTAGCATTTAAAAATATTCTCAAGATTGTTCGCCAATTCACACAAACTGTGATAAACATTTAGAAACTTAATTCTATACTTATTATTTTAGATATTTTTTTTATTTACATATCCAAAAAAAATTTAGAAGCTTAATAGTCACCATCGATAGAATCGAAACTTCATTTTCTTTCAAATGCAATAAAAAAAATGGCAAAACTTTATTTTCTTTGCCGTCTTCAGTTCTATTCATTCATGTGATTAGAATAATTTAAGTGTTGTTGAGTCTCACAAAAGAGCCTAATGGGTCCAATATGCAAAAAATATACTAATCGTAACAAAAATTTACTTCTAATAATTGATCAAAAGAATCCATCTAAAGATCTATAGGAACATCTAAAATATTACAATAAATAAGAAATGATCACAGTCACTCACTGCATATATTGTTAATAAGCCCAACTAATTGATAAAAAATAAAATAAAATAAAAAAAGGTCTAATTTCTTTATTATGCAACATATTTGAGACCATCCAAAGCAAATATAAAAGCTTTAGGAAATAGAGTCACAATTGTTGTTAATAAACCAACAAACTTCAAAAACAAAAAAAAAAAAAAGAATTCTTGTTTCTTTAATGCCCACACATCGTCCCAGATTTTCTATTCTTTTCCAATTGAATCAATAATCCATAATCCAGAATCATCATTATGGCCATCATTTCCCTCAATTGTTGATTAAGAAAGACATGTAGTCTTACCACTTAAGCATAAAGTTCCAGTCCTGAAATAAGTAATACAAAAGATCAATTAGGCCTTAAAACTCTCAAAAAATGAGTCCGTCAGTTAAAGATGTAAACATAAAGCAAGAACAAAAAGAAGTCCAAACAGAAGATTGTCCCAAAAGCCCAAAGAAATACCTTCTTGATCAATCTTGATTTCCAATGGGGACCAATCCAATATGTGATACACAGTTGTAAAAGAACTATAAAAGAACTACAGATGAAACTCCAAGGCACCACAAGAGATCTTGTAAAAGAACTACATGAATTCTGAGTTTACAAGAACTACATGAATTCTGAATTTGTGATTGAAAAGAAAGTTAGCAGACAACTGAAACTAAATAGAACCCATGTATATGTACATTTATGTATACAGATAGACATACTCTAAAGGAGTTCTAGATTTTATATTAAATCCTAATCTTAGAAAATATAAATCCCAATCATACTGCCTAACACCAAAAACTTTATTGCCTTCTAACTTCACATCATTGACTACTTGAGATAAAACTCTCTGCTCAAAATGAAAACATAAGATTATCACTTATCTAGATTTACTAATTCTGTAAAAATGCCTCAGAAATACCTCCCATGAAACCAGAGTGAAAATTTACACCCCACAATACTCCCTCCGTCCTAAAAAGATATTTTCATTTCATTTCACTGTTACAAAACGTTTGTTCTTTATAAAATGGGAGTTCTAGGGGATTATTCCTTCTCTTTAGTATCATAATTTGAGGTTTTTTCAATTGATACCGATCTGTCGTTGACACTGGCGATGGTGTCCATCGGATACTTAAAAACAGCCTTGACACGGACAGGTGTCAAGTAGAAAGAACCATTATCATTACCATATTAAAAACAAAAAAGCTAAGATAAACTTAAATATTCAGATCTATACAGATCTAGCCTATACACATGCTCCATCTAGATATTGGACCAAATATGGCTTTTTCATGGGTCCTAATAGAATTGGATTACTACCCAATCTGTAAGGATCCAAGACATTTTTTAGCACTACAAGCCGACCAAAGAACTCATTCATTCTACAATGGAAAAAGCATAACCATAGTAGCATCGAGATTTCCCCTATGCCCATACTCCAAGTCCCAATATTGACACACCTCATAAACTCATTCAGGAAAATCAGACACAACATAAAATGTGCATTCAATGGAGTCCGAATGAACATTAATACATGCAATAATACATCTTGATCAAGTCCTACACCAGGCAAAAGCTCAGCCCATATACACCTAAAATGGTCTTTAAGAGGGATCCTACTTGAGTCCATGGTTGGCAAGTTGTCGGGTTTGCTATTAGCAAGTGGAGGGTTGAAGACAAATTGTATGATACACACTGCATAGACCAAGACATTACCAAGTCCGTAAAAAGACTAGTGGACGCACAAAGTACTTGTGTATTAATATAAATAGGTTTTAGGAATGCACAAAAGTGTTCTAAAGCATAAGTGAAATCCAATTGAGTGGACCTATGATAGGCAGAATATTGATACCCTGAAAAGCAGAAAAAAAAAAACAAATAGACCTCAACAATTGAGATGAAAAAAACACCAATTGTGAACCAGCAGAAATTGAAGTCTAGAGAAGTAGAAAACATGGGGTAAGCATCAGTCTTTGTGATAAAATTATAGCCAATTCGACTGTCATGCTAAATGTAGCCCATGGCGAGTTCTTGGACACATTCCCACACTTAAATTCTAAGCGAATGAGAAATCATCATTCCTGCTAGAACTAGATATTGACTATTATATCATTCAGGCTAGAAGTAAAATAGTCAATGTTGTCTTGGTTCTTTGGAGACTAATGAGAAAAGCCTTTCAATGTTACATCATTGGTTCTAGGGGCATTAGGATGGACTTGACAACATCGAACTGCAGCTATCCCAATCTTATTACCACAGGTACTGTTATAAATGTTTTGCTGCAGAAAGAGAGAGAGAGAGAGAGTAGAAAAAGAAAAAAAAATATATGACAGAACTACGGGCATGAGTATTCTAGATTTCTTCTTGTTAGAATTCTAAGGTGTTTTTAGGGTTTCCCAGTGAACCCATTAGGGTTTCTATCAACCCTAAAATCCACACAATACCTAGAACACAATGGGAAAAACACAGTAATCAATGTAAATCACATAACTGTACGTTGAAGATTATTTTCCGACGTTCCACCGTACTACATTTGGGTTTGAATCTTCCACAACCTTCCCGGGATCCCTTGAACTCTCTCGACGTAGGGAACAGGAGAAGAATTACAGTGGCTGCGGGGACCCTAACCGTTGGTATATAATACCACCCCATCCCTGGACTAGTCCCACAGTGGACCAGCTTGGTCCATCTCTAATCATACTTAAACTGGTTTACCTGTAATCAGACTCTCACTGAACCAACTAACCCTATAATTAATTTAACCCACACTAATACTTCTATCAGACTGTTCTAGTTTACATTGATGCATGATGCCAGGATCAAAATATATTTATTGTAAGACATGTAAAAAATGGTAATGAGCCACTTAAATGAAAAAAGTGAGATCATTATCCAATAGAATTTTAATTCAGAACACAGAGCCAAATTGAATAAACAAAAGGTGAGTGAGGTGAGAACCCTATGTGTGGTGAATGCTCTAGCCATCATCTATGGTCCCTATGATCCAAATCCAGAATTCTGACCACTCTTCCCTTTGGATCACTAGATTCAAGAACCTGTCTGAAATGGATCAACCAAAGAAGATGATGAACCAACAAGAGCTCCTCAGGGAAAAGGATAGAAAAGTTTTAAGGACAAATTAAAGTGGCAGCTGAGGGAGAATCAAGTCCTGGAGACCACAAAACTCATGTATGAGTGTCTGATAGGTAATAAGGACATGCAAGATCTGAGCTTTGAGGCTCTAGGTAATCTGATATGGCTCATTGAGAAAAGGATGAAGGAGATCCAAAACAGGCTTAATGATATCGGTCTACAGATACCAACTCCTCCTCCCCCTTCCCAACAGTTCATGTCCATGTTTACTTCACTGAGAATAATCTAACATAGAAATAAAATCAGATTGTAGATTTTAATGTCATTTAAAAAGGAAAGAAAAAATAGTCATAAAATCTTAACATTTCATTAGACGAAGTAGTTATAAAGTTTCTCCTCGGGGTAAAAAATAAGCTCCTTGAAAACTGCATATCCAGTAGTAGCTGCAATATCAACTCCTACAATTACTTATTTTTCACTCCTAATGCAATTTGCATCACCCATTTCAAGGTGCCTTTTTTATTGCCATCAAGGAGTTGTGTCACGAGTATGTGATTTAGATTATCAGCCAGAAAATTTTGGTATAGTGACCCAGTAGAGGGCAAATTGATATCAAGGAGTTGTGTCACGAGTATGTGATTTAGATTATCAGCCAGAAAAATTTGGTACGGTGACCTAGTATAGGGTAAATCGCCGATGCTTCCTGTCTGAGAGTTGGTGTCAAAAGACACTGAACAAAACTGAAAGAAAAATTGACTGGACTGCTTTGGAAAAACAAAGAATCAAAAGAACCAAAAGAATCTTAAGAAGATCACAATGAAAAAATCCATGTGACAAATTTTCAAAAATCACAACATAAATTTGGAATTATTCATATTTTTTATCTAAATCATTCAAAGTTGGGAGTCTATAGTAATGTTTAGAATACGATAACTATAAGTATATCCATAAATTTGATAGAGCTTTTCAAAAAAAAAAATAACAATAAATAAATAAATAAATAAACTTTTAGAGTATGATACACATGCAGGAACATAGAAAAGATGGATGTCAATACAAAAGGGGTATTAATTGAATTTGACAATGAAATTCAACATGTGATTAATCTATACTATGTTCTTTTTATCCAACGGTTGAATTGGACACATCATCTGCCACCTAGCCGAATAGATAGCTTGTGATGCTTAAAAAAATAGCAAACTTTGGTGACTATAATAATTTTCTATTTGATTTGGTATTTTATTTACCAAAAAAAATTGATTTGGTATGGTATGCCAAATTTATTGTTCTAGACTCGGTTTCTTTTTTGTTTGGTTGATCCTGCACAAGAGTAGCCCATGTATCACTGAACTTCTTTTCTGGTCATTTATTCATTCAAGTGGTGTGTTCTAAAGGGGACTCTGAGCTTATGGATCATCAAATGAGCCTAACCCTCTCCTATGATGTACCCCCCTCCCCCCCAAAAAAAAAAATACCTCTCCTATGAATTGTTAATTAGAATACCCTATTACTACATGAGGTATGATTAATGAACAAAAATTTTAAAATGCTATATTTCATAGTAGTGGTATTATAGGGTTTTATGATTGATGTTAGGGCTTCATGTTTAACAATTATAATGTTCATCATATAAATGATACATTTCCTTATAATTCAATTTTAGGGTTTTGTGGCATGAATTGTTCGTTATAAATTACATTCACCACCTCTGTATTTAGGTCTAATGACATGAACCTCCCTTAAACTATGAATTAGATTACACTCAACTCCAATTAGTTTGTTGAGGGACGTTAGTTATTGACGTCATTTAGTCATATTAACATAAATGGCCAAACTAGCCCTGAAGTGGTAATGAAGTTCCAATTATACCCCTTTCAAGTATGAAGTGGCTTTTTCTTCTTTGCGATTTCCAATCCATAAATCAACAACTAATTCTACTAAAATAGTCACAGATCTTAGTACAAATACCTCATCCTTCCTACTATCTTCCTCAGGCCTAAGGATGTAAATGGATAACCGAAAATCTGGATCCAATTCGAATCTCATCCTTTTAGGGGAATCTAAATTCGAACAATTGGATTCGAGTTCAAATTCAGATAACAGGGTCAGATTCGGATATCAGTCAAATTTTGGGCACAGTGAAATGTTTTGGCAGAGGAGTCTTCATTACCTCTGGTGCTAGTGCCATGTCGGCATTATACTCTTTTCTAGAGGGGACAGGTGATTTTGTCCTGTTCTTCTCGATTTCGGCCAGACAAGTTTGGAGACTTTGCAACAAGTGCTCTATGCTCCCTGGCTGAGGGGGTACTCTAGACACTGGTTATGTCTGTGGAATTAGTTGTTGAGCCACAAAAGCTTGAGGGATGACAGGTACTGTCACTGGCAATGTTTAGGGTGCTGTATTTTCTACTGTTGTGGCAGCGGCTGCTGCAGCTGATGCATTAGCTGCTACCGCATTGGTTGTGGCTGTGGAGGCAGCTAACTCAGTTGCAACTCTCTCTACCATGAACCTGTCTACTGCAACCCTTTCCGCTATAAGTCGATTAATGGTTGCTCCTTCTGCTCTTATTGCATCTAAGCGGGCTTGCACGTTGGCATGGATGGATGCAGAATCATGGGAGCGCTAGGGGGCTACCTTTTCCCTCAACCTCTCATGGACTAACCTTGGAAGGGCCTTTTCTCCGAGTCAATCATGCACGGATTTTCTAATCCTATCGTGCACTAACACTCGGTTTGATTTGGATTTCTTGGTAGAACTGCCAAGGGAGGACGAGGTACTTCCCTCCTGCTGATAATACATTGGTGGGATGACTGGCTGAGGAACTTGTTCTTTTCTCTTGCTTTTTTGATGACTTTGGTGAGACCTTCCTTCATGAACAGATTCACGAGGTCGGCTAGAGCCTCCTACTTTGTAGTTGAAAGGGCACGGATGACTCCCACACTCTGATTGGCTCGGCATGCCTCTAGTGGCATGACCATCTTTGAAATCTCTACTAGTTGAGCAGCAAAGAGTTTTTACTAATCCTCTATTGCTTTGTAACTTGGAGGTGGGAGTTCCACTAGCGGTATGCCTGGAACAAGTAGATTAACTGTGGTTGGTCTGTTTTGGAGTTCACCCTGGTTAGTTTTTTGTCCAGTCAGGTTGGCTTCTTGTTGGGAAGTGTTCCCATTCAGAGTGTTTCCACTATGAGTGGTAACCATTGTTACAAGATTTAGAAAAGATTGAGGGATTGATAGGAAAAGAAACTCAAATGTGCTTTACAGTGAGCGCCAAACTGTTGCTGCTGAAAACTGATCTAGCTGACTTGTATGCTTCACTGGATGACTAATCCACAGTGTAGCTGGGTTGTTGATGATATAGATGAGTTAGCCACAATAGAAACCGACTTGTGATGGTTCAAGCCGAGTTGTAGGAATGAACTTGGAACACAAGAAAATTCAAAGCTGAGTTGTAGGAATGAACTTGGAACACAGGAAAATTCAGAGCTGAGTTGTAGGAATGAACTTGGAACACAGGAAAATTCAGAGGGAGGACTGGGTAGTCCGGTGGCCACACCAATGCTTAAGTTAGTTCTCAGAATAAACAATATGAAGTATTCAAACAAGAAAAATACCACTCTTTTGAGAGTAGGGTAAGGTTTGAGTGTAAGAGTGGATGCAAGATTATCCGTGCATTTACCTTTGTATTTTGGTGTATATATAGGCTGGAGAACAACTGTCCGAAATAATCCGAAATGCCCGAGTGAGAGGGGGGACGGTTGTTAACCATGTCCCTAGTGGTTCGCCATTGGATGCAGAACCTATAGTCATTGTTGAAGATTGAGGGAATAGCTGGGCGGAGTTGTGGTCTGCAATGCTTGGCTAGTTGGTGCCGAGTGAGGAGGAATTTCCCACCAAAATGGGAAATCGTTATTTTGACTCATAATAGAAGGAGGATGCCCCTGATTGGCGGACACATGTCGTTCTGTCACTGGGGCGATGGAATATGGTATTAACAACTTCCTCCCCCCTGTTTGTCCATAACCCTTTGATAACCCTTGATCGGGACATTCTGGCCTATCATTACCCTCTCTTCCCTCATTGTAATGTTGTTGTTGATGTTTTTTTTATTATAACGTTAGTTCGGTAGCCTCCCACACTACATACAAGGGGGACAGCCATGCGAGAAGGCTCATTAAGGAGTCCTGGGACAGTGAAGGCTCAGCCTTGGCCCATCATGATGAGATTTTGTGTTGGGAGGATGATAACCGTAATTTTTTAATTCCTCAATGATATACCTATGTTGCACATCCATGACATCCTTCCGTTGCAGTATAAGTTTGCCATCAAGAAGCTTCTATATAAGATGAAGATCTCTCTGTACCTATTAGGTGACGAAAAAGAGAAGGAAAAATCCCTGATAGTTTCCATTAAGTTGTTCATAGGTGATAGGGAGTTTGGCCTTTATTGGGACTCTAATGCAGTTGATTTGTTTCAGTATGGGACTTGTTTGGTTAAGATATGGAAAATGGATTTTCGAATGACTTCGGTGTTGGGTGAGAGAAGAGCCAATGGTAGGTTGAATATCGACATTGTGCAAACTTTGAGAAGTCAACATAAGGAAAAAAATCAGATGTGAGATTCGGTCAATGGAAAGGTCAATTAAATACATCAAGTCGGTTGATTTTGCGAGAAATTTTTTCCCCTCTTGCTCTGGGCCTTATTCTTCTAGGAGGTTTTGCTTCTTCTCTAGTTGGAATTTTAATGTGCCTTAGCCTGTTGTAATTTGGTTCTCTTGTTGCTTCTATTTTGTTGTTTGAGGCTGTATATTTTTGTCTTTTTGTAGAGTCCGGGTCATCATGTGGCTTTGGTCTCTCTAGTTCGTATTCTCCTTGGGTTTTTTCTGAGTCCCTCTTGAGGGATCAGCGTGTTTATGCTCTACTTTTTGGATCAATAAAATATCTACTTATCCAAGAAAAACAAGGTTCTTCTATTATTTTTTATACAAAAGGCTCACATAAAGTGAAGGTTCAAGTACAAGAGATGGAGAGAGAGGGAGAGAGAAACAAAACAAATGCATGATCCCTGACCCACAACTTCTGTGAGAAGATTATTGATTAGTTACAGAGGTATGTATCTTTCTTTCTTTTGCATCTTCTATGGTATTTTCTCTTGCTCTTCTGATCCTTGGTTTCTTGATAGGGTTGTTTTCCAGCCCACCTAAAGATATATTTCCATCTTGTCAAGTAAATGCCAACCTCCAAATGGAGTAATATAGGATTCGCAACCATTATGTATGCAACCAAGGAGATTAATTTTAAGGAAAAGGCTCCCTCTCTCTCTCTTGAAAATTTAGACCTCTTTTCTCTCTCATGTCTCTCTCCTCTAACTGCCCAGTTATTTGCTCTTCTTGTACTTCCACTTTCCCCACTAGCATATGAGATTCCAATATGCCCAGCTAGCTTGTAGATTCTCGTCTCATTAAACCATTAGGCACCTCAAAGAGTCAGGTGCATTGTGAATGACAGATTCTCTTACAAATGGGTTAATAATTATAAATTTGGATTCCAATTCAGAAACCAACTTGGCAATGTGGAAGTTTTACTCAAGAACTCATTCAAACTATAAAACACCATCATTCTCTTATATTACTCTAAGACCATGCATGAATTTTTTTTTTTTTTCCTCCAATACATATGCCAATGAAGGTTTCAATAGCTAAAAGGTTTGGAGTAATATAAACATTTTGTTACTAGCAAAGCAAACCTTTAGCCTTAACTTTCATCTAGGAAGCTAAATCAATAGCTAAAAAAATAAATAGATCCTGGGCATAAACAGGATTTCAATAAATAAAAAAAAAATCAAAATTCAGTTACAAAAGAACTATATGCATTTCTGTTATTGCTCTTGTTTAGAGTCATCAAAGTTCAGAGAACTAAATGATAAGCACAGCACATTTTCCTATTCACACTGCAGAATAAACAACTCCTGTGAAAGACACATTTGGTTCATGGAATACAGAAACAGAACAGATTGGTAAAAATGGGTTCTTCCAAATTCCATTAAACAATGCAAAGTATAGACAGGGCTATGCAATGCCAAAACAATTCACACTTCCAGTCAAATCAACCAAAAATCAAAAAATTTTACCCAAGCACGGGTAGATTTATGATTCCAAAAAACCAATACAATGATTTACACTATTCATCTCAGAAAAGTTTAAATCAAACACTCATGAACTACAATTTCCCTGTTATACCATAAAACGTATTTTAAATGCAAGCCATTTAAGCATTTTTCAGGAGAACATAGTAAAACTAGAGTTTCATTCACTAGATTATGGAAAGTACCTTAGTCCACTCATACATAAGCGAAACCAAATCGCTTGAAAACATCTCCTCTAGCCTTAAATATACTTGCTATGCTGTTATTTCCCTGCTTTCTTATTCTCTTTCTTCCTCTTCTTTCCCTTTTTCTTCGCTCTCTCTATTCCCCTCTCTTCCACATGGCACAACTAAGTGGATAAGGCCAGAAAATTTTCATGGCCCTGCTAGATGAAACTTTTTGCAATTCGAATATATAAAATTTATAATAGATAGATATAAGAATGGCAATGTATGGGTATTCCAAGAACATTCAAGTACAAACACCTCAATAGAATTCAAGATCAGAAATGAAATAAACCTAACCATCTATTTGTCTAGCCTTGTTATCTGTAAGTCAACTTGGCCCTAGCTTGGCCTTGAGCAATTTGGAATTGTTCCGTCATAAAAAGATGTGCCAACACAAGCCATATATGAGTTAGAAGTTCTCCACCTCGACTAGGTTGTTTAGCGTGATTTGCTCCTCTACATTAACTTGCAGCATATGACAGCGTATCCATCCAAACAGAAGTTATTATTTCCCATCTCTGATCTGTACTCAAGGATAGCAAACTCTTTGCAAGTTTACATGCATCAATTAGGACAGACTTGCTTCTATCCTCTTTCACTTCAACAGGTGGAACATCAGTCTTCATCTCAAGCAAGATCTTACGAGCATTTCCTTTCTTTTTCCTTTGAAAAGTTCTATGGCTTCTGCACAGGTTTCTCTAAATCTGATCTGTCCAATCCCTTCAGGCAACATAAAAGGATATGAAATGAGAAGATGCAACATAAAATCTGATAACAACTTGCACATGTTATGTATCAATTCTGGATAAGTTGAAGATGAAGATGAAGATGAAGATGAAGATGAAGGTGAGTGGAGGTCAGAGTCATAGTAGAGATCTGTAGCAATATGCCAAAGAAGAATGCTTTGGTGAAATTCAAAATCACTAATACTCCACCCAAGGAGATTCTGGAGTATCTCTTTGACCCTACTTGTCCACAAGCTTTTCACATCATTATTATTTGTGACACCTTCTAACTTCTTCTTCAGTTGTTTGAAGATTAAATCTTTCAGCTCATGAGAAACTCCCTGAAATGAAGTATACCAGTAAATCTGTAGCATTTCCAGAACAGGGCGTAGCTTCGTAAGTCCCATGGTAAATGCATCTTTGAGGCAAAAACTTATCGGATTGTATTGTCCCATGGAATTAGTCCACCTTTTCTTGCGGTATAGTCGTTTCACCAAAACATCAGCCATTGATGGCATTTTATGCCTGCTCAGGCAACACCCAATCTGAAGATAGAAGAATGATGACAGCATAAATTTCCAAGAGAATGGCCACAATGAGCAATAGGTAAGTTATGTTTAAGTCGATGTTTGAGTAGTGATGCTTCCGATTCTCAACTGTTGTGAAGAAAACAAACACAGATATGGTCAGGAAGAAACAGAATGACCGCATTAACCCACCTCTCTGTGTGTAAACTATGGGTGCCTTGGTATAAAGCACATCGAACGTTAATCCAAGTTCAATCTCAAGCACTTTGAAAGCTTCCTCTGCTGAACTTTGTTGAATGAATGATTCGCTCTGTTCCCCATGTCAAACGCTGAGTATGAGATCCGCAAAGAGATGTTTAAATGTCTCAAAGAATTCATTTGCTTTAAGCAAAATCTCTGCTTTACAAGTATTGTTTTCGCCTACTGAATAATTATGGGGTAGGTTATGTGATTGATCCTCTTTCAATTCCATTCGATTTTCAAATATCTTTACTATCTTCACACGGAACCCTTCTTCTTGCTTAGAAACATAATCCTCCATGAATTTGGCCATGAATTTGGCATACTTAAGATCAGGGGGACTGAGCAGAGTATTTCTGAAACGCTCCTTACTTGCTGAGCGAAGAGCCAATGTCCTCTCTCCATATTTGATAATTCCTGCAACAAACATTAATATTGTAAGAATTGAGACTGGAGAACCAGTCCAGGATTTGAAGACAACATAAAATGTCACACTGAATTGGACAACTAGTACAAGCAAGTGCCTCAACCACAATTCATTATCTTCTAATGCGTAAGCAGTGTTAGTATCTGGGCCACCAAGTTGCAACCAAAGAAACGGCGCCCAGAAAGCCCTGAGTTCATCAATGAGTATGTGGTTGAAGTTGATTTTTGGATAGGACACCAAGTGCAAAAGTTGCAACTGAGTCTGCAGACATGTAGGCAATCCAAATAATATACCCAATTGTTGGCCATGTGTTGTCATTGTTGACAATTTGGCTGATGTGACAGTGTGAATGAGCTTACAGTTAGAGAAATGAGGAAAGAGAGTGTCTGTGTAGGAGACAGTGTTTGTGCAAGGCAAGACTAGTCTATGCACCTATCTTGACAATCCCAACACCAGGCTTGCTGTTCACCTTATATACGGATGCATCAGGGTTGAGACTTGGATGTGTACTGATGCAAGGGGATCAGGTGATCGCCAACGCATCATGACAACTGAAAGAGCATGAGAAGAATTATCCTACACACGATATAGAATTAGCAGCAGTCATACACGCAATCAAGACATAGAGGCATTTCCTGTATGGTGAAAAGTTTCAGATCAAATCCGATCATAAGAGTCTGACTTACCTCTTCACTTAAAAGGACCAGAATATGAGGCAAAGAAGGTGGCTGGAACTACTAAAGGATTATGATTGTGACATCCAGTACCATTCGGGTAAAGCAAACGTTGTAGCTGATGCCTTAAGCAGAAAGCGGGCATCAAAACCTGAGGTAGGACCCAATACAAATGCTGGATTGTATGTTGCAGCCTCGGGCTCAATAGAGAATGATGAAGAACATATATTAGAAACTGCAGAAGATCCAGTGGAACAGGGCTTGATTCATAAGTTCATATTGATGTTCGCAGCCTTGAAGATCTCACCAGACCTAATAGATGAGGTAAAAGTAGCAATCCTATAGGATCCACACCTCAAGACTGTGCAAGAAGATCTAGAGAAGGGTAAAAGCAACCCTGACTTCACCTTGGATTCAGACAAGGTACTCAGGTATCGTAGACGATTATGTATACTCGAGAGTGAGAACTCAAATATCAGAGATAGAATTATGACAGAAGCTCATTATACCCCATATTTGGTACATCCAGAAAGCACCAAGATGTATCATGATTTAAGAAGATTATATTGGTGGAGGGATATGAAAGCAGATGTAACTCGATTCATATTTCAATGTCTAAACTGCCAGCAAGTGAAGGCGGAGAGACAAACACTCGCAGGTTTGCTACAACCACTACCAGAGCCAGCATGGAATTGGGATTGTATCAAAATGGATTTCGTCACTGGCCTACTCTTGACACTAAGGTCAGTGGATGCCATGTGGGTGATAGTCGATCGACTTACCAAGACAGCTAGCTTCATCGCTGTCAGACCTTAGTACACCATGGACAAGCTAGCCAAGCTATATGTGGATAATACAGTCAGACTCCAAGGCGTCCCAAAGAGTATAGTATCTGACAGAGATCCCCGTTTTACATCAAAGTTCTAGGAAGGATTACAGAAAGCCATGGAAACCAAGTTGAAGTTTAGCACAGCTTTTCATCCTCAGACAGACGGGCAGTCAGAAAGAACTATTCAAATCTTGGAGGATATGCTCTGAGCATGCGCCCTTGATTTCAAAGGAGCTTGGGACGAGAAGTTATCGCTCATCAAGTTTGCTTACAACAATAGTTACCAGAGTACGATCCAGATGACTCCATATGAGGCACTATATGGGAAGAAATATCGTACACCTCTGTTATGGAATGAGGTGGGAGAGAGAAGGATTGTAGGATCGGAGTTCGTAGAAGAAATTTATCGAGCGATTGATCAAATTAAGGAAAGAGTGAAGACAGCTCAAGTTCGACAAAAGCACTACGCAGATAACCGACGTCGAGATTTGGAGTTTGCAGTGGGTGATAAGGTTTTTTTGAAGATATCACCTGTGCGAGGTCTGAAAAGGTTCGGTAAGAAGGGGAAGCTATGCCCCAGGTATGTGGGACCATACGAGATATTGACCAGACATGGTAATGTGGTGTATCAACTGGCTATACCACTATCCATGTGAAGTGTTCATGATGTGTTCCATGTTTCTTTACTGAAGAAGTATGTCAGGGATCCATCGCACATCTTGACAGCAGACCCTCCAGACTTGACAGTGGATTTGACATTTGAAGTGGTACTTGTGATGCTCACAAGTCGAAAGGTACAACACCTCCGAAGCAAAGATATCCATTATGTGAAAGTGCATTGGAAAAGCCAAGATGTAGAAGAAATCACTAGGGAGGAGGAGAACGCAATGCAAAAGGTTTCCTAACCTTTCGATGAACAAGGTACATGCGAATTTCGAGGCCAGAATTTCTTTTAAGGGTGGGGGAGTTGTGAGACCTACATGCAAATTTCAGGGACGATTTCTTTTAAGGGTCAGGGAGTTGTAAGACCCGCACTCCATAAACCCGATCTAAACCTCTATTTCATGTTGTAACAGGTCTTCCAATCATAACCGGACCAGATGGGACGAGTAGATGACAATCAGGTATGAAAACGGACACAAATTTAGGATAATTATCATACCGGTCTCATCATACCGGTCTATATACCGATCGACCGGTATGTTTGCTCGAGCAAACTAGTTAGATCTGAAACGGATCTCTGTGGGTCCCGCTTGCCAAATCTCGAGCCTAGAAACTTTCCTAACGTAGGGAAACTTCCTAAACTCCAACCTAACCTATTTAAGGACCCTTAAACCTCCTTAAACCTCTTTGATGATTCTCACAAACCCTAGAGAGGAGAAGGAGATTCGAAGAGAAGGAGGAGCTAAGAAAGGTGGGAGAGGAGCCTCCGTTGGACAAAGAACACCAAAGTTCATTAACCAACAATAAGTGCCTGTACTTTCTCTAGGTTAAGGTTTGTGAATGATTGATCAATACCATGCAAGGCTAGGTATTGATCTAAAATCCCTTAAATTACCGTTAAACCATAATTGTTAAACCCTAAATTCGAATTCTAGGCGATGAATCCTAAGAACTAGGACTTGAATGGAACATAAAATAACTCTAACTCGTTGCTCAGGCCTAGAATGCATAGGAGAAACCCTAACAGCCGTAATGGTTAACCGACGAAAGGCGAACACCAAGTTGATGGTCTTCCAGAGGCATACCGGTCGACTATACCGGTTGCACTATATGCGACCGGTACCTCTCAGGAGCTGGTCATTGGGGGACCGATCAACCATACCGGTTGCACCTTTCCCCATAGTGTCGCGACACGTACCTACGACTGGTATGCACCGAGAGGGGTGTTTTTGACCCAGTTGGTTTTCGACCAACGTAAACCCTAAGGAACCCATTCTAACTAAACCCTAACATCGTGTAGGACCCTGTGATAGCAAGATTGGACACTGTAATATGGAACAAGCTAGCAATCAGACGTCAAGTAAGGGAATCGAACTCAAACCCTAATTAACTAATAACAGTAAGACGTTGTTAATAACTATTGTTCTATGGAGTGTTGTTTATGCATATTCACATGTCATCTTTACTTTTGATTATTATATTGTTCATGCATACTAGCTATGCTAGGATGTGATTGTTAGGCATGTGATTATTTTAGTTAGTGTGTGGAATGGGAAGGGCCTGGGGTCTTGGATCATTCCTCACACTAGAATATTTTCGTATCGCTACTATCTTAGCATGCTTGGTGCGGGTAGGGTATCAGGGGGAGGACGTGACACTGTGGTCTCTGGCCTGGCCACCACACTCTAGCCCTATCTCTATGCCGTAGGAAGCTGTGCTGGGATAGGGCCTACTGTGATGACATATTGGATTGGTTAGTTGCGAGCCTATTTTACAAGTCCTCGCCAACAGGGGCTTACGTGTTGGTATAAGTAGGGCATCAGGGGAAGTGTTGGCGGTGTGTGATCCGGACACTTTAGCTCTATCCCTATTCCATGGTGGGTGCATGTGGGATGACAGTGGTGTTTGATCCATTGGGCGGATTCACACACTAGTGTATAGAGGTGCAGTGGCCGCCAATCCTTTCTATAGCACATTGCAAACTTAAAACTAGACCATAATGTGAATGTTATTCATGCATGTTGTTTGTTGCATTGTCTGATTTTCTTACTGAGCTAAGTTGTGAGCTCACCCTTTTGTATACACCATTTTTAGATGTTGATGCAGGCTATACTGTGGAGGAATACGTGGACGTTCCAGTGCATGGAGGTGTTGCTGCTTTAGAAGTGCAAGCAAGGGAGGACGAGCATGATGCTTCATGCGAGTGCCCTTTCTGCGTATACCTCTAGGATATGTTAATTTACTTAGTTGGTTTATTTCAGTTGAAGTTTTATAAACAATGTAAAGATATTTATTTACGTTTTGGTATTTGAATAATCGGATAATTTATTTTATTTATCAATAGAATACTCAGTTCATTTATATTAAGACTTCCGTTGTATTTATTTACATTCTGATTATGATTATGTGCAATGGTTTGTATTAATGGACACGGTCTTATTGAGATCCTGGTGTGAACCATTGGTTTAGTGGTGGTTCAATCACACTTCTGGTTCAGTCGAAATTGGGGTGTGACACTTGTCACCGTCGATAAACCAACAGGTGGATGCCACCTCATGAGAAGTTAGAGTTGCAATACAACTCCTTCTTGAGAGTCCTATTACTAGTAAAAGGGTGAACAAGGATGCTTAGGAGTTGCCAATTGGCATTCAAACTAGTCAAAAGATAGGTCCCACATGCTTAGGAACGTCCAGGGGTGACTAGGCACCAGTCAAAACCAAGCCCACACGATTAGACCAAGGTTCGGCCCAATTCTATGATCAGACAATCGATCACAGATGGGTGGTCGACTAGGTCAATTTCATCAACTGCTATTGTCACACTCCAATTCTGAACCAACCAGAATGATATGATGAACCGTCTATGATCTAACGGTTCATCCAGGATCTCGAATAGGTCGTGTCCATTTGATTAAACCAGATACAACCACAACCATAATTAGAGTAAATAAACAATAGCGGAAGTCTTTAATATTAATGAAGTGAGTATCTAACAGTGATAACATAATTAATAATCTCATTATCACCAAATGACTAAAGACATAAAATAAAATTAATTAATTAATCAATTACATATCCCGATAATCCAACAACTAAATCTAATAAAAAACACATGAGTTGCACTTGCACGACGAATCATGCGACTCCACCACCATAGCTTCCGTGTCCATCGCAGGAACATGTCTGTACATTGGTTATTCATATAATCTTCTACAGTAGGACCTGCATCATCAACTAAAAATATTCGACGTCGAAAGGGTGAGCACACATCATGGCTCAGTGAGCAAACAAAACAATGCAACAAACATATACATGCATTCAATTCATATCTTTGGTTTGGTTCATAAGTTTGCAATGTGCAATAGAAAGGATAGGTAGCCGCCGCATCTCTATACACGAGTGTGTGAAGCCGCCCAATGGAACAAACACCATTGCCGTCTCACATGCACCCATCATGGAATAGAGATAGAGCTAAAGTGTCCAGATCGAACACCGCATAACACTTCCCCTAATGCCCTACCCATACCAACACGTAAGTCCCTATTGGCGAGGGCTTGCAAACTGGGCTTGCAACTAACCAATCCTAATGTCAAACAGTGTATCCAAGGCCTCACCCCAACATCCCTCAATACGTCCATAGAGATAGAGCTAAGGCCCCCGGCAGAGTCAGAGACTACACGGTCCGAGACCACCTCCCCTGATGCCCTACGACGTAATAATTCTGCTAAGGTAACGGCAATACGACGATATTAGTGGGCAAGACTTGAGTAGAGATAGAGCTAGAGTCTAGTGACCAGCATGAACCACAATGTCACGTCCTCCCCCTGATGCTCCACTCGCGTCAAGCACACTAACCACACACATACATTCACATACCTATTCCTAGTATCATCATCATCATGTTATAAATATACAGAATTAAATATGCATGAACAGTAATAACAGGAATATTGGATGACATGTGAAATGCACATTACAAGCACACAAGCATGGAATCATTCATGGCGTTGGACTCAATAAGTAAAACAGTTTATTATTAGCCAATTAATTTAGGTCTTGTTCCCTCACCTTTGGTCGATGGTAGTTCCTCGTTCAAGCTTTGTACATCACTTTTAGACCACTTGGAAACCTAAAAAATTTATAGATTTTAAACTAGAATTTATTTCCAGCAATTCAACCTAACAGAAACTGAGTGGTCGCAGGTGTGGCAGCACCTGTGGTCTCAGTTTCTACGACCACAGGGTGTGAGGTCACAAGGTGTGGTCGCATACCATGCGACCACACCCTCCCTGGAACTTCCGGAGGGCATGTGGTCGCAAGGTGTGGTCGCATATCATGCGACCACACATGAGACCACACCCTTCCTGGACTTCCCGAGGGTGTGTGGTCGAATATGTGTCTCGTGTGGTCGCATATCATGCGACCACACATGTGATGTCGACTTTTCATTCCCAACTCCATTCCTTCATGTTTGGATCCCTTGGCTTATCATCATGATCCTTTCTATGATTGTTTTATGGCTTAAAACTAATATTTTTACACAATCTATCATCCACATAGATTCTTTCCATGGATCTCTTGGAATTCGTCCATGGATTGATGATTTGGGTCTCACTTTGAATCCCTATCTCCTTCATGATCTATTCTAGGCATTCAATTGATATGGGGAATGTTTTCATACCTTAAACTTGTTGAAGATTCAGAGTTCTCTCTTAATTTCCTCCTCTTGGTCTTCCTCTTCAATTCTCCTCCTCTTCCTCCTCTTCTCTTTTTCTCTCTTTCAGTTTGAGTTCTAAAAGGATGAAAGAGGCTAAGGGACGTCCCATATATAGAGGAAAACCCTCCATACAAAGTCCTACTTAGATTAGGAAAGGACCCCCTTCGGATTAGGAAGGTTTCCTAATCACGGAGTCTAACTGGGTTCGTGTGGTCGCAGAACCCGTCTGCCACACAGTCAGAAACTTGGGACCACACGACCCAGATTTTTGTGGTCGTTTTAATCTGAAGTGTGATCGACACCTATTTTGGTATGCGACCACACACTCATAATTGACTATTTTTGGGTTTAATTTCATACCTGGTCTTGTGATTTCTTCACGCACTTGGTCTGCTTGGCTCGACCATGATAGGAAGACCTGATACAAGGTGGTAAGAGCGGTTAATTCGATACGGGTCTTACAACTCCTCCCCTCTTATTATAAATTTCATCCTCGAAATTTGCACATACCTTCCGAGTCGAAAAGGTGAGGATATTGCTTTGGCATAGTATTCTCTTCTTCCCATGTGATCTCTTCTACATCTTGGCTTCTCCAAGTAACCTTAACATAATAAATGTCACGGTTGCGTAGACGTTGAACCTTTCGGCTAGTAATTTCAGTTGGTGCTACTTCGAATGTCAAATCATCAGTTAGACCCGATGGATCCGCTGTTATAACGTGTGTTGGATCTCTGACGTACTTCTTCAGTAATGAGATATGAAATACATCATGCACACTTGACATAGATGGGGGTAGTGCTAACTGATACCCCACTTTCCCACGTTTAGCGAGAATCTCATATGGCCCGACATATCTCGAACTTAGCTTCCCTTTCTGCCCGAATCGTTTTAAGCCTCGCATAGGTGATACTTTCAAGAATACCTTATCACCTACAATGAATTCAAGGTCTCGACGTCGAGTATCTGCATACTGTTTCTGTCGGTTCTGAGTTGTTCTAACTTTTTCCTTGAAAATGTCGACTACTCGACAAGTCTCTTCAACAAACTCTGATCCGACAATACTCCGTTCGCCAACTTCATTCCAAAACAAAGAAGTTCGACACTTCCTACCATACAGTGCTTCATAGGGTGGCATCTGTATAGTAGTCTGATAGCTGTTGTTATAGGCAAACTCGATCAATGGTAGTTTCTCATCCCATGATCCTTTGAAATCAATAACACAGGCCCGAAGCATGTCTTCTAAAATTTGAATGGTACGCTCCGACTGTCCGTCTGTCTGAGGATGAAATGTAGTACTAAACTTCAACGTTGTACCCATAGCCTTCTGTAATCCTTCCCAAAACTTTGAGGTAAAGCGTGGGCCTCTGTCGAACACAATGCTTTCAGGTACACCATGCAATCTGACAATATTATCCACATATAGCTTGGCTAATCTCTCTAAGGTATACTGAGGTCGTATAACTATGAAACGAGTTGTCTTGGTTAAAGGATCTACAATCACCCAGACCGCGTCAACTACTCTGGGAGTCAATGGTAACCCTGTGACGAAGTCCATAGTGATGCAGTCTCATTTCCATGCTGGTTCTGGCAGTGGCAGCAACAATCCTGCAGGTCTTTGCCTTTCAGCATTTACCCTCTGACAATTTAGGCATTGAGACATAAATTTAGCTACATCCGCTTTCATTCCTCTCCACCAATATAGTTTCTTCAGATTATGATACATCTTCGTACTTTCAGGATATACCGAATAAGCGGTAGTGTAAGCTTCCTTCATTAGTCTGTGTCTAATATCCAAGTCTTCATTTTCAGGAACACATATTCTTCCTTTATATTTTAGTACCTTTTCAATGTCCAAGGTGAACTCAGGAGTAGTCCTACCTTTTTCGATGTCTTCTTGCACCGTTCTCAGATAAACGTCTGATTTAATAACGGCTTTCACTTCATTTAATATATCAGGTATAATCTTCAATGTGGCAAACATATTTGAAAATCAATGAATAAATCCTTGGTTGGTTGATCCACCCAGTGTATCTATCACGAACTGCTCATTACCATGATTGAATACTTTTCCTGTAACACACATTGCCGCAGTCATGTTAACTTCTCCCTGGGATTTTATCATTGTTTTTCTGCTTAGGGCATCAGTAACTACATTAGCCTTTCCTGGATGATACTGGATATCGCAATCATAATCCTTCAATAATTCCAGCCATCTTCTTTGTCTCATATTCAACTCCTTCTGATTAAAAAGATAAGTGAGACTCTGATGATCTGATTTAATCTGAAATTTCTCTCCATACAAATAATGTCTCCATATCTTGACAGCATGTACTACTGCTGCTAATTCCAAGTCATGAGTGGGATAGTTCTTCTCATGTGTCTTCAGTTGTCTTGAGGCATACGCAACTACTTGTTCTCCTTGCATAAGTACACATCCTAAACCCAACCCAGACGCATCAGTGTACAATGTAAATGGTTGTCCTGGGATAGGAATAGTCAAGATGGGAACGGATATCAATCTAGCTTTCAATGTTTGAAAACCCTTCTCACATTTGTCGGTGCAAACAAACTTTTCTCCTTTCTTAGTCAAACTGGTGAGAGGTACGGCGATTCTGGAGTAATCTTCCACGAATCGTCGGTAATACCCAGTTAGACCTAGGAAACTTCTGATCTCTGCAACACTCTTAGGTGCTTCCCACTTCACAATGGCTTCAATCTTGCTAGGATCTACTTTAATTCCTTCAGCGGATACAACATGGCCTAAGAAAGCGACTTCATTTAGCCAGAACTCACACTTTGTAAATTTGACGTAAAGCTTCTCTTTTCTTAGTCGCTGCAAGGCGGCTCTTAGATTTGTGACATGAGTTTATTTGTCCTTGGAGTAAACTAATATGTCGTCAATAAACACAATGACTAATGTATCCAACATATCGTGGAATACCCGATTCATGAGTTCCATAAAAATTGCGGGTGCGTTAGTTAATCCAAAAAACATGACTAAAAATTCATAATGTCCATATCCTGTTCTGAATGATGTCTTTGGAATATCACCTTCCTTAATCTTCAACTGATGGTATCCTGACCGAAGATCAATCTTGGAGAACACCTTGGCACCTTGCAACTGGTCAAACAAGTCATCAATTCGAGGCAACGGGTACCGATTCTTTATTGTAAGCTTATTCAACTCCCAATAGTCTATACACAGTCGAACGCTACCGTCTTTCTTTTTCACAAACAATAATGGCGCTCCCCATAGTGATATGCTGGGTTTGATATAACCCTTGTCCAGTAATTCCTATAATTGTACTTCAATTCCTTCAGTTTAGTAGGAGTCATTCGATCGGGTGCCTTAGATACTAGTGCGGCTCCGGGTATAAGATCTATAATGAACTCTGTCGCTCGGTCGGGTGGTAGTCCTGGTAGTTCCTTAAGAAATACATTCGGAAAGTCATGCACAACATCAATATCCTCCATTCGTGGTGCTTCTTTGGTGAGATCAACCACGGATACTAGATACCCAACTCCTCCTTTCTCGAGGCATTTTATAGCCTTTAATGCAGAGAGGATGAGTTTTCGTTTCCGGGAAGTTTGGTTCTCGCAAAATTAAACTCTACTCCTTCCTTGTCTTTAAATGTCAATTTCTTTTCTGCACATAATAGGTTTGCAGAATGCCTAGCTAACCAATCCATTCCCAAGATAACGTCAAAGTCTGTCATCTCGAGTTGAATTAAGGTTGCATCCAAAATCTTCCCGCCAATAAGAACTGGGCATGGTCCATAACCTTTTTCTAGTTCCACTTCTAATCCCATAGGTGAACGTACAAGCAATTTGTAGTCTAAAGATCCGAGGGGTAGATTTAGTTTCTTTCCAAATAACACAGATATAAAAGAATGAGTAGCTCCAGAATCAAAGAGTACTTTAGCAGGTATACCATTAATAGGTACGATACCTGTGATTTGGTTTAATTTTGTCTACATGCTCACACAAGGTAATACAAAATGAAAGGTTCAGGTCATACCTGTGACCACATCAGGCGATGCGACAGCATCCTCAGATGTAATTGCATAAACCTTTCCTTGCTGTAGCTGCTTCCTGGGCTTAGGGCACTCCCTTGAATAATATCCTATTTGATTACAGTTAAAGCATTTTACTCCTTCACTATTTTGCTTCTGTTGAAGTTAGACTGTTGGAGTAGTCTTGGCTGCAGCATTGAAGCCTTGAGTATGGAAGGGTTTAAAGGTCTTTGTGTTCCCTCCGTTATATGAATTTCCATTAGGCCTTTTGATACCTCTATTCTGAGCAAAGTAACTTTCCCTCTAGCTCGATTCCAATACTCGAGCAATCTGTACCGCTTCATTATAAACCTTCTTTTTCAATCTCAATACATGCTTACGGATACTTCTCCTAAGTCCCATGATGAACCTTCGGGTTTTGGTATTTTCCTCCTACATGCTAGAGGGAGCAAAGAAAAACAGTTCTTCATAACGCTGTTGATACGCATCCACAGTCATCTGTCCCTGATACAGACTCAGAAACTTTCTTTCCATTGCATCTCTGAAACTTCTGGGAAAATACTTCTCGAAGAATGCTTCATTATAGATAGCCCAGGTCAATTGGGCGTGCTTCGTTAATAGATAACTTCGAGTAGACTTCCACCAATGGTGTGCATCGTCCTTCAGCATAAATGTGGCACTTAGCACTTTTTCCTCTTCATTAACAGTCATCATCATGAAGTTCCTTTCCATCTCGTCGATCCAGTGAGCTGGCCACAAAGGATCCGCTGGCTTGCCATTATACTCCTTAGGTTTCATCTTCAGAAAACGCTCGATCAGTCGAGAATGGTCCAACTGATACTGAGCATATGCTCCATATATAGGTGGTTGATACTGGTAATTGCCTTGGGCTACTTCAGGGTTTTGTACTAGAGCTTGTACAAATGGCGTTTGAGGTGCTTGAGGTACCGTATTGTTCATAGTCGATGCTTGGGGCACGGTGTTGCTACCCCCTGGTACGGTACTAGCTTGTCTCGCCGGTAAAGGTGTAGTATGTGCAGCTGGGAAAGTCATTCCCATAGCAGCTTGCATATTGCCTTACACTTACTGTATTTGTTGCAGCTGTTGCGCTAGGTTCGTCACCGCAGTAGCCAAATCTATAGGTGGGGCTGGCAAGTTTGTAGGGTTAGCCTGGTCGTTGGCTCCTGACGGTACCACATTCTGATTCTCCTGTCCTTCAGGGTTTTCATGGCTATTTTCCTCCACAGGTGGTGGTGGTGGAACTGGGTTACATCCTCGCCTGGTTATTCTTCGCCCAGCCATTTCCTGTTTCCGGTGGTGGTAGTGTCTGAAAGTCAGATAACATGTGAGGCAATCATAATGTACATCATTCCCATGTCAAAATCCATTTAATCAATATAACATTTCAATTTTCAAAGTCATTCAGTCAAAACACAGTATTTTCCATCGTGTGGTCGATGGTGTGGTCGCAGTATATGCAACCACAGGACATGCGACCACACAAAACTCTATCAGCTTACTGAGAGCCTGTGGTCGATCGTGTGGTTGCAATATATGCGACCACAGGTTGCGACCACACAAACTCTGGCAACTCACCGAGAGCCTGTGGTCGATCGTGTGGTCGCATTTTTGGTCGAATTTTACGACCACACTACCCAAATCAGTGTTTTTAAATCTGATTTTTGGAGTCATTCTCCATTCTATCTTTTGTTTTCAACTCAACTTGCCTCCACTGAGTTGCTACAGTGTCGACCACTCAAGTTTGGTGATTCTTTCGTCGATCCACAACCTACATTCCGTTCTTCCAGGTATGTTTTCTACTAGTTCTCCTTTTAAAGCTTTCAAAACTAGGTTTTTCTCCATCTATAGGGTTTTCTTCAAATTACTATTTTTCTGACCGTAAAAATTTGATTTTTATTGGGGGCTTTTGCTATTGGCCACCCAATGGATGAAAGCCCTCAAGAAAATTTGAGTTTCATCAGTTAGTTTATTAGAAACTTAAAAATTCCCATTTTTGACCTAAATTTTGGGTTTTTTCCAATTGTCAAAATTTCTTCAAATTCGACCTACCTGGTTTAAATTTCCGATTGTATAAGCCTTGCAGGATGGTTTGGGACCTATGTAAGTCCTCCTACCCAATTGTTTGGATGAAAAGTAAGGCTTTTGGCCAAATCACGCCGTTATAATGCCAAAATTTTGAGTTTTTCTCTATATCTAATATCTTGCTTATTGGTCCATGTTTTTTCAAATAACATGGCTCGCACCAAAGTCCCCAGAGTTCATGATCCCCGTTGCTTCCGGTCTATTGAAGCAGAGGCACGGTATGCCCGGTATGAGCGTAAGAAGGTGGAAAAGGGTCGTTGTGTAAACTTGGCCAACTTAGCCCTCTTTAATGTGAAGGGCGACTTTGGTGATATGGGCTAGCTTCCTGTAATCTTGTATGAGGGTTGCACCTGTCCTGAGTTGGTGAAACAGTTTTACGGTAATTTACAGGTGGAGGGTGACCTAGATGACATAGATAGGTGCAGAGAGCTCAGGATCACCAGTTTAGTTAAAGGGGTGAAGATCTCCTTTAACTGCTAGGAGTTGGCTGATCTCCTGGGTATATCAAATGATGGCCCCTTAGTATACTGCACACCCAAGGAACCCCAGTTCCTGTCAGTGATGATGCGTGCAGAGATTGACCGCCAGATTCTTAGGGATGATTGCTGGCAGATGAAGGCAATCAACCTACGGCCAGAACCTCAAGTGTATTGCAAGATCATCCAACACAACCTGATTCCTCAGAGTGGTTACTATGAGAAGGTTTCACAGTTGACCCAGTACCTCCTATACTGCATCTGCACTAGGGAACCCGTCTGCCTTCCTTATATCATTATGAGGACTATGCTCCGTGCTACGATGCCTGGTCTGATGGGTAACCTATCCTATGGACTTTTGATTACCACTCTGCTCACTCACCTGCAGGTCAATTTGGTTGATGAGAGGATTCATGAGGACACTTTTTCGTCTGACCTTGACTGGAGGCCATCTGCAGGATGGGGATGCGAGATGCTCAGGTCAGTGACGAGGAGAGAAACGCTATGGTGCGTCCCCGTATTAGAGTAGAGATAGCAGACGCGAAGGTGGCAGCAGCAGCAGTAGTAGAGGTCTACGGGGTTGATGCTGAGGAGGATGATGATAGGATGTACATGGACGTGGACGCCATTCCTCCTCTATCACCACAGCATTCCACTGGAGCTGACCCTTCTCGGGTTCCTTCCCACTCAGTTGGTCCTTCGCACCCACCACCAGATGACGTGATGGGGTTGCTGCGTGAGATTCGGGAGGCCCAACGTGCTACTGATCAGCGGGTGGCGGATCTGGCAGCTAGCCTCCAGGTGACCCAGATTCAGGTAGCCTGGCTTACGAGGATATATGATGAGGACTATGATCAAGATAGTGAGGCCCCTCCTCCTCCAGCACCCCCAGCTCCATGATGTAGTCATTTCTTTTTACTTTATACTACAAAGTAACTGTCCGGATTATTGACCATACTCTGATTCGGATATATATTGTTTTATTCTCATTTGATGTATACATGAAACTTGTTTCTCCTTTTATATGTATATTATTCTCTTTCTTAGTTATTGTCTCATACAACACAGGTGTTTATGGTGTGTTCTTATTAAAGCTTTTAAATTTTATCCTAACTCAGTCTACGAACTCTTGTGGAAATATACAGGTTTAATAGACAGAGCCCGAGAGCTCTGATACCAAGTTGTCACACCCCAATTCTGAACCAACCAAAATTGTGTGATGAACCGTCTATAATCCAACGGTTCAACTAAGATCTCGAATAGACCGTATCCATTTGATTAAACCAGATACAACCACAACCATAATCAGAGTAAATAAGCAATAGCGGAAGTCTTTAATATTAATGAACTGAGTATCTAACAGTGATAACATAATTAATAATTCAATTATCTCCAAACGACTAAAGACATAAAATTAATTAATTAATCAATTACATATCCCGATAATCGAACAACTAAATCTAATCAAAAACACATGAGTTGCACTCGCACGACGAATCATGCGACTCCACCACCATAGCTTCTGTGTCCATCGCAGCAACATACCCGTACATTGGTGTATTCATATAATCTTCTACAGTAGGACCTGCATCATCAACTAAAAATATTTGACGTCGAAAGGGTGAGCACACATCATGGCTCAGTGAGCAAACAAAACAATGCAACAAACATATGCATGCATTTAATTCATATCTTTGGTCTGGTTCATAAGTTTGCAATGTGCAATAGAAAGGATAGGTGGCCACCGCACCTCTATACACGAGTGTGTGAAGCCGCCCAATGGATCAAACACCATTGACATCCCACATGCACCCATCATGGAATAGAGATAGAGCTAAAGTGTCCGGATCAAACACCGCATAACACTTCCCCTAATGCCCTACCCATACCAATACGTAAGCCCCTATTGGCGAGGACTTGCAAACTGGGCTTGCAACTAACCAATCCTAATGTCAAACAGTCTATCCAAGGCCTCACCCCAACATCCCTCAATACGTCCATAGAGATAGAGCTAAGGCCCCCCGGCAGAGTCAGAGACTATACGGTCCGAGACCACCTCCCCTAATGCCCTACGACGTAATAGTTCTGCTAAGGTAACGACAATACGACGATGTTAGTGGGCAAGACTTGAGTAGAGATAGAGATAGAGCTAGAGTCTGCTGACCAGGATGAACCACAATGTCACGTCCTCCCCCTGATGCTCCACTCGCATTAAACACACTAACCACACACATACATTCACATGCTTATTCCTAGTATCATCATTATCATGTTATAAATATACAGAATTAAATATGCATGAACAGTAATAACAGGAATATTGGATGACATGTGAAATGCACATTACAAGCACACAAGCATGGAATCATTCATGGCGTTGGACTCAATAAGTAAAACAGTTTATTATTAGCCAATTAATTTAGGTCTTGTTCCCTCACCTTTGGTCGATGGTAGTTCCTCGTTCAAGCTTTGTAAATCACTTTTAGACCACTTGGAAACCTAACAAATTTATAGATTTTAAACTAGAATTTATTTCTAGCAATTCAGCCTAACAGAAACTGAGTGGTCGCAGGTGTGGCAGCACCTGTGTTCTCAGTTTCTGCGACCACAGGATGTGTGGTCGCAAGGTGTGGTCGCATACCATGCGACCACACCCTCCCTGGAATTTCCCGAGGGCATGTGGTCGCAAGGTGTGGTCGCATGATATATGCGACCACACATGCGACCACACCCTTCCTGTACTTCCCGAAGGTGTGTGGTCGCATATCATGCGACCACACATGCGAACACACATGTGATTGTCGAATTTTCACTCCCAACTCCATTCCTTCATGTTTGGATCCCTTGGTTTATCATCATGATCATTTCTATGATTGTTTTATGGCTTAAAACTAATATTTTTACACAATCCATCATCCACATAGATTCTTTCCATGGATCTCTTGGAATTTATCCATGGATTGATGATTGGGGTCTCACTTTGAATCCCTATCTCCTTCATGATCTATTCTAGGCATTCAATTGATATGGGGAATGTTTTCATACCTTAAACTTGTTGAAGATTCAGAGTTCTTTCTTAATTTCCTCCTCTTGGTCTTCCTCTTCAATTCTCCTCCTCTTCCTCCTCTTCTCTTTTTCTCTCTTTCAGTTTGAGTTCTAAAAGGATGAAAGAGGCTAAGGGACGTCCCATATATAGAGGAAAACCCTCCATACAAAGTCCTACTTAGATTAGGAAAGGACCCCCTTCGGATTAGGAAGGTTTCCTAATCACGGAGTCTAACTGGGTTCGTGTGGTCGCAGGTGTGGTTGCAGAACCCGTCGACCACACGACCCAAATTTCTATGGTCGCTTTAATCTGAGGTGTGGTCGACCACACCTGTTTAGGTATGTGACCACACACTCATAATTGACTGTTTTTTTGTTCAATTTCATACCTGGTCTTGTGGTTTCTTCACGCACTTGGTCCGCTTGGCCCGACCATGATAGGAAGACCTGATACAAGGTGGTAAGACCGGTTAATTCAATACGGGTCTTACAGCTATGGTCGACCACATGGCCCAAATCAACTAAGATTGATCACGCATGGTTGGTTGACCATTTAACTCCAAACTAAAAGTCCATACATGAAAATAAAGGGTTTCAAAGCATACCTAGAGTTCGATACACTCCGATACAGATACAAATGCTAGATCCACATCGCCAGAAGTACCTATTATGCGAAAAATTCAAATTAGCCCGTATTTTTGGATGCGGGTTTCACACGACCGGTGGCTATTTCTTGTGTTTATCTCAATTTTCTTATCCATGATGAATTAACTCTGCTAAGAATCTACAAGTCAGGTAAGTTCCTCCCACTTTGTTTATTCTATTTGCTAGACCTACTACACTGTGTTGATTTTCGTTTTCTTTTTTAGTGTTAGCTTGATATTCAGTTTACCTATTTGTCCTATGTTATTTGATACTTGGTTTCTACCTTTGGGTTTCAATCTCTGCATTCATGATTCCCATGGTATTTTTCAATGTAAAGAGAGAGTTACATGTTTTCATTTTCTCTAGTTTGTTTCAGTCTCAAATCAACCTGAGAAGCCTTTCGGTGATTTATCACATCACTATGATTCATATTTGATTCCTGGAAATTTTCTTATAGTCCAATGTTCATTTCAGTAGATTTGATCTCATGATTTATTTTGATTGATCGGTATCCTATTGTATTTCTTTGATTTGGTTTCAATATTCATTTGAAATTTTTTTTTCATACAATTTCTATTTCACTGCCTTCTTAAAGTCTTCTGTTTCATTTAACACGTTCATTTTACTTTATTTAAAGTATCACAATGATTAAAATATTCTGTTTTGATTTTGTCTCCAAGGAAAGATTAATGAGTATCATCTATAAAATTGCATTTTAGCATGTAAGTCAACATCATTTTTCTGAATTTCTCCATTGGATTTTGGCATAGTGATTCATCATGCAGAGATTTCCTAATTGTTATTGCATGCCAATTTAAAAAAAAAAAATTAATCTCTAAAGATTTATGTTGCCAGATATATAGACTCTTTCTTGTTTTAATAAATCTTATGAGAGATCTCATTTCGATATTCATATCCAATGCTTATTTGATTCTTTACTGATTGTGCTTGTGATTATTTAGTGCTTGTGATTATTTAGTCCATAATTTCATCATGAATTTTGTATATAAACTGCTTGTGTGGTGGGGTCGTGCTATGAGTGCTCCCACATATATTTGGACAAGGTTGGGAAAGACAGCCAGATTTATGTGGCTGGTCAGCCACCCACCATTATGCTAGAATACAGGTTGGGTTTAGAATAGGATGATAGTCTATCCTTTCCAATATAATCCTCATTCAAGAACTAATGTAATAAAGTTTTAGAATAAGATATTCACTGCACATACGGGTCTACCACGCCCCACATTGTATGTAGTAGCTCAAAACAATTGTTTTGAATAAATGTGAGACTCTAATGAGTCATTTTAGGGAGAGATCCCCATCTCTTATATATCGTACACAAATCCGATCTCATAAGAGACTCGATCCAAAATATGAAAATGAAAAAAAAAATTATGTCTTCCAAAGTTTTCAAATATCCTTGCTTCCAAATCATCTCAAATTGACCCTTGCTTGGCTAGCGGCTTTAGACACTTCATTTGTCGTAACTACAGGGACTTGATTCGCAAATATGTTTGGGATAGGGTTTTCTCTCATATATAATTTGTATTCTAATTCAATTTTTCTTATTCGAATCAGATTTTAACTGGATAAATTTCGTATTCAGATTTTATACATCTATCGTATTTCAAATCGGATTCAGATAAAATAGTTGGTAAACGGAATCGGATTCCAATAGTGGTGTATCCTATTAGAATTCGATCCGTTTACATCCCTTCTCAACTCAGGCCTGCAAAAGAAAGAAATAGAAGTAATCACCTTCTTCTTCATCATCTCCAAGTCGGCTTCGGTGCTAATTCCTTCCTATCAAGATTTTTCAACCGAAACACAGCCATCGTGCAAATGAAGAAGATCTTCAGCGCTATCATCTTCGCTGCTGCCTCCTTGAGCGCAGCCATGGCTGTCACCGAATCGCCTGCACCCGCACCTGCTAGCGGCGCAACAGTGGCATTGCCCTACCTTGGATCCATGGTCGGAGCTTCAATCCTATCCTTCCTTGCCTTGTATTTGCAGTAGTAGCCTCACAAAATAAAATAGAATAATAGAATTGAAGCCAAGTGGAATGAACTGAACTGGAAAAAATTGATAGCCAAAACCTAGGTTATCTGTTCTAAATCAAACCTTGGTCGAATGGTGTATGTAATAGGGCTACTGAACAGTCCAACAAACTTTGCTTCAAATCTGGTGGTTAGATCCCGAGAATTAGAAGCAAGTAGGTAGTAACTTACAAAAGCCCACGGCGATTCTGGGTAATGTTCTCTGCTTCTATCATATCCCAATCCTGTTACGAATTCTCCATTTCCATGCCTTCTTCTCCCTCTCTTCTCCTTCTACCTCTGCAACTTCAAGTTCAGCCCATAATATACCCCCTATGAATTGAACAATACATTTCTTGCTGATTTCAGAAAATCACAGTAGCAAAAACCTCAAAAGCTCCTCTTTTGCAAAATTGATTTAAGCTGATCAAAACATATGAGTTCTTGTGCCCATATTGGAATACCATACCCACCAAGTATGGTTCTTAAATTTTGGGATTCTTCCACCTAATAGACTAGTCTTTGGATTGTAATATTTGATTCGTCTCTCCTCTAAGTGAAAATACCAAATATTATAACTCAAGCCTAAGGGAGAGTCCAACCTAAACGACTAGTCTATTAGGTGGGAAAACAAACCCCAAGACTTAAAGAACCATTCTTGATAGATATGGGATTCTAATATGAGATTATAACAAGTTCCTCATCTTCAAAAAAGTTCCTCCTTTTATTTAGAGGTGTCAACGGGTCAGTCCGGACCAAATTGATATCGGACTTTATAGGACCTAATCAAAACATGCCCATTAATAGGTTCGGATTGAGTGGATTGCATTGTGCTCATTAACTAACGAGTGTACAATTTGTTATTGTACTAGGCTTATCGGGCTGACTTCAGGATGATTCGGTTTGATATATGCGCAAACCAATGTTGCATGTCATTGTAGATTGTCCAATTTGGGCATTATAACCTCTTTATCAAAACTAGTTGATGAAAATTGATTGGCTGGTCCAAACTATTTTGCAAACATAGTTGTCATAGTAAGTAATCATGCGATGTTCCTAAAGGGGATTATATCAAATCGTAATCCGATCACGTGGTTAGGAAGAAGTTGTCTAATAAATGAAATCCAATTGATCCGACTTCTCTTTGGTATAGTTTATATTTACATTTATCAGTTATTTATAATAAATCATTTATGTAAATAAATTATTAATCATAAATAATTACGGTTTAATATTATTAGACATAAAGAATAATAATAGATTACTACAATAATGATAAATATCTTCTAATCTATTTGTAGATTTTAGATTAAATTACATTCAGGATACCCAATATTTCAAGAAATTGTACCAAAAGTACTTAACGTTTGATAAATTATGTTTATGATACCTAAATCAGAACAAAACTACCCTGGATAGGACAAGATTCCAATTTTGCCCTCTCCTCTCCTCCCCTTCCTTGCCCTCTCCTCACTCCCGTAATGCTCCTCCGCTGACCGATCTGTACTCAGAAGCATGACCTCCCTCTCATCCCCGTTAGAGCTTTCCCATTCGATCTCTTCGTCCAAGAACATATTCTCCTTGTTACACTGGCTCCAGCTTCGATCTCTTCATCTGGGAGCAACCTTGCTCTCGAACTGGTTTCAAAAGATGAGAACACCGTTGGTTGCATGTTGATCATCTGGGTCGACCTTAAATTTCACATTGAAAGCCTGCTTGGCCTAAACTTTGCTGAAGAGATTTATGAACTACCAGTGATCTCTACTTTTCTATGAGCTCTGACTACAAGGGACTGGATTCCGATAAGGATATCAGCATACAAAACGAGATGGACTGGGACCAAACTCCACAAAGGTTCTATTGAGAAGGCAAGATCGTCTAGATGCTATAGTGTTTAAAAGTACAGAAGAAGTGGAGAGATGTTGAAGAGTTGCAGAAAATTAGGCTTAGTGATTGAGGTGTTGGAGGTTATTCAAAACCTACTGATACATCCGACTAATGAAAACCCCCTATTTGTTTTTTGGAGCATCAATACAAACCTGCAACTTTGATAAAACCTGTAGATTTCATTTTATTATTTTTTAGTTCACTAATTGGGATCTGGATTCTGGAATTGAAAAACGAGGACCGGGTTTTTTGTTTCCTAACATTTCAATTTGAAATGCAAGTTCTTCAAACCGGACTGAACATGTAAATTTCTTGTGTGTTATTTCAAGCTCTTCAAAATCCAAACAGAATATAGTGTTGTATATCTTGAAACCGTATCCACACGATTTCTCAGGATGTTTTGAGAACCACTATACGCAGCCCACTTACCGCCCCCAAAATACCTCAATCTTGATATTACGAATCTTATAATGTTGAGTATGTTAATAAAGCGGAAGAAGAGGTGGTAGGTTGCAGCTCAAAGAGAGAGAGAGAGAGAGAGAGAGAGAATGAAATCGGTACACTTAAAAAATAACCCATTTGCCTAGGTAAAAAAAAAAGCACAGGTAAGAGAAATGTGAAGAAACAAAAGAAAGACTCGAAGAATTATTGTAGAACTTATGCATTATCAGCATTGTTGACTCTTTTTTTTTAAGAGAAAATAGGAGTGGATTCCAAGCTTTGAGGGCAGAAGTCTCCTTCAACTTATGCTTGCTGACCCATCACTCTGTAGTTTTTATAATCTCTTCTTGTACTTGGCATCAAGAGAGGAGTTCAATGAGAAACAATAATAAGAATAAAGAAACAAGATTCAGAGTATTTAATGTCATTTCATTCTATGTGAATCCATTGAACAGAAAACAGAGATGTCTTAATGTTGCTTGAGATAGTTGCAAAGAATAACTCTGAATGCTTGTGCAGGTTCAAAGCCCATTTAAAATACAGGTCCCATTGATTTTCAGTGTAGGACCCATAGTGTTCTATGGTTAATCCTCCTGCTTGAATTTGAAGACTTCAATCGCCTCATCGAATAAGATCGGTCAAATAGAGCTTTTTTTTTTTTTTTATGCAGTCCAAATATAATGCAGGAGGAAACTCAAATAAAAATTCAAAGTTGTGGACAAATATACCTAAGGTTTTCTACTCATAACAAATTCCAACCTAGTCCGAGATTGTTAAAGGTCTTGCTTATTTCATTGTAAAACTTTCCTTAAAATGATGTTTTACATGAAAATTTTTCTTCAAATAAAATTCTCATTTTTTTTTCAATTAATTTCTTTGTCTTTTAGATTAAAACAAATATTGGAATATTTTATTTTATAAGAAGTTATTTATTTTTCCATCATTTTACATGAAGAGAAACAATGGCTAAGTGATAAAGGATGGCTTTTGAAAGAGTTAGAACTATGGAAGTGCATAGTAATGGTCAAAGTACTGTAGATGTGCGAAGATATATATGAGTGTGTATGTAATTGAATTTGAATATTGATAGGAAAAGAATAAAGCCACCAATAACAGAATGATGTGTACCCTACAAAGACCACCAAGGAGGGTGCGACACTTGTCACCACCAATAAACTAGCAGGCGGATGCTACCTCGCCAGATGACTAAACAGAGAGGTTATCCCCACAATCTTGGGGATAACTGAAGATCGGCATCAATTAGGGAAGATTCCCTGAATGCAGCCACGTGCCAGCTAGCAAAGATAACACCTTGCTAAGAGATCAAAAGCAGTTGTGGAGAGTCCACCTTAAGATTGTCATCCAATGCCCAGAAGATCTCCTATCCACGTCCGATTGCCACTTTTGCGGGATTGAATCATGGAAATCTCAGCTTGCCATTTTAGAACCACTATGACAGCTCGTAGTAGACAACACGGGACTAGAGACGTATTCGAGGGTATCGAAAATCACTCGAATCAAGCCGATATCCATGCCACTTCCTGCTTCTATAAGTAATGCTCAAAACGAAGGTAACCGGATCCAATTTCTTAGGCTCTCCTTACTCTGTCAAATTGCTTAGGCCCTTCTCTACAAGAACTTGTATTCTCTCCATACTGAGTTCCAATCTGTTTGCTATCGGTTCTAACTTAGGCATTGGAGGGGCCACAAGGTTTCCGAACCCACCCTCTATTGCTTAATCTATTTTTTTTATTGACAGGTGTCCTCACTAGAAGCTCCAGGCAAGAATCAACAGCAACAGATTGGCGCAAACGAGGTCTCTAACCCGAAAGAGGTTCTCTCGAACCTTTGAGTTGTAATAGCTCGAAACTTTCTATTGGTACGTTGCAACTCTCAGGGCCATAGTTTCGTGGACGTCTTCAATAATGTCGAGGTTGTTCTCTAATTTGGTTTCTTCCTAAAAGTTGAACACTCGGTAAGTTTTTTTCACCACTTCGATAGGCATCACTGCCTCTGCACAGAACGCTAACATGAATGGAGTTTCCCCGATAGTGGTTTGGCTAGTCGTCCGATAGGACCAGATCACGCTCAGGAGTTCTTTTGTCAAGAGTTTCCTATTGTCATCTAACCTACGGGACAGGCCTTGTAAGATCTTCCTATTGTTGACCTCGGTTTGACCATTTGGTTGAGGGTAGGTGACGGAAGTTATATTGTGCTCTATTCCAAATCGTTCGTAGAATTTTTCAAACGAGCTTCCAATGAATTGCATACCATTGTCCATGATAAGGACGTGGTATTCTATACTAATACAACACTGAAGTCGAAAGAATTCCTTAATCTTTGTAGAGGTGGTCTTTGCCACTGGCTCTACTTTAACCCACTTGGTGAAGTAATCGATTACTATGATCAGATATTTGTGCTAGTATTTGGCTACTGGGAAGGGCCCAAGGGACTGGGCTTGGCATAGGCTAGAGCTGATTTGCTAGCTGGTGCGGTTGCATGCTTTTGACACTACTTACACTCCTTATCGTACTTGGTGCACTAGTACTTCACCGGCCCATCGACCGAGCCGATCAGCAATTTTAGCAACCTCCAAAGGCTCTTATCGACTCTTGGAGTCCCTCGAAGCATTTTTCAAGGTCGTAAATAAGGCCGTAACATCAGTTTCCAAGGTCAGAGCTGTACCCATGCCAAAACGAGTAAATAATGGGACGCCGACCCCTAACAAGAAAAGAGAGGGAAAGTTACCTATCATCGTCAGGCTACTGTTCAAAAAGGAATCTCCTCCTTTTGGGGCTCGGGGGTCCAAAAGATTCTCCCCTAGATGACCCCCAGCAAAAGGCCTCGAATCGACACCTTCTAACCTAAGGTCAGCTAGACTTGCACAGCAAAGAGCAAGGCCCCCTCTACTAGGGGGCTCAGAACCTTATGGCCTGAAGGTTCCAGTAGCTCAGCCTTAGAGTACATGACTGCAAATGCAAAGACAAAGCCGATCAACATAACTCAAAGGAGGTGAAGGGGTAAGAGTACAAGAAGGAAAGGGAGAAGCTTACCGAGGCCATATTTATAGAAGAACCTGGCGTCTCTCCATAGGGGATATTCCGTCAGCGTTCCCTGCTGCATGTTGTTAAGGGCTTCATTCTCCTGAACAAACAACTCAGAATGCACGTTTGAGATGCCATTGGAGTGCCCCACACATTTTCCATGAGCAATGTTCTCATCCCCAAAAGTATTTGAACCTTTCAGATCGACACAAAAAAAGAACTTCTCCTTTCATCAATGAATAGACAAGGGAAAATTCTTCACGACCGAAGGATGGAGGGTGTGACGGTGGCTAAAGTAATACATGTCATTCTTGATGCAAACGTTGTTCCCGGGCCTCTTCCATGTTACACTGGTTATTACTAACAGCTCATGGAAGATGTTCATTGTGGGATTTGGCTGATATCGGCAAAACAAGAAAGGCTATTAGGCACCCCATCCGTTGGGGGAAAGTTGGGCTGCTACAATCTGGAATATACGAGGATATCCACGATGAGTGGGTGGAAAAGGAATCTAAAGTCAGAGAGGAACATCTCCTCATATACCACCAATTTGGTACAGGTCAGCTTGCAAGCCCTCTCATGGGGCTCTGGAGCCCTAAACACCACTGAATACGGGATATTATCTCCCCAAGTCCTTTCAGCAATGACAACTTCACAGTGCTAGTCACATAGTGCTAGTCACATACAAAGCCACCGAATTAGGGGGGCGACTCCCACCATCCCTCGAATGCCAATGCACCCGAAGTTGAGGTAACACCAGCATCCCCTCTCAACGGTGGCCTAAGGACCCTACAGTCCATCGGTGGCCTAAGAACCCCCAAAATCTCCAGCTGGTTCGAGCCCCTTTGAGGCCCTAACCTTCTTACCCCCAGCATTCCTCTAACGTGGCTCATGCAGGGTGAAAGGAAAGAAAAGATGTCTTACTGAAAATAAACAGAGAACCGGGAAGTCCTCTGGACCGAAAAAGAACTCCGAAGCGTGAAGAAAATCCAATAGAGTGACAACAGTAAAAGCAAAGTAAAAGAGACGAAGTGTGAGGGGGTATTTATAGCCACCTTGCACTCGTTCCCAACTTCTCCGACTGTCCGACTTCCAAGAAAGTCATCGGGAGTAATTTCCTTAGAGGCCAACCAAGTGTGTTGTCAGTGGTAGTGATCAAAAGGACTCGACCTTTAGGGATGTAGCTCGGTGTCGACACATGTGTAACCCCATAAGTAAGTACATCTCATCAGCGAAAAGGCATCATGATGACGACCTCGACGCTTCACTCTTCTCTGCTGTTAGTGCCACGTGGCAGACGTTCATATGAAAAAGAAGCTTCAGCATCTCAACAGTTTCTGTCAACGACTAAATGTAATGAGGTATAACCAGCCATAGGCCCGTCACATTAAATGAGGACCGTAATATCCAGGAGCGGGAAGATATGATGATATCAAATATATTTCCAAAGATATTTAAATAGTCAGGTATTTTCTAACCTAAATTCAATTCATGAGCGAACCGAGCAAAGTTGCAAAGGCAGGATCTTGATCATCTTGGCTCAAAAAAGGAAAACCAACCCCATCCAACTCAACTCGTCAGGTCCCAACCTGTCCGGTTTGGCAAGAAGGCCCTCTGCTCTGTCAAATATAATACAATGGAACAGTATTGCTCCCTCGGCCCTTGCAGGCCCAAGATCGCAAGGGGCATCTGATAGGGAAAGAATAAAGCCACCAATCACAAAAAGATGCAAGCCCCACGAAGACCACCAAGGAAGGCAAGACATTTGTCACTGCCAATAAATTAGCAGGTAGATGCCACCTCACGAGATGACTAAATGGAGAGGTTATCCCCTCGATCTTGGGGATAACTGAAGATCGGCATCAATTAGGGAAGATTCCTTGAATGTAACCACGTGCCAGCTAGCAAAGATAGCACCAGGCTAAGAGATCAAAAGTGGTTATGGAGAATCCACCTTAAGATCATCATTCAATAGCCCAGAAGATTTCCTATCCACATCCGACCCCCAATTTTTCAAGATTGGATCGTGGAATCTTAGCTTGCCATACTAGAACCACTATGACAGATCATGGCAGACGACATGGGAATAAAGACATATATGAGGGTATCAGAAATCACCCCAATCAAGCCGATATCCACGCCACTCCTTGCTTCTATAAGTATTGCTCAAAACGAAGGTAACCAAATCAATTTCTTATGCTCTCCTTACTCTGTCAAATTGCTCAAACCCTTCTCTACATAAACTCGTATTTCTCTATACTAAATTCTATTTTATTTGCTACCGGTTCCGACTTTAGGCATCAGAGTGGCCACAGGGTTTCTGAATCCACTCTCTATTGCTTAATTTGTTTATCTCTTAACAGGTGTCCTCACCAAAACTCCAGGCAAGAACCAAAAGCAACAAGTATGACATTTGATAGTTAGCTACTCTATTTTTTTGACATAAAATTTTACATGTATCATTTTATATGTATAAAAAAAAAAAAAAAAAAAAAAAAAAAAGGACAAAATGAAAATTTACTCAGACCACCATTGGACTAAGGTCCAAATACAATGACTATCCTAAAGTTCATAACATTACAACCTCACCCCCATTGACTAACAACGTTAAGTAAAACAAAAATTAATGATAATTTTACCCTTACTGCATTTACAAGCAATTAAAGTTGAATGACTTTTAACCTTCTAAAATTAGGAAAAGATGAAATGACCAAATTAACCATCCCAATTCAAGAGCAAATGATAGGGTTGTTGAGGCCTTCGCAAGTCATAAGAATGGATGGCAACAGAAAGAGAAGAAGCTGTTGCAGCAGATCAAAGTTTCTGTAGAAAATCATGCATTTGATAGCGAAGATTGATGAAATAAAGAAGAATGAGGAGGGAGTTTGACATCGGGTCAGTTGATGGGATCTTTGCGAGTCACAAAGACTTGTTGTCTTAATAAAAAAAACGAAAGATACCTCCAAATCAAAAAAGATCAAATATAACATCGATACCTGATCTCATGAAATCATCTAGGTACGAGAATACGGGTGCTTATTCTCATAAAAATGGGCAAAAAGAGATTGACTGATTGCCAATTGATCCATTTCAAACGTGTCAAAAACTCTCCTTTTTATCTCCTCACTCACAATCAATTCAATTTCTTGAATTGAAACCCAATTGCCACTCTTCAATCCTACAATGAAAATCAGAAAACCGGCCAAAGGTTCATTGAGGTTCCACACGGTAGTCTCCCATCACTGAATCATCAACACACTCGTTGTTTGCAATAGTGATAGTGGGATCCTCCTCTTCTACACTATTATTGGACAGAGTTTGAATGAAGCCGAAAAGAATCAAAACTTTCACCTACCTTTTCGTTATCCTTCAAAGCACGTAAAATTTTGATAATTTTCTCTGTAGGAAATAATAGCTCAGAAATGTGGATAACTTCCAAAATCATCGGAGAAACAAGTCTTACGTCCTTGTTATCGTTGTCGGAGGACTGATCCAAAATGAATGTCAATGCCGGAGGCCACTAAGCAGAGTAGTTACAGAAGAATGCTTAGCTCTAAGTACTTCACTAGCTCCTTCTTCAATGATCTTGTGCTTTAGTAATTGAGCGGGTTCTTTGGATTCAGCATCACCATTGAAGTCCACAAATGGAGATTCTTTGGTGGCATCAAAGAACTGATCGAAGCTCCGATCTTCTTCAAACTTCGCAGACTCCATTCAACACAAATTAGATAAATGAATCTCCAAAAGGTTAAGGGTTTTTTTATTTCTGATATTTTCATTCAAAATGCTTGACAAGCATGAATTCTGGGGGGGAGAGAGACAGAGAGAAAGGGGGATTGAGTATAAAAGTCACATAAGAGACAAAATAAAAAGGTTATTTTTGTCTTTTCAATTTACAAAAGGGCAATATAGTCCTTTCACAATACCCATTAGAGTTTTTTTTTTTTTTTTTGCCTTCAAAAATTGAATTTGTGCTGACATCTGCAACTAACAGAAAAAATCTAATAGAATAGGTCTCTATGTAACAATGTTTGGCATTTAGGGGTAGTACACATAATTGTTGTGAACTTTAGGGTAGTCATTGAATTTGGACTTTAGTCGAGGGGTGGTATGGGTAAATTTTTCAAAAAAAATTCAATGCTTGTTTTCAACAGGTGAAAAATAATGATCAAAGGAACTCTATCTTTCTTTTACCTATTGGAAACAAACATTGAAATTCTTTTTGGGTTTATATTCAAATAACAAGGATGGGTTACATTTGAAAAACTAACAAAATGGTGAAAAAACCAATACACAATAAACAATGGACACCGAATGGTCAATTAAGTGTTTACCAAAAGAAAAAAAAAAAGGTCAATTAGGTGGGGCAAAGTACACATTTCCTTTTTTTTCACTAGAATCTCATATATTAACTAAGAAGCTATTCAATTTTGTCTTTTCTTTCTTTTACTTGTTTCTTTTTTCACTTACAGCATTGAGGTGGTATTGAAGTTATTCTCTTTTTACTTTGTTCTTCTCTTTTTATTGAGGTGGTATTGAAGTTATTCTCTTTTTACTTTGTTCTTTTCTTTTTTGCATTTCCAGCATTGACTTGCTATTGGAGTTATTCTCTTCTCGTTTTTCTTTTCTTCTACTATCTCTTTTTTGTTCTTTTTTCATTTGGTGCATTGAGGTGGTATTGAAGTTATTCTTTTTTTATTTTCTTTTACTTTGTCCTTTTGTGTTTTCACTTCCAACATTGAGGAGTTATTGAAGTTGATCTCTTTTGTTTTTTCATTTTTTATTTTATACTTTTTCACTTTATCATTGTTGGGTTGGTGTCTTATATTCTGTGGGGTCCACACAGTTACCAAGGTAGTACTTGTATTTGGATTTAGGTCTATTACATGTACAAAGGTAAATCTATAATTGTATGGGGGATTAGAGTTTTTAATGTCTCTATATATTGTCTCTGAGGGAAAAAACCCTAAGTAAGGCTGACAAGGGAGAACACTCTATCACGTGTAAACAACTGTAGATTTTTCTTGCGAATAAAGGAGATCTCTCTTTCTTTGGGTGGAGGTAGGCATCCCACGCTGGGGTGTTGAACCACGATAAATCTTCTTCGTGTGTGTTTTTCTTTATCATTTACACTCCCAATCCTAACAAGTGGTATCAGAGCCTTAAACACACCTCCCATGTAGTTTGCCTTAAACACGCCCACCCACCAACTTTTACATTAATTACACGAACCTCCCATACTTTTTAAAGTAAGATTCATACAGACCCTGTCCGTTATGATTGGTTTGTTAGTTGATAATGTATCATCCTCGTAAACATATTAATGCCAAAACTACCCTTTAAGAAGGGTAAACTTACCAATATACCCTTATCTTCTTGTCAGACATATGTCTTTCAAAGATGGTTCTAGATTTTTCTTCCAGCGATAATTGACCTCATAGCTTTCCTTCCAGCTAACATATCGCTCTTCCATATTTGTCAGTAGTTGGAGCAAACAAAAATCTCGTTGTAACCTTCGCTAAGGATTGGTTCTTAAAGGTTTCTAGTCGTCGCTGAGCTTGATGCACATGTTCTTCCTCTGTAGTGGCACAAGTCCCCCTCCAACATTGCCCCATTGTTAGTTTGCAAAATCTCATGGACAAGTATTTCCATCCTCAGAGGCAAAAGAAGGCTCTCCATCTGCCTTCACCGGGGAATTCCATATTCAAACTCATTAGAGGAGAAGTGAACACTAAAAGCACTAAGGAGTGCCGCTAACAATAAAGCGGTTATATACATAACAAAGGCCCATCAAACCTGCAGATGATAAGGGTATGTGATTGGTTTTAAAGGGGTGGGGGCAACAATGGAACTTCTGCAGAGTCATAATTAATCACCCAAATTGAAACCCAAAAAAAAAAAAAACCAAAGAAGCAATGATAAGAAGAGTCCAGAAAGAACTTGCGAATAAAAAAGACATAATGATTTGGTGGAATTGAAGGAGTAATTACTATACTTCGCCATTCTTTTGGATTCTATAGTAGAACTCAAAATAAAAGGATCCGGAATTCTAGATTCAAACTCTCTCTCTCTCTCTCTCTCTTCCACACCTATCTTCCTCCTATTGTCATCTATTTTCTTCTTGCACCAATTTTTTTATATGTAAACCTATCATTCATCGGTAGAAGATCTTATCATGAGGATCTGAAGAGTAAGTATGTTTTCCTTGATTTATTACAGTCCCCTCTTGCTCCTGCTTTGATTTGAAGTTCAAGCTCGGATGGCCCGATCCGTATATCAGAGTGTTCTTTCTTCTTTATCTCCTCTTTCATTGTTAAGGTGCTTTTTATGAATAAAATGAAGATGAGTTGCCGTGAAGATGATGTTCTGGCCCATTCAATCGTCACCTCATGAACCAATTCCCACTCATCCTTCTCCATCGGAGTTTCTCGGTGAAGCAGTTTTTGTAGAAGGTATTGTTGGACTTTATGTTGTCATTATTGACAACTAGACAGATGTGACAGAGTTGATGAGCATACAATCAGATAAATGAGGAGAGAGAGTGTCAGTGTAGGAGAGAGAATGTCAATGCAGTGCCAAAGATAGAACAACCTCGTATGTGTGTTCTACAGTATTCTACATGTGTTTCAGATGACTTGCAATGAGTTGAATGAGATTTTATACTGAGTTTGATGAGAGAGAGTGTATGTGGGCCCCACTGGTGATGTGGGAGAAATACTGATGTTGTGGGCATCGTCTGATCGATGTTGCGGGATCAGCATTAAATATGAAGAAAGAAGATGTAGAGAGAGAATGAGGAGAGAGAAAGAGGAGAGAGAAAGAGGAGAGTGGGACCCACTATGCCTAGGTGGCATGCCACCATGGCAGCCAGCTAGGCCGAGGGCCACGGCATCACAGTGGCAGCCAGCCACATGGGCAGACCAAGGCCACAGCAGCACCATGGAATGCCACAGTCGCATGCTAGGCAGTAGCCATGGCACGCCATGGCATCCCTTGTAGTAGTAAGCCCGCATGGCTGCAAGGCCCGCAGGCCCACTGCTGCAAGCCCATGCGGATGGTCCTGGCCGCACACAGCATGCCTCCCCACTTGTTTGTTAATTTTCCTAGAGAGAGAGTGAGCCAATGGGTTAGAGAGAAGACCTCTCGAGAACATGTTGCTGTACAGGGTTTTGTTTAATGGAATATCAGTTACAGAGGTCATTAAGAAAGTCTTCAGGGGCATTTTCGTCAAGCTAGATAGGCCAAGATGCAAGATCGGCAGCCAGGAAAGAGCCATGGTGCTCAGATCCACTTTGAATGGCCTAAATCAAGGCGGGCTCGAGTGTAGTGCAGCGACACCGTCGAGATTCTATCGCGCGTTTTCTGATTCGCTGGAAGCAGTTTAATGCCATGGTTTATGTCTTATATAGTAGATGCTATGATTTCGTATGGCACGTTCATCATATGGCGGTGGTCCAGATTCTGATCTTGTGGCCGCGTGCAACTACGATTTTCATAGGCGCGATTTGTGCAAATCTGATGGCCATCTGTTGATCCCGCCATTTTAAGGTTATTGAACGGGCTAAAATGAAGATTCTATGTGCGCCAATGTGATCTCGATAACGCATCGGCGCGGCACGGCTACGGTGTTGCGCGAGTGCGACAAACTCTCAGAAAAGATTCCATTTGCTTGGTTCTGGTTGGCTGAACTTCAAACCAACATAACTTCTTCATCCGAGCTCTAAATCGATCCGTTCAAATTGCAGTTTCTATATTTTCGGATGCTCTATTTATTGGTGGGTGTTGGGAGTCATAAAAATGCTGAGAAAAATTGAAAAGAGCATTTTTGAAGGCACACAGAAGGTTTTCTAGGGTTTTATGCTATTTAGGAGTGGTCAATCACCAACTACCTCTTCTCTATGCATCAATAGAGTGTTAAATCCCTTTGAGAGGTCAGTAGAGCTTTTATGTTTGCATTCATGATGATTAGGGGTTGTGTGGAAGAGATTGGAAGCCTGTGAGCAAGGTGTGCTCTGTGGATCAATCTCTATCATCATTGAAGGTTGTTGGAGAGTACCTGAGGGCAGTGTGAAGCTTCAAAGAGATTGTTGGCCGTTAAAAAATAATTTATTGTGAAATTTTCTCATTCCCCATATTTTTTTTTGTTTTATATGCATTGTATGCTAGCATAGGTAGAAAAAAAAATTTGAATACCTATCTAGCCTGTAGGTTTAACTGTAAGGCAATTCTATAAGCCTAAAAATTATTATTTGTTTCTCGTGGGTGCAGGTTAAGCGTGGTGTGTTCAGTGGGTGCTGGACATTGGCTATTAAGCCCGAATCTTGGCGTTGTTACGCCCTCTCGATTTTATGGTGGGGAAACCTATTGTTAGTATCCTTGTCTTGTTAGAGACTAAAAGCTGAGTATTGAGTATATAAGGAGTCCGTTGGGCATTACTCCATGGACTAGCCATCACACACTGTGTTGATGAACCACGTATATCCTGTGTTGTGGTCGTCTTTATTTTCCTATATATTTTGAAGTGAGTGGAATGGCTTGCAAGATGGGTGTGCAAATCTGGTAGACCTGGTCACTGAGTGGTAGCGAGGTAGATTTGCATGCGCTTGTGTGTGTATGAAAAAATAGATATCCATCAGCTCTGGGAAGTAGTGAATTTATCAAGGAAAAATTTCAGACACTGATTCACCCCCCCTCTCAGTGTCATATCAAGTTCATCAGGTATTGTCCTCTCCCTTAAATATATATATATATATATATATATATACCTTTGTATGTACCTTTGTATGTGTAATTAACCAATATGTGGCTACTACTGTAACTAGTTTTTGGGGTATCGAAGCTGCGTTTGGTCATGTAGATGAAGTCGTGAAAATGGCTTTTGGATATTGTGGAGGTAGCTTTGAAAATCTTCGAGAGGTCAAGAAAATTAATAATCACGGACCCTAAAATCTGCCTTCATTCTCTCTCCTCTCTCTCTTTCTCTCCTCCAAGTGATTGGCTACATGTCCTTCCTTTACTCGGGTAGCTTGTCGATCCCTCTCCCATTAAACAAATAGCTTCACCTTTTTTAACCTTTTTGAAAACTTTCTTTTCTATTGTTCCCTAAAGAATTCATGATTAGTGATTTGCATGTTCACCTCCTCCTCCACCATCACCACTGCCGCCTTCACCACCCTGACCTTCTCATCCGTCATCTCCATCGCCACCTCCACAACTGTTGCTTAGCAAAAACAAAGTTTAAAAAACAAAGGGAATGGGTGTTGAGGGTAAATGGGTCTTTTTAAATTTTTTGTTAGCCAACTTGGGTTGCAGTTGTAATTAATGCAAAAGTTGTCACACCCCAATTATGATCCAACCAGAATGGTGTGAGTGAACCGTCATCGAACCAACGGTTCACACCAGGATCTCGAATAGGCCGTGTCCACTCATACAAACCATTACACATAACCACAATCAGAATATAAATATACAGCGGAAAACTTTAAATAGAATGAACTGAGTATCTATTGATAATAAAATATCCAATTATTCAAAATCAAACACATAAAATAATATCATTACATCCCTTTAATCCAATCGAAAATAACTGAAATAAATAAATAAAAACCAATCAAAGGTACACGCAGAAAGGGCACTCGCATGAAGCATCATGCTCGTCCTCCCCTGCTTGTACATCCAGAGCAGCCACACCACCGTACGTCGGAGCGTTCACATAGTCGTCCACGGTGTAACCTGCATCAACATCTAAAAACATGTATATATACAAGGGGTGAGCTCACAACACAGCTCAGTAAGACAATCAGACAGTTTCACAAGATTATGCATGAGTAACAATCAATTTTATGCTGTGGTCTGGTTTAAAGTTTACAATGTGCTATAGAAAGGTTTGGTGGCCCCCGCACCTCTATACACGAGTGTGTGGCATCGCACAGTAGATCACACTACCACCAATCCACATGCACCCATCATGGGATAGAGATAGAGCTAAGGTATACCCGCAACTCCCCTGATACTCTACCCATACCAGTACCTAAGCCCCTACTGGCCAGGGCTCACAAATAACCAATCCTATATGTCATTAATGTATGCTCTATCCCAGCATAGCCGTCTACGGCATAGAGATAGAGCTAAGGCATTCCCACACCTCTCCTGATACCCTATCCGCAACTAACACACTAGGATAGAACAATACACAGGTAGACCCTATCCCAACATAACTCCCTACGGCATAGAGATAGGGCAAAAGCATCGTGGACAAGCCAGCGTCGACTCGGAATCCACAGTACCACATAACAATGGCCGGGACAACATCAATATCGGAAACCACCGTACCACGACCTTCCCCTGATACCCCACCCGTACCAAGCATGTTAAGACAGAATACTACAAAAGGTGCTAATGTGAAGAGCGATCCCAGGCCCATGCCCCACTCCGCACACTAACGAAAACAATCACATGCCTAACAATCACATCCTATCAATGCATGAACAGTAATAATAACTGAAAGTAAAGGATGCCATGTGAATATGCACAAACAACACATCTCATATGATCAGGTGATTAACAACAATTTACTGTCCATTAATTATTAGGTTTAGGTCAGATTCCCTTACCTGACGCTCGTTCGATAACTTGCTCCACGTCGCAAGGTCCAAACGATATGTCACAAAGTCCTACAAGATTATTTGGGTTTCATTAGAATATATTGTTTAGGGTTTCATGTTGGTCGGAAACCAACATGGTTACAAATACCCTCACAGAGCTGACCGGTGGCATATACCGGTCGTAGCTCTGTGGGAAAGACTGGCGACCGGTATGGTCAGCCGGTCCCCACAGATAACCTCCCGAGAGGTAGCGGTCGCACATACCGGTCGCACTATGTGCACCCGGTATAGTCGACCGGTATGTCTCCGGAAGACCATACATGGGTTTTTCGACTGCCGACGATCACCCTCCATGGATTTTCAGGGTTTCTCCTATCCATTCTAAGTCTAGGCTTTGAGTTAGAGTTATCCCCAACTCATTCAAGTCTCGTTTCGATGAATATCATCTCGAAACTCGAATCTAGGGTTTGACGGCAACTTAGGGTTTATTGGCCAATTTAGGGTTTTAGATCAATACCTACTTTGCATGGTATTGATCCACCCACACAACTAACATAGGGTAAGAAGATGGATTCAAGCACTTACCGTTGACTGACGTAAGGAGAGCTTCGTCGAACGGTAATGACGGCTCCTTCTTCTTCCTCCTACCTCCTTCTCCTTTTCCACCTCTTTCTCTTCTCTAGGGTTTGCGAGAGACAATGGAAAGGATTTGTGGAGGTTTAAGGGTGTATTTATAGGCTAGAAATAGGGTTTAGTAACCCTACTAGGATTAGGAAACTTCTAGGATTCGAAATCAGGAAAGCGGGACCCGCAGAGACCAATCTCCAGATTCCCGCACATAGCTGCGCAGGCCATACCGGTCGACCGGTACCAAGACCGGTACCATCGACCGGTATACCTAAAATCAGGTATAATTGGTCAACTTCGGTCCGATTTTGTACCTGTTTGTTATCCGCTTGCCCCGTCTGGCCCGGTGATGATCGGAAGACCTGTCACGACACAAAACCAAGGTTTAGACCGGGTTTTCAGAGTGCGGGTCTTACAAAAGTAGGTGGGTGTATTTAAGCCAAACTATAGGGGAGGTGCCTGAAATTTTCCCTTTGTATTTTTTTTTTCCAGTTTGATATGGAACGTTCTAAACAAGGGGAAAAGAAATACACAATAGCTGTGCATATTTCTCTCGCTCTCTCTTCCATGAAATCCGAGCCTTCTTTCTCTCTCCTATGTCTCTCCTCCAAGTGATTGGCTATTTGTCCTTCCTGTACTCAGGTAGCGTGTAGATCCCTCTGCCAATAAACAAATAGCTTCACCTTTTTTCCCCTCCATTCATAATTTGATTTATGTGAAAATAGGATTATATGATCAAAATAAAATAAATGATTTAAAGAAAATAAATTTAATTGCCTACCAATTCTCTCTCTCTCTTTCTCTCTCTCTCTCCCTCTCTCTCTCTCTCTCTCTCTCTCTCTCCCCCCCCTTTCTTTCCTTGAATAATTCTGCAAGATTTGAACTCTGATTAGTCGCAAGAGGAATTAAAGAGAAGATATTTAAACTTTAAAAAGAAATTACTGTGGAGCAGAAATTAGAGGATTTAAGGGAAATAGTTCATGATGCAAAAGCTGCTATAGTGAACCATGCATACAGGTGGATAGCACAGTGGAGGAGGACATTGTCTAAGAGGTATGCGCCCTTCATAAAGAGATCCATCAATTGCACGAAAAGCTTGCAAAATTGCAAAGGGAAACTTCCCTTGAAAATCAAAATAAGGTGGCAAGGGAAGAATTATACCTTCAGGGGAGGCATCTGTTAGATTGGATGCTCTGGGGCAGAAGAGGAGAGAGAGAGTATTAAGAATCCATGAGCATTTTGGATTGGATAATTGCAAATGCATATGGATCCGATTCAGATCTAGCTAGATCTAAACCTGGGCATGCCAAGTTGAAAATTATATAAGGATTTTGACAGCAACTTTTTCTTCAGGGACTTATAATGTTGGTTAATATTGATCAAATCTATATTTTATATCCCAAGTCACATTCTATTGTTTACCCTGACCTATTTCGCAAGGGTGTGAATTTCGAACTAAAACTGTTGATCGAAATCAAATCGAACCATTTAGATTGAAACTGATAAATTGATCGTTATCCGATTTGATTTCGGTTTTATTTATTATAAACTGATTATTATTTAGTTCGATCCGATTTTGAATTGATAAACTATCAGATTTAAAGTGATTTTGAATAGATCAACTAGTTAACATAAATAATATTAATAACATTCTCTCTCTCTCTCTCTCTCAATATCAGAGAGAGAGAGGTGGTGGTCAGGGTTAGTAAACTAATTAAGAGTCTTAATTTGTTTCGATTTTGGGATTTGGAAGGTAATTAATTTAATCAAGAACCGATTATTAATATTTGGACCTGTTCAATAATCTGTTCAGTTTGGGTTGAATTTGATTCATCATATCTTGAACTGAATTGGAAACAAACAAATTATAACACCAGTTTCTACCAAATAATTCAACCACCAAAATCTAGTAGTTCACCCTGAAAATCAGATACTTTTATCTCAATCCTTTAAAGCACTTTGAATCTATAACCATACTGTCCTTTTAAGTATACTGATGATACTCAGACCAATCAGATTATTTGAATCAGTGTGGTTGGGATTTTCAAAACATTTGTTATGGTTGAAATGGTGTTTCTTGAATGCATAGCCCCTTCATTACCACAAATAAGTGTGCGACATTCGTACAAATTTTAAAAAGTTCAAGCACTCCATTAGTCTGACATCTCATTTTAGCCATTACTGCACTCTTAAAAAAAATTAACAAATAATAAAACAAGGGTAATGGATTATCACACTGTTAGTGTGGAATGAAATCCTTTGAGCCAAGTCATTGAGAGGACCGGAGGAAACACTACACAATTTGTATAAAATGAAATGTTAGGAAAGAGAGTATGATTCGTATACTAGGGGCCCACATGTTAAGAATGAAAGAGTGCATGACTGTAGAATTATTGCAATTATTTTCCCAAAAAACAATGGTCTAAATGTTGAAAAATCTTCAAAAGCCCAAAGTGGTGTCATGGTTTAATTTTTTTTTTTCCTTTGTATGTGTTTTGTCCAACAATTTCCAGTTATATATTAAACTTATTACCAATATAAAGGTCACGTGTTTATGTTCTAAATACATAAGTATAATTGATCCATTATTCTTTCAACATTGAGATGGTATTGAAGTTTGTTTTTTTGGATGAGTAAGGAAATATACTTGAAGAAGCTCAAAGGAAACAAATTAAAATCAGCTCAAAAGGAGAGATAAAAAAAAAACAAGGGTAAATTTACATGTACTATCCCTGGACTATGGACTAATTCCACCTATCACCTAGTAGTTTCTGACAATTAAATATACTACCTCTAATTTCAAAAACATATAACAAGAAGGCTCACTCCGATAACTTTAAAATAATCATGTTCAGGGTTTCTTCGACAACCCTAATCTTCTATACAGTGATCCTATAATATAATTGACTATGAGGAAATCAATAAAGTAAAAACATACATGTTTGTTGAAGATTGATTTTCACCATTTAGACTTGAAGCTTTGATTCGAATCTTCCATAGCCCTCAAGAGATCCATTCATTCTCTTTGCATATAAGAGTAGAGAGAGAGAGAGAGAGAGAGAGAGAGAGAGAGAGAGAGAGAGAGAGAGAAAAACAACTAGAGCGGTAGAGACTCTGAACCTAGTATTTATAATACTATCCCTAACCCTGGTTCATCCCCACAGTAAATTGGATTTGCTAATCTCTAACCCGTGATGAATCAGATCAAACTGATCATACCCGTAATATAAACCCCCACTAATCAACTAGCCCGATAATGATCATATGTTTTGGCATGTCCAGTCCATTTCCTTTTATTTCTCTTCCACCAAAGGTGATATACCATAGCATAAAACGTCATTTTTGCTAGGTAGTTATATTAGTCCTTCCCTTTAAATGATTCCCTCATCCGATTTCATTGCCCCATCAAAACTAAGAATTTGTCTTCTCTGTTGCTTTTCTTTTCTTTTACCTTTTCTTATTCTTCTTTTTCCACTTCCAGTTGTTATTGATATTGAAGTTGTTCTTTTTCAAATTTTCTTTTATTTATTTTTTTTCTTTTTTTCAGTGACTCGGACATGTGATTGGATCGTCGATAAATGACCCTAAACCACCCAAGACATTGGAATGCAGTACTTACCTTAACCACATCACAGTCCACAACACAATAAGCATCCACCAAAATCAGAGTATCAACGTAAATAAATATCCAATGGAAGTTTTTAAATAGAATCTTACTAAGCAGGCTCATGTTCTAATGATAAAGTAAATAATAAAAGTATTATGCTTGTCATCAAAACTCAAAACATAAATAAGTTTTTCAAATAAATATCAAATACGGAAATGAGTAAGTCTGGACATTAGTCCGAAATCCTAAGTAAACTAAATCTAGAATCAAGGTCAGTCACCATAAGCACTAAAGTCACACTGGCAATTGTTCGGGTGTCCCTTAACGTCATCGTCTTCAACGGAAATACCAGCCAAAAATAGGAGACTCCACAAAATCGACTACAGTGTATCTTCTACCATCATCTGAAAAAGAGTCCACAAACAGGAGTAATGAGTTGACACTGCCTTAATAAGGAAGTAAGTACACACAAGCATGCAAGAATGAATGCAATAAATGAGTTAATTACTTAACTCCGGTGTAATGAGATGACACAACCTTCTCGAGTTTCACCACGGCTCCAACCATGATCTACTCTCATGCAAGGATAGTGTGGCACTTCCAGTCTCCAAACTAGTCATGCATTAGTACTATCAATAGGCTCCCATCAGGCTCCAATCTAGCGTCTTGGTCTCAGATTTCAACTCGGGAACCTATGCCAATACCTAATCCTTTATAGGCAAGGGTTCAGCTCGTGCTCTGAATAACCTAACCACATACAACTAAATGCGTATCATTACAATCTTAGGTCGTACCCCAATAGAAGTCCCAATCCCAGCTCTAACCGAGCATCGTACCCCCACTAGGATACTAGCTATGCAAAGTGGTGCCCATATGGACGGCATGGTCCAGCAGTCTTCGAGCCCATTCCATTCTCCACACAGGCTTAACAAACATCATTTTATTCATCACATCATGAAAATAGTATTCATATGCATGAGTAGTAATAATAATATTGGATAACATGTTATCAAGCAATCATACAATATGCAACAACATCATAAAACTATTAATAAACACAAAAATTAAAACGGTCCTACTCCCTTACTTGATAATCAACAAGTAAAGGTAAGTTCTTAGTTATTTCCCATCTCATGATCTTATGCCGTTTTCCCTAAAGTTTATGCACTAACTAATCACTAATCTTAGAACATTAATAAGGTAGGTTTATCATTACTTAGAGGTCTCATCGGTCCTTAAGTAGGGTTCCAAGGTCATAGGTCTGGGTGCAGGAAGGGCACAAATCCATACTGGCTTTTGGGACACCTACTGTAGTCACCCGGTCTCAAATGGGCGGCCTCAAGCTTGAGGCCTGCTGTTTGTAGCCTCTGGTGTAATACCAGAACAAAACCATACCAGAGGTTCCAAGATCACATGCTTCAAGTTTGGAGCCTGCCCCTTAGAGCCGCCCCCTCTTGCTGGGCTGTTTTTCAAAGAGAGCTTGCAACATGGTAAGCCGCAAGTTGCAGCCCCAAGTTGCAGCAGGTGGTCTTCTTTCGAGAGGTTGCAAACCGTAGGCTGCAAGTTGCAGTCAGGGACTTTGCAACCTCACGATGGTTTTTCCTTAGCATGTTGCAAACAGTAGGCTGCGGGTTTTAGCAACCTGCGGCCTTGCAGCTTGCCGAGATTAAACCTGCTGTTCACCTTCATTTTGAATCGAAATCCATGAATTCTCACCTCTTATGGTCTTAGGTCTTTGTGAAATGCTTGAATGTCTAAATGGGGCCTTTTCCAGGTCTTTGGTGAATCTTTCATGGCATGCAATTGGTAAACGGATGCTGTCTTAAGTATGCTAACTAAATTGGACGGCATTCGTTTCTACTTTCAATTTTAGTCTTTAATGGTTTTCATCATCTGGTTTTACACTTTCACATAGGTTAATTATTCTCTCTTCCCTTGTCTCATCAGAAGTAAATAGGGAGTTTAGCACACTTACCGATCACATTTTTAAAACCTATGGTGTTTGTCCTAGCTTTGGAGCTCCGTTAATGGTGTTGCAGTTTTGAGATGGTGAGTTCCCTTCTCTTTCTCAGTACCCTCTCTCCCAAAAACATGATTAGGGATTATGGTAGCTAATTAGGGATTCCTAATTGGGTTAATAATGAAAGAGAGAGAGAGTTTGCTTAGAGTTAGACTGTGGTTTCCTGCTTACAGTCCAACACCAAACCTTAAAAGCTACATCACCTAACAGATCCTAGCGGTTCATCTTGTTTTAATTGTAGGATTGTTATTTGGCAATTAATATGATGAGCCCCACTTAGTTTGATATAATTTTTAATTAGGGTCTATGGGATATGGGTCTTACAATATTTAACCGAAGAATGAAGGCAGTGTTTAGCCATTGTATGGTATTATGATTCCGCATTATATAATACCATCATTTATTGAGTATAAAAGTTTGAGGCATTTTGATTAAATGATTCTTTAATCGAGTATTTAGATTTGCATGAGAGCTTACTTTCATGCATTATCTCAGATGATTCATGTATTAAGTAGACCTCTGTTATGGCTGACAGAAGGTTGTACACCGTATATTGAAGTGTACTTTCCACTGTTGCTCGTCATTGGTAGGCTTGATTGATGAATCAAAGTTTTTAACGGTTTAATGTATTAGATTCTATGGTCACACTGATTGATGGTGGTTTTATAATTAATGTAGCTCAAGTGGGAGATAGTTGAAATATTATGGACTTAATTAATTACTTAATCAGTTAATTAGTGAAAATTCAATTAATGAACTAGTTTGGTTTGGTTTATCACATGATTGAGATAGGTAACCCTAATTCTATTGTGGGGAGGGGATTAGGGTTATGACATTATTCTATAAATATTGGGTTAGAGTCCTCGCAACCACAGATAATGAAAATCTCTTTGCACCCATTAGCAAGAGAAGTTGTGATATCATTTGGAGGCTATGGAAGGCTGTGACCGAAAGATTACGATCAAAACCTTAAGCGCCTTGGAGCCTAGAGAATCAAAATCTTCACAACCAGATATACCTCTATGATCGTTGGTTATTGCAAATCCATTGTGTTTTGGGTATCCTATAAGCTAATAAATCTAACACCTCATTATCTTGGGTCGTAAAATGTGTCTCAAGATGCCATTGGGCTATCTCTATCAAATGCATTAAGATTTTTGGGCTGGACTTAAGTGGTATTTTGAAATCTGGCTAAAATGTTTTATGACCTAGGGGTGGGTGACACGTGGATGTATTCATTTGGGAGGAGACCTTGCATCCATTTCATTAAAAAAATTTCAACTTCATTTGAACAAGAAAATGACTTAGTTCAGCCCAAAGTTTATGAAGGTGGCCATTTTTTTTTCAAGAAAATGTTTTAAAAAAGAAAGAGTTATAACCAACTCTACTCCTCGTGATGATTGAACCAAGACCCTTTTATTTTATTCCAAAACTCTGCTCGTTTTATATGTATCCTTGAAATGCATTCTTAAATAAAGAATGCACTCTTCACATAGGATGAGAAAAGGCTAAAGATTGAGGTATTTCTCTTCTAAGCTCAAAACAAAGAATGGACTAAAGAATACTTTTTTGAGAATAATTCACCAGCATGTACTTGTATCCTCTATGAGATCCCATCACTCTCAATATCTCGTGGGTTCTACACTCTAAAAGTGGGTCCCAATCAAATCAACGGTGATGGAATCCCATGGGGAATACATGTATATGCATGCATGCAATCTAAACTAATTTTCTAGAATGATTCATGTTCTTTCACACATATCAGGATTTAAGAACAATAATACATACCAAACACTATTTTTATCATCTCAAAATATATCTTGACCTAGAATGCATATCAAAACTAGCCTTAAAATCTCTCCTTTAAGCTGTTTGGCCTGTACCACCACATTGCAGGTTGTGAATCGTTGGCAGTCGAAGTATTGAACATTAATTTTCTATTTCATTTGTTCCTATAAAATGATGGAAAAAGAAAATTTGTTGTATCATAGATAAAATAAAAATGTATTAAAATACAAAGAAAGAAGAAGTTTTTGTACTAATTGGAAGATAAGGATATTATAAAAACTTCAAATATAGAAATTGAAGGATTTTATTATTTTTTAAAAATAAAATTCTTCAGAACATGGTCTTCTCACTTGAGGAACATGAGGAGTAGATGAATTTCTTTTTCCACTGAAAAATAAAATAAAATATATAATTTATGAGTAAAATTACTAAAGTATCACCTGCAAGACTGCACGGGAATAAAATTTACAATAACCAGGGACATTAGGCAAAAGGTCAAAACAGTTCATGGCTCTCCAGCCTCCTCTTGGTTCCGATATACTCACGCGGGAAAGCTTCAGCTAACAATACAAAGGAGGCCTATCAACGCCTGTAAACGGCCTTTGCACAAACACACGAGCAAACCTGTTTCCATGGCTCTCGCACCTTCTCTTCCTAAACCTTTCTCTACTCAAAGCCAACGGTTCTATTGTCGAGCCATCTCAATCCCTACTAAAATCGTACAAATTCGTTCTTTTTCTTCTTCTTCTTATCAATGGCGTCGGTGTCATTCTTCTCCCAAGCCCATTGTCGCCTCTGTCAAGGTTCTCTATCACTTCCTCTTCCTTTCTCTTGGGTATTGTTTCTGTTCTCAGTTTCAAATCTAATTTTCTCCGGTGCTCTTTCTCTGTTTCAGGAGCATTTGGGTAGTCTAAAGAAAAACTTGTGCGACTACACTAGCTTGAATTACTGGGTTGTTCGGGACTACTATCGTCTTGTGGATTCTGTCAACGCTTTCGAGCCCCAATTTCAGATATTGTCGGATGAAAAGGTTTGCTCTCCGAATTGGGTATTTGTCAAATTTACAGTTTCGGTTTTGATCAATTAAGCTCGCAGCTTGTTCTGTTTTTAACGCAGTTGACTGCTAAGACTGAGGAATTCCGTGGGCGTCTCAGACAAGGGGAAACACTTGCTGATATCCAAGCTGGTACTGACATTATTCCGTCCAATTTCTAATTTTTAAGTTTATGTTTTTTGGGCAAAAGGGAAATGGTGTTAGCGAACATTGTTGTAGAGGCATTTGCTGTTGTTCGTGAAGCTGCTAAGAGGAAGCTTGGGATGCGTCATTTTGATGTGCAGGTGACTCCTCCACCCTCAACCAAAGAAGAATAGAATAATTTTGGTTAGGATAGAAAATTTGTTATTCTCATTTCAATTATATTAATGCTAGATCATTGGTGGAGCCGTGCTTCATGATGGGTCCATTGCGGAGATGAAGACGGGTGAGGGGAAAACTCTGGTTTCTACATTAGCAGCTTATCTTAATGCTCTTACAGGGGAGGGTGTCCACGGTATATTTTCTATCCTTATTATTCTGTTCGCTTTCTTAAAATGGCCAGTTTATTGTCTCATAAACAAATTTATAGGATCATTAGTCTATTTTGCAGAGGTAGAATGCATTTCAGAACTTCCTTTGTGGAGGTAAATTTGTGCATGAACGTGAGCACGAGTAACTGCTACAAAATAGTCCACTGCATAACCTTTTTCTATAAAGAAAAACAACGAAGTTTCTTCACATATTTACGTTTTTCTTTTCTTTTTATTTCTTCTGATAACTTTGCAAATTTAATTTTGGGTACATTAGATTAGGATTGGACCAACATTTGAACCCCACCTCCAAGAAAAAGGAAAATGTGAAAGGAAAAGAAGGAAAACAGTAGTTATGTCTACAAAATGTTTGAAATTTGTTTTTTTTTTTTGGGGGGGGGGGGGGATGAAAGACTCTATTTGCAAATTTCAACAGGATTTTGGGCAGTTTTATAGTTCTTATTGGGGCATTGATTAAGGTTGGTTTTTGGCATGGTTATTGTTTTAAAGTTTTCAAAAATTGAACATAAAAATGGCTGATGTAAGATTGGAGAAAAAATTTCATAAGTTGGACAAAAGGGTGTAAATATATAAGAGGAGGGAGAGAGAATATCTGATGAATCCAAGCCACCAGAAGGGGGTGAAGAATTTAAAGAAGCTGGTCATTCGTCCAAGAGCCCATTTGGATCACAAGGAATTGTTTTATTGAATTTTCTACATATGCCATTTTATGGGTCTGGGGAAGGAAAGAAGCCGTAGACAGTTCGAAGACAATTCCAGGTTTTATCTAGAATTCGTGCTGATGTTTCTGGAATATAGCTTTGTCTCAATTGTGTTACCTTCACACAAAATGAGGAAAGTATATAGCTCATATGAAGTAATAACTGTATGTCCTTGGTTTTTCATCAAGCAAGTTATGTTTCAATCCATATTTTGGCTTGCGCTTGTTACTAGGCCTATTTTTGGTGCCTTTGAGTAGATAGCTGGCATCAATTGGGTTCTTGATTGGCAAGAAAAAAACCTTCGCTGTTAAAAGCTGTGTAGAATCCCTCTCATTTTAGCTTGAGAAGGAGTTTGGTTTGTTGATTTGGATGTTTGATATTTTATGTTAAATATAAAGCTAACACTTACCTTTTGCGTTTCTGTTTATTGCATGCTGTTATTAAACATTAGATCTGATTGTTAGTTGGACCAGAGTTTGCTGAAGTAGTAGCCATGGTTGTTAGAATACGGCCTTGCCAGTGAAGTTGTGCTGGTCTTTCTCCTCCATATAGAGTTATAGTGATGGCAAAGAGGGTTCAAAGCAAGTCAAATTAACAAGCCCTCTTTGCTACATGATCTTAATTCAGTCCAATACAAAATCTGCAGAGAAAAGTAATGAAGAAAACCACTTATCTTGAAATCTAACCCTTGAAATCACTTGAAACTTGATGGGAAATACTCTTTAGGATGTACTTGAAGACATATCGAAAGTTGGAGATGATCCGATCACAGATGAGAGAGATGTGATTTTTTTGAAAACTATCTATCATCTGAAAACGGGACTGGTTTAGTTAGAGCTGGTCGATATGATTTTAATCTTTAATCCCACAAGCTTTCGTTGATCAAATCAGCACTTAATGGTATCGCAATTCAGTATGCAATAATAAGAACTTGAAGGAATTAACAGAAGGACAAGAAAACCATAAAACAGAATATTTCGGTTGAGTCTCACAACCTATGAGACTCAACCAGAAAATCAGGAGCTAAAGTCTCTTCTTTTTTCTGGTCTAAATCTGCTGGTTCTCTTCTTCTTTATCTTATTTATAGACTTAAGAAAGATTACAAAATAAGGAAGGATTTAGTTCTCTTAAAAAAAAAATATCCTAAGATAAATTAAAAGGGAAACTTGCCTTTATAGATTTAGGAAAGTTTCCAATCTAAAAAATATCCTAAGATAAATTAAAAGGGAAACTTGCCTTTATAGATTTAGGAAAGTTTCCAAAAAAACAACTTACAAAATATCAATCCATAACTTAACTTTAGGAAACAAAATCTAAGAATAATTTAGGAAAGAAATAACAAAAGAAGGAAAATTTCTGCTGTTGGTACTGTTCACGTGAACAGTACCGTGAACACTGTTCACGTGAACAGTGTGGGTTGGTCTTTGGGTTGGTCCAATGGACCAATACCGACTGGTTCTTTGGGCTGACCCATTATCGACTTGAGCTTGGGCCTTGGGCCTTCTTGGACTGCATCATATAGTCCTGATCAAATTTATCACATCTGAGTTGGATGTAGCTAGATTACATAAAGTTGTGCTGGTCTTCAGTTTTCCTTCGTTGGGTTAGGTTACGAGTTGATTATTTCCTTGTGAAAGTTGGGATTGGGTTGATTCCAACACTCTCAACCCTTCTGAGTTGCCTCACTAGAGACCCCATGTGCTGAACCACTTTGTATATTGCTTGTATTCTGCATTATATTTTTTCACGTTTAGCATTTGTTCATCATTTCATATATTTTCATTGTCATGTTTAGCATATGTTTGTCATTGTTGTATTGATATCTATACACTTAGTTTGTGTACGAATACTTCCATCCATGTGGAATATTAATGCAACCCAAATTTATATGCAAAATATGGAACAAGGAACTAGATTTTATTGCAAAACGAGGAAACAACTATAGGATAGAAAGGGTCGTAAGAGACCACTTAACCCAAGGGTTGGAGAGGACCACTTAACTCTAGGATCTCTTGGGGACTCAATCAACCCAAGTTTGGGACTCTCTCACCACTAGAGGACTTCAACTCATCATTAGGATTCATATTAGCACACCACAATTCCAAAAATACAATTTATTCTATTTTTATATAAACCAAAATATAAATATATAGGAGGGGGTAAAAGAGCAATTGGAATGTGACCGTTATAATATAGCAATTGGAATATGACCATTGGGAGAGAGCCGTCATGTTTGACTTTAATACCAATTGATGTCATTGGTGATATCATGACTGCATCATTCTCCCCTACTTTGAAAGAACTTGTCCTAGAGTTTAAATCGGTCATCCTCGAGTTTGAATCGAGCATCCTCAATGCCGAAGTATCTTCTCAATTTGTACTTGTCAATCCAAGTATTTTTTTGACTCAAGCTTGTTGTTTCATCAAACTAGAAATTGCTTGCTACAAGGATCAAGGCTTTTTTTTTTTTGGGGGTAATCAAATTGTTGTCGAGAGAGAGTCTACGAACTAGTTGTTTGGGTTATTTTTATTTTAGGAAGTTAATTTGTTAAGTAATTTAGTTGCTTTATGACTCTACTTAGTAGAGGGATATTTCTGTAATCTTATATTCTTTTAGTTGATTATAAATAAAGAGATGTGGGGAGAGGATCATTACCTCTTCTAATTCTTCCAATTCAACATGGTATCAGAGCCTACTTAGGCTTCCGCCCTCTTTTTCTTTTTTTCTCCTCTCTTTTCCTCTCTTTTCTTTTGGTTGTGAACCAGATCTACCCTAAGCCTTCACTGAAACCTTAGCCAAACCATCAGAAACTGCTATTGCCATCATAAGCAGCTACAAATCCTGATATGATTGTTACCTCCATCAAACCTGTTTTTCTCCATTTGTTACCGCCAAGGTTTAAAATCTCGTTTCGGAGGAGTCTCGGCCTCCTCCGAAACCGAGATCTTGGCGTGAGATCTCACCGAGACATTCCATTTAGTCCGAGACAGGCTGTAGACAGCCTGTCTACAGCCTGTCTCGGTGGCCAAAATTCATTTTTTTAGGTGAGATCTCGCCGAGACACTGCATTTAGTCCGAGACAGCTTAAAAAGGCTATCTTAAAGAGGCTGTCTCGGTGGCCAAAATTCATTTTTTAGGTCTTAAACCTCAGAGGAATCTCATTTTTACATACATGAACACATTTAGAGCCTAAAATTGTAAAAATAATGACTCTTTGTGGTTGTTTGGGTTTACACCCAAGTTTTGGCAGTCAACGCTGAAGTTTGTTGTAAACTTAGGCTAATATTGACTATTATATTCAATCAAATATGGCAAATGAGACAATAACATATTGCATTAGGGGAATGAGAAACAAATTAACACTTCATTATAAATCATTGCATCATAGCTCACGTAACATATAAAAATTTCATCACATTCTACAAACTATTGCTTTTTTCTCTCATAGCCTCATGTAAAAATCTCATTTTTTGGCAAGAAACTTACCTTCAACGGTTGATACGAAGCTCTTGCAACAATTTCCGCACTCCGAAATGCCACCGGCAGCAAATTGAAAGACAAAACCAAGAAAAAATGAGGAAAAAATCATGTTTTCTTCAAAAAAGCAGAGAAAACACCAACTTACCTGTTCTCGGTCGAGTTCTCTACCAAGAACAGGTAAGTGGCCCATTTTATTACCTTTAGAAAAAGTGAAAAAGCAATATCTCTCTGAGATATCGCGAGAAATTGGCAAAACCTGTCGAAAACACCGAGATGAGTTATCGACTTACATTTCGTCTCGGCTCATGTTTAGATGAGCGAGATCTCGCTGAGTTCTCGGTGAGATTTCAAACAGTGGTTACCGCCACCATCATAAACTGCTACGAACCCTGCCGCCACCCTATTCCCTGCTGTACAGATCTGTTTACAGAGACTGCTACAAACCCTGCCTCCATATTACCTATAAACCTTCTGCCAGCCCCTGTAGACCTTTCCCTGAATCAGAAACTCCCTGCAACATATACTGCAACCTGCATTAAGCCCCTAACTTGCAAGTTACACCTATCCCATAGCCCTAACTTGCAACCTACATATCCTATCGAACTAGATATCCCTCATCGGTTACTGCCAGAATTTTCAAAATTATCAGTTTTTCTATTTCCAGAATTTTCAGAATTTTCAAAATTGTCAGAATTATTAGTTTTTCCTTCTAGTTTTTTTTTTCTAGTGAAAGGATGAACTAAAGCAGTTTGCACAATTTTTTGATGCCTTGCCGTGTATCCATTATTGAAGGGATATACTTTGAAGAGATCAACCTGATAGCCAACCTCGATTCTTCCATACTAGTTTGAAGATCGAAAATTGCTTCCTACGTGTCTCTTATTCCCATAAGAGTGATACTCGGCATCACAGTTAAAGTTATTTTACATTGTTGAGCACTTATTCAGATGTTTGATTACTCTGACATTGCTTTCCCTAATATGGAGAACCCCAAGATTGAATTTACCTCCATTCCCCTTAACCCAGTTAATTTGAATGGGACCAACTATTTGATGTGGTCTAAAACAGCACATATGGTAATCTCTGCAAGAGGCCTACTGGGTTATATTAATGGTAAAAAGAAGGCACCTACCCCCACAGATGGACTTTATGATAAGTGGGCATCTGAAAATTCTATTGTGATGGCTTATTTTATTGGGTCAATGGACTCCAAAATTGGTCAAGGGTACGTTTTGTTACTTAATGCTACTGAGATTTGGAAGGCTAATCTACTTATCCCATACAAGACCAGACATAGCATTTGCAGTTAGCTTGATGAGTCAGTTTATGCATGATCTCTATTCTACGCATTTGGAGGTTGTCTATAGGATTTTTCATTACTTAAAGGCAACTCCTGGAAAGGGGATCCTACTCTCACCACATGATGATTTCAAAAAGGAAGCTTATACGGATGTTGACTGGGCAGGCAGTCCGGATAGAAAATCTATTTATAGTTACTGTACCTTTGTGGGAGGAATGTTAGTCACTTGACGCAGTAAGAAGCAGAACATCGTGGCATGTTCTGGTGCAGAAGCTGAATTCAGAGCAATGGCTCAAGGCATATGTGAACTTCTATGGTTGAAAGGCCTACTCAGTAACTTGAAAGCTGATTGTTCTCAACCTATGATTTTCTCTTGTGATAATAAAGCCGCTATTAGCATTGCCAACGATCCAGTTCAACATGATCGAACTAAACGTGTTAAAATAAATCGTCATTTTATTAAAGAAAAGTTTGAGAGTGGTCAGATTCAGATTCCATATGTCAGATCCGAAGATCAGCTGGTCGATATCTTCACAAAAGGCTTACTTATCACAAAAGGCTTATCTGTCAAGTCATTTCAAATAATATTATCCAAGTTGGGAATGCATGATATTTATGCTCCAACTTGAGGGGGAGTGTTGTCGAGAGAGAGTCGTAGTTAGTGCTATACTACGAACTAGTTGTTTGGGTTATTTTTCTTTTAGGACGTTAATTTGTTAAGTAATTTAGTTGCTTTATGACTCTACTTAGTATAGGGATATTTTTGTAATCTTACTTTCTTTTAGTTGATTATAAATGATGTGGGGAGAGGATTATTACCTCTTATAATTCTTCCAATTTAACAAAAATAATATATAAATAACATCCCAAAAGAGGAAGAACATACCTGGTTATCCAAAGGATAGAGCCAGGCTCCTTACAGACTAGGGCAGAAGCCCGAACTAGAGAAACCAAAAAACAAAAACTACATTAGGTGGTGGTAATGTTCCAAGAAGATAAATAAATCTATTTCTATCCATATCTAGCGTGGGGGGATAAGAAGGCATCATGGCTCCACGCATATCGAAAATTATGGCATCCCAAATTTGGACATAGGATCCAGATTTAGCCACCCACCTTTTAGATTCCTCTCAAACCAGATATGATACACAGTGGCAGCAAAGGCTAGCTTGACAAGAGTGTCGCAATGGGTCTTTTCTTTGAATTTCTTGGTTATCCACTTTCATTATTGATCAAAAGGGCGGATTTTCCTAGTGGTAGGCCAGAACTTTTTGAGAATCTTTTCCCAAACTTTAGTTGAAAAAGGGCACTCGAAGAAAAGGTGATTAACATCTTCTCCCAAAGCCTAACAGAGACCACAATAAGAACTTGGAATGATGCCCTTGTCATGGAGCAGAGATCCCGTTGGGAGAGACTGAGCAAGGTTCCAAAAAATGAAGCTATGGCGAGGAGAGTGCCCATGGAACCACACCGTATTGTACCAATCAATATTGGGCCATTGAGATCTAACAAGCTCCCAAGCTGAAGAAGCCGAGATCATCCCGTTCAAAGAGGCGGTCCATTTGATAATATCTCAACTCCTTGAGGGCCTATCGGAAATAAAATCAAGAGCTCCCCAAACCTGTGCCGGGCGAGACAAAGAGGCCCTATAAGTGCTCCAAACTCCCTTTGAAATGATGGAAGAAATAGTAGCACACCTGTTGTTGCCATAATCAAGCCGAATCCTTTCTTCATAGGTCAACACTAGAATACTATGAGGATGCTAGTTGTCCAGCCACAGAGAAGTCGATGATCTGTCATTAATGACAAAATTAATATAAGGAAGGGCCAGTTGCCTATGGTGAAGGATAGTCCTCCACACCCAAGAAGTATCATGACTTGTAGACACTGTCCAGATGGAAACTTTTCTTAAATATCTGTTGTAAATCCAATCCATCCAAATGCCTTCCTTTTTCTCAGCTCATCAAATCAATTTAATGATGCATGCCATGTTGATCTCCTTGACTCTTCTAAAACCTGACCCCCTTCTTCCTTAGGTAGGCAAACCTTGTCCCAGTTGGTGGAATGGAAAAATTTATTATTGTCCGTTCTTGAGGCCTTCAATTTTCTGAATGATCGATCTAGGAAGACCAAATATCTTGGTCAAGTACATTAAGAGCTTTGCATGACCGTCTTAGTAAGTTTTAATCTACTGACACAGGATAGGAACTTGGCTTTCCATAATTGAAGTCTTTACCTTAATCTATCGAGAATTGGGGAGCCTAATGCACTGACAATCTCGAGGCAATCAAAGGGAGGCCAAGATAAGTAACCGGCAAACTACCCCGGGGAAAACCCACAATACTTTTGATATTCTCACATAGTGGATCATTGATCTCAGCAAGAAATAGGATAGATTTTTGCTTATTAATAGATACATCTGACATAATACTGAAGGAAAGGAGAACATCTGAAATGGCATTGACAAATTTCACATTACCTTTTGAAAATATCATGATGTCATTTGCAAAGGCCAAGTGGGTTAGGTTGATGTCCTTGCAGCGAGGGGAGAAATCAATATTCTTCTGCTAGGTACTAATATGAAGGGATCTCGACAGCCTTCTAGGGCAAGCGTAAATAGGAGAGGAGACATAGGACATCCCTGTCATATACCCCACCTTGCATTGAAAAACCCCATTGGGTTACCATTGACCAATACTGAGAATCTTGCAGAGGAAATACATTGGAGAATCAATTGGGAAAAGCATTTAGGAAAATTCATTATGACAAGGGTTTTCATAAGATATTCCCATTTGATACTATCATTAGTTTTGTGAAGGTCTATCTTTAGAAGACCCGCTGGGAATGATTTCTTCTGTCAAAACCCCGAACAAGATCAGTGCATATCATTATGATTTTGTCCACTATATTTTGCCCTTGAATAAAAGCCTATTTGTTTGGACTAACCAAGCCATCAACAACTTCTTTCAGCCTCGGGCAAGGATCTTGGCGATAATCTTGTAGGTGGTATTACATAGGGCTATGGGTCTAAATTCAGTAATAGATTGAGCACCTCCTTCTTTGGGATAAGACAAAGAAAAGTTTGATTCACTTCTCTCAACTGACCTGGGTTGGAAAAGAAACTACCAATAACCAAGAAAATATCTGCCTTGGTACTATCCCAAGTTGCAGCAATGAATCCCATACTAAATTCATCAGGGCCTGGAGCCTTCTGGGCTTTAAGAATTTCATCTTCAGAAGGCAGAGAGGCCAACCAATCGCTTTGGTCTTGAGATAGGACTTCATTAAAAAGACCCGTAGGCAAGCTCTCAAGAGAAGACTTAGCTGGCAGACAATACATATGGATAAAATAATTTTCAGCCGTCTTCTTGATCCCCACCACATCTTTGAAGACATGCCCATCCTCAGTCTGTAAGGAAGAAATATGATTCCGATTTTGGTTAGCTTTAACTGATTTATGGAAGAAGGTAGAGTTTCTATCCCCCAATCTCAGCCAGTTAATATGGGATTCCTATTTGAAAAAAATTCATCTCTTGAGCCATCAGGGAGGCCAACTTTAAAGAGAGCTCCTTTTCTGCCTTAATAAGGTTGGTTTCATCCATTGAATCTTGTAATCTGGTCTGAATATCAGCCAATCCCATGGAGAGATCATCAAAGTGACCTCCCACCTTTTCATTGGCAAATTTAACCACATTTGAAATCTCCTAAAATTCCCTAGGGACTACCCTCCCAAGGATGATTGGATCATGCTCTAGTCCTTGCATAACCTTCTACGCTCAGTGGAAGAGTTGGAAGCATACATAGCAGTAATATGGTAATCATTTGAGCTAATGTAATTAGAAACTTTGAAATGGATATATTGGTAAGAGGAACATACCATAGAAAATTTGATCTTTGAGTTATAAACACCACAGTTGGCCATGATTGTGGTAAAAATAGTTGAAGTAAATAAATAAAGAGAAAGGGAGAGGAGAGAAATTATTCTGTAACTATGGGAGTTACAATTGTAATTGTGGACTGCCTAATGCATTCAATATTTATCGACATAGGATATAACCCAAAGAGCACAGTAACAAGGAAACAAAATAAAAGAAGAAACAACCTAGATAGAAAGAGTGTGAGAACTTAAAAGGAAAGTAGGTGAGGAATAAGTTAGCACTCTTATCCTCACATACGTCGAACCTAGACATATCTTCACATACATCGAACCTAGACGTATCTTTACATACATCGAATCTTAGACATAAACACATATTTCATCATTCGTAACACTTACCCTCAAGTTGAAGCATATATATCAATCATGCCCAGCTTCTTACAAATATAAGCAATTCGTCCATTCCCCAAAGATTTGGTAAACACATCAGCCAGTTGTTCTCTTGTATGAATATGATATGGAGAAACAATCTCTTGTAAAAGCTTCTTACGAATGAAATGACAGTTGACCTTAATGTGCTTAGTCTTCTCATGAAACATAGGGTTTGAGACAATATGAATGGCAACTTGGTTGTCACACCACAGTTGCATGGAAGACGTGTGTGAAAAACCAAGTTCGGTCAATAACTGCTTGACCCATATAACGAATTCTTGAGCTTATATACCAGACCGGACTCCCCTTGAACAACAAAACCAGACGGTTGTACCATATAAACCTCTTCGTTGAGATCATCATAAAGAAAAACATTCTTCACATCAAGTTGGTGCAGCAACCCATTATGGGATGCAGCCAGCCAAAGAGCACATAGAGAACTTCTTGGTAGCATTACCAAATCATGAACTAGAACCATCAACAATCAAACTTGAGAACCGACTGATAAAAGTGCCTTTGATAAAAGTGCCTCTCCCACGAGCAGACATGAACATGAGCAAGTATATGCTCTTTAAAAGTACACAAGCGAACACGAATACAAGCAAATATGCTCCTGAAAAGTAGGCTCTAACATGAGCAAACACGAATACAAGCAAATATATTCCTGAAAAGTAGGCTCCAACATGAACGAATACGAACACGAACACGAGCAAATATGCTCCTGAAAAGTAGGCTCCAACATGAGCAAACACAACCACGAACAAATATGCTCCTTAAAAAATAAGCTCCAACACGAGCGAACACGAATACGAGCAAATATGCTTCTTAAAAGTAGGGTCGAACATGAACGTAGAGCAAATATGTTCCTTCTCCTCTTCACGTGGAGAATTTCAGGTGGACAAATAACCAAGGGTCTGCAATAAGGGACAGCAAGGACTGAGCACACAATCGGTTCCATAATACACTCTATAGAGAATCAATTTTAGTAATCGGTATCTTTCAAACGAACAAACCAGAAAATCGATTCCAACAATCGATTCCACACCAAAAATTGAACCAAATAAATTTGATTTCTTGCATTAGTGTCTATAACCAGGAAAGTAAATCAGAATAGAAATTGAGAAGGGAACAAAAATTGAGAAACCAAGAAATTGGGAACAAAACTGAACCAGAAATTTCATATGCAAATATGAAGAATGGGCTTCTTCATCCTCATGAAGGAAGTATGAATCCCAGCGATAACCACTGTTAGAAAGATTGGGAGATCACCCTCTTGAAGTCCAAACACCATGGGACTATAGATGCTAGGAATTGATTCAACAGCGAATAGTAGTATAAATCAGATGCACAATTAATCACAGTAGCAACACTAAAACCAGAAATCATCAGATTCAGCAGCAAGAATTAGAACCAGGGAATTAAATCCACTCTTTGGTCAGATTCAAACATACATAGAACCAGAATATCAAAACAGAATATTGATTTTAATAATCGATGCTTCTCCAAAAGACCAAGCCAAAAATCGATTGTGAGCATTGATTCAAATAATCAAACCAGAATTCTGAAGAGGACAATCGATCTCCTTCGCAATTCAAATTAGCAAGTGATTGGCTTCATAAAACTGACCGTTAACATCAATTTGAACAGTAATCAATGTTCTTCAAAGAAATAATCTGGAAACTGGATTCAACAAGAAAAGAGAACTCCTTGAAATGAAGTAGCAGTAGCAGGAACAAAACGAAACTCAACCAAACCAGAAACTAAGAAGGAAGATGTAGCACGTAGCAGTGGTGGCTGTTCACCTAGAAGGTAATTAGATGACTCTCAAAACGGCATCAGCTCTGATACCATGTAAATAAATAAAGAGAAAAGGGAGAGAGAAGAGAGAAATAATTCTGTAACTATGGGAGTCACAATTGTGATTGTGGACTGCCCAATGCATTCAATATTTATAGACATAGGATACAACCCAAAAAGGGCAATAACAAGGAAACAAAATAAAAGAAGAAATAACCTAGAAGGAAATAGTGTGAGAACCTAAAGGGAAAGTAGGTTAGAAAGTAGGTAAGGAATAAGTCAACACTCTTATCCTCACATACATCGAACCTAGACATATCTTCACATACATTAAAGCTAGACATAAACACATATTTCATCATTCATAACAAAAGCCATTTACCACCCTGGGGCTAAAGACTTTGCAATGTCTAAGGCATTAGCCTCTTTCCAAGCATACGAAAATCGGCTGAGGGAGGTCGGAGGTGAAGGAATGGCACAAGGATCAGAGGGTGACGAGGGCGGAAGATGAGTGGCAGAAGGCGGAGGGGTAGTTGGACAGGGATGACAACGAGACTTGCAATTTGGGTTTGAGTTGATTTTCAATGGGTTGATGGGTTGGGTTGGATTAGAGATTTGATCATAGGACTTGGGTGAACTTGATAGGGGTTTAATTCATTAGGGAAAAGACGGTTTCTGTCCAAGCCGGGTTCAAAAGAGGGTTGGACCACAGTCAAAGATGAAGCCCTCCTTTTAATCTGGTGTCTTCTTGATGAATAAGTAGGGACATTTTCACACCCTGATGTAGAGGAGAAGGGAGTCTTCTCCGACGAAGCAGAAGGAGGTTTTTGCAGAGGGTCAGGGTAGGAGACAAAGATCTTCCCCGTAAGCAACAGAGCGGCAGCAGGAACGATGTGGGTAGCTGGAAGAGGCAAGTCGTCAGAGGCTTTTTCCTTATCGGCTTCAGTAGGAGGGAGATTGACATCTAAATGGAAATCCTCTTCCTTCGAAGATATGCGTTCAGCCTCGTCAGAAATGCCTAGGGCGTTGAATCGATTATTGGATGTAATCTTTGGATTTTGTGATTAAACTTTTTCTGGTAGCTAGGTTTCCTGAATGAGCAGCCTCGGGAGGACCGTCAACGTCCTCTTCGTCTTCGTCTTCTCTTGGCTTTTCCTTTTCTGCAACCTTAGCATCTCCATAAGTTTCCACAGTACCTCTTTGCCTCCATTGTGTGCGAGGTCAGGAAAGTTTCTGCCAGACTGAAGGGTCCGTGGTTATTAGCCTCCGGGACACATGACCCAGTGCCATGGTCGAACAGTTTGCATTTGGTGCACAACGGAGGCTTCCAGTTGTACTTCACTTGCTGCCCTTTAGCAGTGTAACTTATCTGATTGGATGGTAACAAAATCCGGAAGCTCAGCTTCCCCTCGGACGCCAATGCAAATGCGGGCGAATGCGAGTCAAGACTTAGACTTCATACATCTATCCGAAAAGAGGAGGGTGCCAATCACCGAGCCTATCGAGCTTAGAGCTTCCTTACACCAGAGGTGGAATGAGAAGTTCTGGAAGGAAAATCCAAATGGGAAGGGAATCAGGTTCAAATTGTTAAAACGTAGGAATTCATCCCACTGTCTCATCACTATAGGTTTGCCAACAACATACCATAAGCCTTTTTTCCAGCATACTGATCTTGTCATCTTCATTTGCAAAGCAAAACATACGTACCATTATCAGCGAGAAATATCTCCACACTCTCACTCAATTTCCGTTGACATATAAGAGACTTTTTCCACCAGCTGAAATGGAAGACATCTTCCCACAAACTGACCAATCAGTGTGTTAGACCATTGAGAAATTTCATCCGAGAGAGAACTGTCCAGGCAAGAAGGAACCTGACCAGCCTCTTCAATCATCAGAGCATTGAAATGGAGGGGAAATCCGTCGCCAAGGAATAGGGGGGCAGCGTAAAAAAGGGCATTCTAGCACCCTTTGCTACCGATTGCAGGCAACCTCACTACAGAAGGAGTTGCAGAATGGGCACCACAAATTTCACCTTCTTGGAGAGGAGGAGAGGTCGGGACAGGGCCAGTAATGGAATAAGCCGGCCAAGGAGGGGTGGTCGGGGGTAGGCTCAGAATGGGGAGTTCATTATTCTCCAAGTCAATCTTCCTTGAAAGCTCTTCCAAGTTTAGGACTTTCAGGATCAGAACTTTATTTGATAACAAGTTGATGCAGCCCAAAAGGAAAATGCAAAATAAGGAAGAAAGGAATTAGAGTTTATTGCAAAATGAGGAAACAATTATAAGATAGAAAGGGTCGTAGGGGACTATTTAACTGTGGAGTTTTGTGGGGACTCATTCATCCCAAGTGTGACTCATTTACCTCTGGAGGACTTAAACTCACCACAAGACTCATAATGGCACAACCACAATTCCAAAAATACAAATCATTATATTTTCATCTAAACCAAATAGAGGAGGTAAAAGAGTCGTTGAAAGGTCGTTGGAATGTGTTCATGAGAACATGGCCGTTGAAATGTAACCATTGGGAGAGGAACACCTTGTTTGACTTTAATACCAACGATGTCATTGGTGACGTCATGATTGCATCATTCTCCACCACTTTGAAAGACCTTGTCCTCGAGTTTGAATCGGTCATCCTCAATGCCGAAGTATCTTCTTAATTTGTGGTTGTTAATCTAAGTATTTTCTGAATCGGGCTTGTTCTTCCAACGGACTAGAAATGGCTTGCCACAAGGATTAAACTTGCTGGATACCAATATGATGCAACCCAAAAGGGAAATGCAAAATAATGAAGAAAGGAACTAGAGTTTATTGCAAATGAGGAAACAAATATAGAATAGAAAAGGTAACAGGGGACCACTTAACTTTGGGGTCTCTTGAGGATTCACTCAATCCAAGTGTGAACTCACTCACATTGGAGGACCTTAACTCATCATGAGGGCTTATATTGGTACACCCACAACTCTTATAATGTAAATAATTTTATTTTCATTTTAACCAAAATACAAATATATGTAGGAGGGGTAACAGAGCTGTTGGAATATGACCTTTGGATTATCGTCATTCTGTTGTAACATCTAGAAGGCAAGGGGTCCTTCCTTGACTTTAGGACAGCAACCTTCTTTGACAAGAAGGGGGCTGCTGAGCAGCCTTCCTTGACTTGTGGTGCTACTGTCCATGTGAGTCCTTGACTTGTGGGGCTATTGCCCATGTGCAGCCGCCTTCCTTGATAGGAAGGACTGCTGCCCTCACCTACCACATTTACTATGTAATTCATTTTCTCTATAAATAAAGCATGACCTTTGTCATTTTAGACAAGTCGATCATTCCTCTTAACATGGTATCACAGCAGAGATCCTTCTTGGCAACCAAATCCTAGCGAGTCTCTCTCTCGATTCTTTTCTTTCCTATCACCCTTTCTCTCTCGGCTCCAACTTCTCTCTCTCTCTCTCTTTCTTTCTCTCTCTCTCTCTCAGTTTGCCACTGCAAGCAGCTCTCGATGGTGGTGCCTTAGCCCATCGAGAGCCCTCTCTAAGGCTAGTTTCTCAGATCAGACTATGGTGGAGATCTGAGAAACTCTAAGGTACAAAATTCTCTATGTTTTACGTGGATTCATAGATTTGCTTGTTCCTACGATGATGTGTCAGGCGATTTTTTGTCTATGGTCATAATTGATTCTTGTCCTCTTTGCTCTGTCATCATGTTCGACATTACTGCCGCCTCATCTAGAACTGACAGGACGGGTCGCGATACCCATTTTCCCTCGTTCCCTGTGAGCTTTGTTCGTTTTGATGGGAGCAACTATTTGATATGGTCGTGGTCTTGTTATTTGTCCATTGATTCTCGAGGCTATATAGGCTACATCAATGGCGAAATGACAAAACCTTCAACTGCCAGTGATTGTTAGAGGAAGTGGAGTTTTGCTAATTCATTGGTAATGTCTTTTCTCATCAACTCTATGCTACCACAAATTGCTCGAGGTTACCTTCTTTTAGATACAGCAACCAAAATTTGGTTGGCAGTCAAGGAGACCTATTCCCAAGTTGGGAATGATGTACATGTCTATGAACTCAGGAAAAAGCGTCATGAGACCAAACAACATAATCTTTCTTTGTCTTAGTACTACTCTGAGTTGCGTAGTCAATGGCAGGAGTTGGACTACTATGATATTTTCTAAGCTACCCGCACTGATGATGCAAGTGGATTTTAGAAGCGGGAAGACAAGTATCGGGTGTACGATTTTCTGGCCGGCCTGAAGATTGCTTATGACTAGATTCGTACTCAGGTGCTTAGTCGTGATCCCTTTTCTTCATTAGAGCAATCCTACTCCTTGGTACAATTGGAAGACAGTTGCTGCATTGCCATGTTATCATCTAATCTGTCATCCCATGGTTCTAAGGACGGTTCAACTCTTTTTTCTGGGTCAGGGTCTCAGTCTGGTGGCACTGTGGTAGTGGCTTTGCTCGTTCCAATGATCGCTCTTCTTCTGACCGTGAGCGTGTCCGATGTGACTATTGTGGTAAGGAATGACATACCAAGGAGTTCTGTTGGAAACTCTATGGTCGCCCAGCTGCAGGTTCGTCACGAGGTCGTGGTCGGGGTTGTGGCTCCTGTGCTCATCAATCTAAAACGTCTGAGTCTATTCTTATCGGTGGCACCCCTGCTAGTGTTGGTTTTTCTCTGTCCTAGGACGAGCCTACCATGCTACTACGCCTCATGACTCGTCTGGAGCCACCCTCGTCTAGGCCATCTACTTCTACCGCTACCATTTCCATAGTTCATTCTGCCTCCAACCTTGCTGCCTCGGGTATCTTTTTTGGTGGCCATTGTGCATCGGTTGTCTCTTAACCTTGGATAATTGACACCGGTGCCACTGACCACATAATTGGTACCCCTAGTTTTTTTTTCTTAGTATTCTTCTTGTTCTGGTAAGGACAAGGTTCGTGTCGCCAATGATTTCTTTTCCTCTGTTTCTGGGAAGGGCTTCATTGCCTGTTCTCCTACTTTATCGTTGACTTTTGTTCTTTATGTATCAAATTTTACTACTAACCTTCTTTCTATTAGCCGTTTTACCTATGATTTAAATTGTAAAGTGACTTTCTATCCTACCCATTGTCTCTTTCAGGATCTGGTGATGGGGAGAACGATTGGCTGTGTTAAGGTGCATGGTGGTCTTTATTTGTTGGATGATGAGCTTCCTATTGTTTGTTCTGCACTTCAGACCGATTCCACGCTGACTACTACTTCTGAGTTGTCAATTTGGCATCAACGTTTAGGCCATGCTCCAGTGGAGACTCTCTTTAAAATTTTTCCGCATTAATTTAAGCACTGTAATTCTGAGGAGTTTTTTTGTGATGCTTGTGTTTTATCTAAGCAAACTCCCTCTGTTTAAATAAAAGGAGTGTTGTTCCTTTTATGTTGATTCACTCTGAGGTGTGGGGGCCTTGCCCGATGTACTTTTGTCTCTGGTTTCCGTTGGTTTGTTACCTTCATCGATTGTTACACTCGGGTCACTTGGATCTAAATCCTTTGTCACAAGAGTGAGGTCTTCCGCTGCTTCCAGATGTTCCACACCATGATTTGCACTCAGTTTGATGCTACCATTCAGATCCTTCGTAGCAACAATGATACTGAGTATATGGATGTGCCTTCTAGTTTTATCTTGCCGCTAGGGGATTCTTCATCAAACTAGTTGTGTCGACACTCCGGTTCAAAATGGTGTTGCTGAGCACAAAAATTGTCATTTATTGGAAGTTGCTCACTCTCTTTTGTTTGAAATGCGAGTTCCTCCTCAGTATTGGAGTGACGCTATTCTGACTGTTGCCTATCTGATAAACCGGATGCCCACTTGTGTTCTGGTTTTCCGTGCTCCTGTTACTACCTTAACGGGGTCGTCCGACTTTGTCATCCCTCCATGTGTTTTTGGTTGCCTGTGTTTTGCACGGAATCATCAGCATCCTAGCAAGTTGGAGCCTCACGGGCTCAAGTGTGTGTCTATTTGCTACTTTGCTACTCAGAAAGGTTATCGGTGCTATCACCCTCCTTCCCAGTGTGTGTTTGTGACTATAGATGTGGTGTTCCATGAGACTGTCTCCTATTTTTCACCGGCTCCTCTTCTAGAGGGGGATCTGGAACTCGGGGACGGTGAAGATGTGCCGGTTGCTCCGCTTATTGCTCTGTTACATGAGGTTGTGTCTCCAGTGGCTGTACCAGTCAAGGGGGAGATACAAAACCCTATGCGGGTCTATGTTCGGCGCCACCCACAGCACCTCGACACCACTACCATGCACCTCATCTACCCAGCTTACCGCCATCTCCTAGTCTAGGTTTTGATCATAGTCCTTCTTCATCTGGTAATCTCCCACTTGCTTCTCCTAATCTTTCTGACCCATTTCTTCATTTACTCATTGCTGTCCGGAAGGGAACGAGATCTTGTACGCATCACCCTATTGCTCATGTGGTGTCAAATGACTCTCTGTCTCCATCTTATCGGGCTTTTGTGCCTTCTTTGTCTTCTGTTTCCCTTCCTTGAAACTGGCAGGAGGCTCTTACTGATTCCCGATGGAAGGCGGCCATGGTTGAAGAAATGCAAGCCTTGAAAAGAACGACCTTGGGACTTAGTATCTCTTCCTCCCTAGAAACATACAGTGAGTTGTAAGTGGGTGTTTGTAGTAAAGCAGAACATTGATGTTACTGTGAATCGATACAAGGCTCGGGTAGTGGCTCATGGCTTTACTCAGACTTATGGCCTTTACTGTCAAGAGACTTTTGCATCTGTTGCAAAGCTAAATACTGTTCGAGTATTTCTCTCTTGCGTTGTTAACCTAGGTTGAGATCTGCAACAACTCAATCTCAAGAATGCATTTCTCCAAGGTGAACTTGAAAAGGAGGTGTACCTTGACATTCCTTTTGGGTTCTCAACCTCAGCGACACAAGGGAAGGTCTCCAAGCTTAAGAGAGCCCTCTATGGCCTAAAGCAGTCTCCTCGTGCGTGGTTCGGTCGCTTCCATAGGGCAATGGTGTTGAATGGCTACACTTAGAGTCATGCTGATCATACCCTTTTCCCTTTTTATTAAGCAATCTGGTGATAAGATTGTTCTTCTTATTGCGTACATGGATGACATTGTGGTCTCCGGGAAGTGATACAAAGGAGATTGTGCGTTTGAAGAGTTATCTGGCTTAAGCATTTGAAATCAAAGATCTTGGAAAGTTACGCTACTTCATCGGCATTGAGGTTGCTCGTTCTACTACGGGTCTTTCCTATCTAAGAGGAAATATACCTTAGATCTTCTTTCAGAGACAAGGATGCTTGGTTGTAAGCCCTCCGATACTCCACTCAAATCTAATGTTCATCTCTTTAGCAAGGATGGGGTCCCTGTTGATAAAGGTCAATATCAGAGGTTAGTTGGCAAATTGATCTACCTCTTTCACACTCGTCTTGACATTGCTTTTGCTGTTAGCCTGGTCAGCCAGTATATGCATGATCTGTATACTACCCATAGGGAAGCAGTGTTACGTATCTTAAATTACTTGAAATCAGCTCCTGGCAAAGGGGTGTTTTTCTTCTCTATTGGTCACCTACGGGTCGAGGCCTTCTGATGCTGATTAGGGCAGCTCCTCAGATGATCGTCGTTCTACTACTGGGTATGGTACATTTGTTGGTGGCAACTTATCACATGGCGAAGCAAGAAATATGCTGTTGTTCCCCGGTCTAGCGCTGAGGCCGAGTTCCGAGCTATGTTTCATGGCATTTGTGAGTTAATGTGGCTGCAACGACTGATTAGTGACTTAGCTATTTTTGTTCCGCTACCTATGATGCTCTATTGTGATACCAAGTCAGCGATCACTATTGCTCACAATCCTGTCCAACACGATCGCACGAAACATGTGGAAATCGATCGATATTTTATTAAGGAGAAGTTGGAGCAAGGACTAATCTGTGTTTCTTTTGTTAGAATTGGAAACCAATTAGCTGATGTTTTTCCCAAAGGGTTAAGTAGTAAATTATTCCATCTAATAGTTTGTAAGTTGGGTATGCGTGATATTTATGCGCCAACTTGAGGGGGAGTGTTGTAACATCTAGAAGGCAAGGGGTCCTTCCTTGACTTTAGGGCAGCAGCCTTCTTTGACAAGAAGGGGCTGCTGAGCAGTCTTCTTTGACTTGTGGGGCTATTGCCCATGTGAGTCCTTCACTTGTGGGGCTATTGCCCATGTGCAGCCGCTTTCTTTGACAGGAAGGACTGCTGCCCTCACGTACTACATTTACTATCACATTTACTATGTAACTCATTTTCTCTATAAATAAAGCATGATCTCTGTAATTTTAGACAAGTCGATCATTCCTCTCAACACATTCGAATGTGACCGTTAGAATATAGTGCTTGGAATGTGACCATTGGGAGAGAGCCTTCATGTTTGACTTCAGTACCAAATAATGTGATTGGTGACATCATGACTGCTTAAGTACAAAGAGGTATCAGGATGAGATTTTGGGAAGTCAACAATTGTTTTTATTTCAGTTGGGTGCTTAGTTATTACCCTCTATAGTCAACACATCTAGGCCCTGACCCTGGGCCTGAACCTACCCGACTTTAGCCATCCATACTGAGGATAAATCTAATGTTCTACATTCAAGCAAATAGGAAGAGGAGCAGAAAATGTTAATGTTGTATATAGCTTTAGCAATCAAAAACCTTTTAAGATTTCAAAATGCTTTCACTCACCTTTTTTTGCTAGAAATCAGCAGAGAAATTTATTTAAAAAAGAATCAAACAATACCTTCAACATGCAAGAGCATCAAAAACTCCGAACTTAAAAGCAAAACTAAGGAAATGCCCTCCCACCTTTGGTATTGTCATCAGCAGGAGGCCCAATCCAAGAAACTGAAAACCACAACCCCTCAACAGAACCGGTATCTAGGGCGATCCATAGAGTCCCAAGACACCTCATTCCAAACTGCCGCAGAGTTGCACTCAATCCACAGCCTCTGCATTGCCATCTCTTTGGCTCTATTCAAATCGAAAATCAGAGGCGCGAATGCTGCCGCAAATCTAGTCACAACACCAATGTGATGAGAAAAGTAATCCACCACATTTCCTCTGAAGTCCCGAAAGACACCTCTTATTCCAGCATTGTCCGAGTTCCCAATAGAGCTCCCATCCAGATTCAACTTCACCCAACCCACACATGGCTTACATCAAATCACTTTGAGAATCTTTGGCGCATGAGGAGGAGGAAAGGGAACACCCACCAGCCTAACCTCCATAAAAAACTGCACTGAGTTAACAGAACACTTCTTCTTACCAGCCCCTTCCCCCAGATCCCTTTTAATCATTCGGATAAGCTGAGTACATTGCATCGGTGCCCTTCAAATTGTCTTGTATTCCGTTCATTCCAGAGATGGGATGGGATGATAATCATACCCATATTCCAAACGTCCTTCAAAGAACAAGTAGTGTTGTGACCCTTGTCACCCTTCCACCATCGAACGCAATCCTCAGTAGATAAATGATAACAACTGGTTACCTCAAACCAACTCACACAAGTTTGCCAGATGGCTTGCGCAAAAGTACACTGAAGAAAAGTATGATGCAATGACTCCAGCTCCTCTCGACATAACTCACAATGTGACGACAAAGAAATACCTTTCTCACCCTTGGCCAAACAGAAGAACACTGATAGCCATTTTTCAGCGAGCCATCCTGGTTAACGTAACTTGCTAAAAACAACTTACTGAGGGGAGAGTTACCCAACTTGATCCCCCAGCACAACTTACAGAGTAAAGCAATATTAACATCCTGCAACTGCCGATGCCAAACACGCCTTCCAATCGAGGCTTACAAATCTGGTACCACTTCACCACCACTTCTTTATATACTTCCAGATCGCCCGTCTCCATAAAATTCCTCTCATCCAACGCTTCATCAATTTAACTGATGAGGCTGGCCACCAATACACCAAAAAATTGTGATTCGGAATACTAAAACCACCAATCTCACCAATTCAATCCAACCTATGAGGGAAAGAAGCTTCCCCTTCCAACCAGCCATTCCAGCCTTGAGTTTATATCAATGAGAGGCGAAATGAGGTTCTTCTTCAGCCTTCCCTTAAAAATATTCACCCCTAAATATCAAATTGGAAATTCACACCCCGGAAAACCTAGCAGGTCAGCAATCCCAGCAAAATGCTTTCACTGAAAACAACAACTAGAACAACAACAACAAAGCCTTATCCCAATTAATGGGACTGATAACATAGATTCTTGCTCCCCATCAACTCTGTTTGAGGTCAAACTTGAAACAAGGCTTAAGATATGCATGTATTTCCTCACCACCTCACCTAGAGTTATATTAGGTTTGTCCCTGGTTCTTTTAGATCCTTCAATCTGAATCAAGTCACTCCTCTGTACTATAGCATCTAAAAGCCTCCGTTGAGCATGACCTTGCTTTAACTAAACATGTGTAAATTTGATTCTACTAGATGCGTCATATTATCGTACTTGTAGATTTTTTTAGCACTTCGAGTTTTGTGGATGACACTCATAGAATTATATCACAATAATGTTTGGGCATAGGAAATCTACTACTGATGTTTTTTATACTTGTATTGTTGTTGTTCTTACAGTGGTAACCGTCAATGATTACTTAGCTCAGCGTGATGCTGACTGGATGGGTCGTGTTCACCGTTTCCTAGGTTTGTCCGTGGGTCTTATCCAGGTAATTTTATTTTGTGAACTATTGTAAGTTAGGCATCTTATTTCATATGTTTGGCCACTTTGGAGGGGATGGTTTAACCAGAATTAATTCTGTCCCTATAGTCTAAATTTTTGGATTCAATGATCAGACCTGATAATTTACTTAAAAGGAATGTCTACACACCTTTAATTTTCATCACTTCTTTTTGTTGGTATTGTTTACTTGTCAGGGGGGAATGACAGCCAAAGAAAGGAGATCCAACTATAACTGTGACATTACATACACCAATAATTCAGTAAGGCATTTAATGTTGCACATAATCTGATTGACCTTTATTAAATATTACTGAAAATAGTGACGAAATATTATTGTCACAAGGGTCTATTATTTTTTCGAATCTCACTAGACATTTATTTATTTCTTTAGGATCTACTCCAGCGTCTAGAAATTGGTTGATCGGTAAAGATACATGTACTTGGTGTCCCGCCCAAGAAAGAGACCCAAGTCCTAGTAACCCCGCTAAGTGGTGATTCAACATAGATTCTACATCTTGGAACCAAGCCAATTTTGGAGCAGCTTTGTGATAATGGAACCAACCAGCAAAAAGCATTAACGCTGCAAAGACCATGAAAATGATGTGTCTATTCTGACCATTGGATAGAGAGGACATGGTCTAGATTAGCCACATGTTAAATTTTAGTCATATACCTCCTCATATGTTGGCATGCATCCTGTGTATGCCTATGCATGTGGATTAGTACTCTAATCATTACAGTACACTGTCCCAACTTTGCGCATGAACAGATAGACAATTTAGATACAAAAAACCATAAAAATGGATGGTTCAGATTTATCTTGTGATTTCTGGAAACATCACAGACTCTTGTTACGTCAATAACTAGCCTTCTTAAGCTGGTCTTGGTGATTGGCTTTTGGTTGTTTAACACCTGGATATGGTTTATGTGACCTGTCGTCTAGCTATTGCGATTTGGTTGTGAATATTACACCTTCTTACTGGTTTTTGATAGGATGTTAGTTTTGAATGTTCTACAGGAACTTGGCTTTGACTACCTCCGAGACAATCTTGCTACTAGCAGTGGACAACTTGTTATGAGATGGTAAATTTACAAGAATCATATGAAGTTTATTTTTCTTTGTTTCTTTGAGCCACAAGCAGTGTACCTTGTTCGAACAGGCCAAAGCCATTTCATTTTGCGATAGTTGATGAAGTTGACAGTGTGCTTATCGATGAAGGGAGGAATCCCTTGCTAATAAGTGGTGAGGTAATTATAGTCATGTTTTAGGTGGTATTCTTAATGGCCTTATGGTTTCAATGATGACGGTTGTTAAAGAATAGTTTCACTATAGTAGAAGCAACTTATATGAATGATCTTTTCACCTCTATTTGTGTTTTACAATTAGGCTAGCAAAGATGCTGCACGATATCCAGTTGCTGCCAAAGTGGCTGACTTACTTATACACGGTCTTGTAAGTGCTGTTTGTTTCTTGTTTATAAATAATTTTTTACTCATTGTTCTTTAATGACACATAGGTCATGCGGTTATGATATTATTTAGTTTGGATTTTGATGTTGATTTAGTTAGTTCTTTCTACTGGAGGAGAAAACTCTGTTCTAACATAGTTTTGTTCTATTATATTAAAAACTTTCGTGTAACAGCATTATAAGGTGGAACTTAAGGATAATTCTGTGGAGTTGACTGAGGAAGGAATTGCACTCTCTGAGATGGCACTTGAAACTAATGACCTATGGGATGAAAATGACCCTTGGGCAAGGTGAATACATATTTCTTTTCCTAAATTTTTATTGTGATGCCGTGTGATTCACACTGGATGAACACTTACTACGATGTCAAAGAACTCTTATCCTCTATGTTCACTACTCATAATTTGCTGGACTGGAATGGCATATATTGTCCAGATAATCACCAATTGTGTTGTTTTGTGGGACTTATACCTTAATTCTTGAATATAGATAATTGATAGCTTTAGTAGCATGTTCTTTCATTTAGTTAGTATTGAAACATTGCAGATTTGTGATGAATGCCTTGAAGGCCAAGGAGTTCTATCGACGGGATGTGCAATACATTGTTCGAAATGGAAAGGCACTCATAATTAATGAGGCAAGTCTATTCTTTGTTTATTTAGTAAATGAATTATTTTATCTATTTTCTTGTTTCATTGTCTTAGTGAATGATTTGGTTACCCAAAACGAGCCTTGGTGAATAATTCTTTGGGTATGTTTATTTGCAAATGTTTATTGGTATATTTACTTTCTCTTTGACTACCAATTTACTCTTTTTTTTTAATCATATTTGTCAAGGTGCCAAGGCAACCCAAGGTGCTAGAGGGTCGCTTGGGCGCCTAGGCATGCGCGAAGCGTTGTAAGGGTACATCTTCCATAAGAGGATTTATACGAAAGGGAGGGGGTTAGAGGCTTAGAGTATTAATTTTTATTGTTTTTAATACTTATGCATGATTCCTTGTATTATGGTATATATATGTACTTTATACATCCAATAAAATGTTAGAAATGACATTTATTGAAAAAATGCAATTAAATAAAGGAAAAATTTCACGTAGACCCCAAGAAGTATTGGTAAAATCATCTACCACCCACAAGTTGGAAAATCATCAATCGCACCCACTTAACTGACAAAAATCACTTAAAATATTGATAGACATTTTTACCCTTCATATTATGAATTGAAAAATTTTAAAATTAGGTAGAAGTACTAGTTTGACCTTCTAATGAAAATTACATTTACTCTTACGTTTTCACTCTCTTCCAAACTCTGGCAATAGGTTAGTCTCGTTTCCCTTACATTTACCTTTCTTTTCTGGTGGTTTTTGGTCTGAAATGTCCTTTCTGTTGAAGAGGAACTACATGAAATTTACTTGGCCTTCTAGCGTAGGTTCCACCAATTAATCATAAAAAACCATCCTTGCCATGTCTTTGAGCCGCCTCCACTGTTTTCTTGATTTCACCATCTTCTCCAAGAAGCTCTTTTTTTTTTTTTTCATAATCTGATTCCATGACTGTAACAGTTTTATTTTAGATTTAGATTGTTATCTTCTGGTTTTATTTTAGACTGCAACTGTCAACAGCGGTAACAGTGGAGGATTTGGTTGAATTGCCTAGAATGGAGTCGAAGGTGCCGTCGTTGAGGATACAATCTTCATTGGAGAAATCGAGGGGTCGTCAATGATGAAATGGTCGCCGGGTTTGGAATTCCCAGCACTGCTGCCGCTGTGGAAGAATTCTGATGCTGCCATTGGTGACATTTGAGGCAGAACCACGACTTTATCGCAGGTGAGAGAGAGAGAGAGAGAGAGAGAGAGAGAGAGAGAGAGTAAACACCTACCACTTTACCGATTGGTTTTCCCTCTAATCACTGCTAAAGAAACAGAAAAATATTAAAATTTTTTATCGGGAAACACAAGAACCAACAGAAATTTCCCCTCTGATGGGGTCTTGTTGTGGTTCTGGCTGCCCCTTATTATCTTCCTCCTGCTGTAAGCTTGCATATCTCTTACCATCGCCACCACCACCACCACCACCATCAGCACCATCACCACCATCATCAGATGAATCAGTACCAATTTTGCTCTGACTGTGTAGCAGAACCTTAGCAGAACCTGAAGGAGTGCCTCTCAAGGAAATCGAGCCGGTTTATTTAATGGAGAGTGTGGCTCTGCATGAACTCTACCTTCGGTTGCCATATATTCACCAACATTAACTCTAAGATGTGCAACAACCTGAGGGTTTGGCTGACCTCCTGCCTCATTTAATAGAGGCTCATTTCGATCTCTCACCCACTCATAAAGGGGATTGGGATCCTCATTATCGTCTTCAACTTGGTTGGTCTTGAATATGTTGGTCAACTCGATTGGGGTTTGATCTTTCTCTAGTCCCATTGGTAGGTGTTCCTCCCTCAATCTAAAGTTGTAATGGAAAGCCGATCAGCATCCAATTGATTCCGTCTTTTTGTTTGTATGAGGGAGATGTAGACCAATTACGCTCGCAGCCGGAAGCAGAATACGTCTGTGATAGCACTTTAATTGCTATCCTACTCAGGTTTGGGGAGTCTTTTCCATATAAGACCCACCATTCAGCTGCACTATAACATAAAAGAGTATTATTAATTTATTACATGAGATTGGTACATTGTAAAATATTAAGACACTATTGACAACGAATTAAGGTTTTTCGAATACTCAATAAGGGGCGGTGGTAGAATGTGTAGTTTTGGCAGCTTCCCTACCGAAACTCCTAGTTGCATCTCTAAAGCTTTTTATCTAATCTGAAACATGTTAAGTATTGGCAATTTTGCATATTGCAATTGACCATAAACTTAAAGTAAGGTAAACACTTAAAAACTCACCTCCTGATTTGCAATGGACTGGTCTTTTTGGATCAGGATTAAGCTTTGCTATAACGTCCTACATTGCTTCTATTAAATCTTGATTCATCCCAAGATTGTTGTTGTATTGGTACTTGGGATTGAGATAATATGCTAAAAAGAAGGAAAATACCATTATCAATTTATCTGAAACTAAAACATACTAACGGAGTCATAATCTAATTAAATTTATGTCAAATAAATAAATCCTTACCAGCCAATGTAGTGGATGCGAGAGCTGCTTCTCCCAATGTTTCTCAATGACTTTGAGAAACTTTTTATTGCCTCTTCTATAGGCATCTACCATTTGTCCTTTCATCAACTCCATTGCTGCCCATAGATGTGGTTAAGGTTGTTTTTTTTTCCAGTGAGTTAACCATTCTCAAGACTTTGACTACTGGTTCCAATATTTGTACCACCTTTTTCAGGTCATCCGAGAATAAGTCACTTGAAATGGTTGACTGAGCTAACCGAGCATGGGGAGTAGAAGTTTGGGGCCACTCAAACCATTCCTCTGAAGCAAACATGGATTTAAGCCCAACTTTCTTTGCCTCAAAGCTCTTCAGAGCAATATAATTTGTGTCAAACCTGGCTTTACCAAATCCACCTCACATTTACACCTCATCAACTATAGGGCAAATCCATGGTTGTAGACAAATGTACTTACTTGTCTTGCCTGGTCTGTAACTTCTTTCACTAACTTGATTTTGCCCATATCCTTTAGCATCAAGTCTAAGCAGTAGGCTGCACATGAAGTCCAAAATAAATTATATTTGGGATTATTTATTAATCTTTCCCCAGTTTTCTTGAAATTAGTGCCATTATCAGTGATAACTTGCACCACATTCTGTACCCCCACCTCTTTCACAACCTCCTTTAGCAAGTTGTAAATATATGAAGAATCCTTCTTATGTTTGGAGGCATCTATAGACTTTAAGAAAATTGATTCTTCCATCACACGATACCATGAAATTGATCAGGGAGAGTCTAGTAGGTCCAGTCCACCCATCACACATGATTGTAACTCCATATGTTTCCCAGTATAGATGCAACTGCTTGGCGTATTCCTCAATTTCTTTCTTCTACTGAGGTAGATGATGGGTGTACAACTCATAGGTGTGGGCCCCTTCACCCTTGGGCCATTCCTGCTTACCTCATTCAACATATTCTGGTAATAAGGCCTTGTGGCGGCATTTGTAGGTATATTATTATAAAAAATCCACCTGGAGATAGCTGACCCAACGTTCTTTGTGTTGGTCCAAAAACTCTTCAACTTCTTTTGCTTCTTATCACCCCTGGAAAAAACTGCAGGATCACTCTCCAGGATCTCAATTTCTGGGGCACAATGTGGTAGTGGGGGCCGTGAGTCTCTTGCTGCTTCTGATGTAGAAGAGGTCCTCACACTCTTAGTCCTCCTAAATGGAATTGGGACCTGTGGCTGGGGATCTTCATGTCTCCTCCTCTCATCCTGTCCCTGTCTTGATGAAGATCCCCACCTCCTCCCTGTCTTAATGAACTAGCTCTTCTGGCCATATGTGATATGCCTATATATATATCTTCCTCCATGACAGATGAATGCCTACTGGCTTCCGTACCCTGCCTCAACTGCAATGCATAAGGGTCTGGGAAATCTGGGTCAGACTCATCACTATCATGATCTTGCTCACCATGTTTTGGTAAGCTCCTCTCTGGGCATGCTTCTTCAAATTCTTGCTTGGCAGTCCTTTTATCTCTCTTTCTTTCTATCCCACCGTTCATCACATTAGCCAATAGTTTTTATTTATTTATTTATTTTTATTTCACTGGGTACGCTAGGACACCCTATGACGTTGCCATCCCCTCCAGTAAGATGCCACTTTAGGCGAGTGGCTCCACCACCTCCAATTTTTTTGTGACAGTAGTTGCATTGGGATGACCTCTTGTTAGCGTCGAGGGGTGCCGTATGCCTCCAGGCGATATCTCCGGCTCCGGAGGATCCTTGCCCTTGTGACCCATTCATTATAGTCCTGTATGCTGTTAATACATACATTAAGTCATTAATACATGCATTATTAGCATCCAAACATCAAACTATGATAAAAAAAAAATGCAATTCAGCATATATTACTATATCAACTTGGTCTAATATTTTCCCCTATTTAAAACTATTTTTTTAATAATTTTAAATAATTATTACATAATTAATCCACATATAAAATATATATGAAACATGATCAACATGACAATATTGCTCAATTTCAACTTAAACAAATTTTACAATACATTTCAGTATTTATCATAATTTTCAAACCTAAAATAGAAAATTATTACTATTTATTTGTATTTATTTTCAATTTTTTCTAATATTAAAATATATATGAAACATGATCATCATCACAACATTGCTCAATTTCAACTTACACAAATTTTACAATACATTTCAGTATTTATCATAATTTTCAAACCTAAAACAGAAAATTATTACTATTTATTTGTATGTATTTTCAATTTTATTTAATATTACTATCATTACCGAAAATTTAAATAAATAATTTAAAAAAAAAAATCCAACTCTATGAATCCGTAGATCGGCCAATGTTGTCTAACATACATAAATATGAACTCAATCCATCATGTATTAACCCTATTTTATTAAAAAACTAGTTCCAAAAAATTGAATTTTTTAAAACAGAAAAAATAAAATAAATAACCGTACATGAAATCTAACTCTATAGACTTGTAGATCATTTTCAATTATGCAACGTAAAATAATTTCAAACCAATCCATGAACCCTAAAAACAAAAGCTTTAGAATTTAGTTTAGGGAAGAGATCTTACCTTTTCCTTGAAATCTTTAAATCTTTGCTTCAAATGAAGTTGAATCTTGCTTCTAGACTTTAGATTGAGTAAATGGTGGAAGATTTGAGGGAAGAATGAAGGTTTTTTGAAAAAAAAAATGAAGTTTTGACTCAAACCTATCGAAACTTAGGGCTCTCATTCGAAATCAGTTGAAACAGACTGATTCCGAACGCGATATGGCATTTTATAACCTGGTTCAGTCACTGTTTCGACTGGTACTGGTTGAAACGGTGATTTTGGTCAAAACTGAAATTTCGAACTGAAATTTTGCACTAACCTGTTTCGAACCCTGGTTTCGTTTTGGACCAATGAAATTTCGAAACATTTCGGACCGAAACTGAAATTTGGAACCATGGACTCATTACGCAATGGAAAGGATGAACGATGGTGCTTTCCATGTTGACAAGATTCACATTTAAGCTGAGAAACAGATTTACATTCTGGGATCATGGACTGAAGTTTGGGTAGAGATACGTGCCCAAGACGTGAGTGCCACTGAAGAGGAGAGATCCTTGTGGCAAAAACCTGCAGCAGTAGAGGAGACTTCATGATCAAGGTAATACTGCCTTCTCTTGCCCTCCACCAATCTTCTTCTTGGTCCGAGGATCTTGGAAGACACAAGATGAAGGATAAAATGTAACAGAACAATTACGGCATTTGATGAGTCAACTCATAGGTAAGATTTAAGGGTCACTGAGGAACATGCAAGACAGATGAAAGAGATAAAGAGGGTACAGGTGAGACCACTCCTGAGCTAGTAGCTTGGGTGGCAGATCCATTAGCAAGGATCACTTGAGATGAGGAACAAGGTTGAATACAAGAAGAAAACATTACATATGACTAGAACTAAATTCAGACATCCATGAATTATGAGAAGGAGAAGGCAAAAAACGGCATTACCTGAGTGTGCAAGAGTGGCTGTAGATGAAGAATCAAGTTGCTGGACACGCTGTAGAAGTTGTGTGACCAGCACTTCCGTGGACACAGAACCTCATGAACCAGCTCCAGAAAGAGAAGAAAGCTTAGTGTCACCAGAGGATGTTCCACCAGAATTCCCTTCAAACACAACCGCATTGGTTAATTTTTTGAGCCCATTTAAGTTTCCCATATTTAACCCAGAAAAACTCAATCGAATGATTAGATTTCCCACAATGAGTGCAATGACGGAGATGTTGATCTATCGGCTGTCCACCACAGCCATTTCCACGGCCACGTCCTCGGTCCTCCAAGCATGGCCCCTACCATATAAACCTCCACGGTTACGCCCGCTATTCCTGACAACAAGGGCACAATTGTCCCTGGAAGGGTGGAAGAGCTATCTTTAACATGAGATGAAGGAAAGATATGCTGAATCCGATAGAAGCCTTATTCATAGATGGTACCTTCTCCCTAGTGAGGAGTTGGGCTTTAATCGGCTGTAGATCAGCATTCAATCTAGATAGAAATTTGGCTACTTGGAATTCAGCTTTCTGAGTCTTAAGCTTCTCATTATCACTGGTAAGGGGTTGATATAAATTTAATTCCTCCCACATGCCATTCAAGGCACTATAATACTTCCCAAGAGACCTGTCACCTTGTTTAAAATTGAATATTTTTTTGTACAGCTCATAGACATGGGACAGATTTTTATCCTGAGAAAAGCTTTTCTTAAGATCGTCCCATCCCCCCTTAACAGTCATATGAAACATCACATTAGCAGCTATGGAGGGGTCCCTACTATTCCACAACCACACAAGTTGGGGGTGGCTCAGCATTTCTTGCATCCAATCAGCATATTCTTTGGAATCAGCTGGGGGTGGATCAGACATGAGATACTTTAACTTCCCCAGGACAAAAAATTGGATGCCCCACAAAGTTTGATGGTAGTAATTTGGACATTCAGATTGTCCATGGGAGACTTTGAATCACTCATAATAGTATATATAAGAGGAGGACAGCAAGGCCTCTTAATACTGCAACAAAGAGTTCTTAAACAAGCACTTTGAAAGAAGACAACAGTCTACCAGCAGGACTTCCAAGGGTAAGGCGGTAAGGCAGAAATTCAAGACATGAAATTGCCTCCAAACATATTACATATTCCAATTACATTTCCATGTCAGCGGCAGTTACAGTAGCAGCATACACAACCACCACGCAAAGATAAAATAACCCAAACATTTGACAGGCATTTATCTTGATGTCAAAGCAACCACAATGCAAAGTGACTATAACTCAAACATCTGGCCAGCATCAATCTTGGAAGTAAAGGAGGGTTCTAGAAGGGAGAGAAAACACCTAAATCTGAGGTGGGGTTTCTCTCAAGAGCAGGCAGCAACCAACAAATCCATGGCAGATGATACCACTCAAAGCAATGTTGCCGCAAGAAGAAAAAGAGTCAACACTGGAACTTGGGTAAAACCAGTAACAATAGGGAAGGGTTGTATTGACCTCATTTTCCCAGGTCTCTCTAGGGACCAACTGATTAGTTCTTTAATATTCCAGCAGCAGAATGTAAAGATTAAGAAGAGAAATCGCATATTATATATATATATATATATATATATATATATATATATATATATATATATATATATATATATATATATATATATATATATATATACACCATGTTTCAGAACAAATCAGTCCTGCAAGAACAAGAGAATGTAGAGAAGAGAAGAGGAGAAGAGAGAAGAAATGACATAGGGGCCAAAGGAGAGTCTCGGTCTGAGTGTCCAACTCCATCGACAACAGAGCCATATCCCAACTAAATGGGGTTGGCTACATGGATTTTTGTCCTCCAATCAGCTTCGTTCAATAGTCATACTTGAAACAAGGCCTAAGCTATGCATTTCTTTCCTCACCACCTCCCCTAGAGCTATCTTAGGTCTACCCCTAGCTCTTTTGAATCCTTCAATTTGAATCAAATCACTCCTCTGTACTGAAGCATCTAACGGCCTCCGTTGAACATGGCCATACCATCTCAATTGACTTTCTTGTAGCTTATCATGTATCGGCGCTACTCCCAAATTAGCTCTAATACGATCATTCCTTATCTTATTCTTCCTAGTTTTGCCACACATCCATCTCAACATTCTCATTTCAACTATACTAAGTTTATCTATATGAAGCTTCGTAACTGCCCAACATTCCTCGCCATACATCATAGCTGATCGAATGACTGTTCTATAAAATTTCCTTTAAGTTTTAAAAGAATACGTCGATCACACAGCACGCTTGACGCACTTCTCCACTTCATCCATCTTATTTTAATCCTCTGTGAAACATCATCCTCTATATCACCTTCTTTATTTATGATTGAACCTAGATACCTAAAATAATCACTTTGTTGTATCTCCCTCTCATCAATTTTCACCACCTCATTATGTGTGACTATGTTACACACCATAAACTCTGTCTTCGTTCTGCTTATCTTAAAACCCTTTGATTCCAATGTTGATCTCCATACCTTCAACTTGGCGTTAACCACTGCTTTTGTCTCATCCATCAAAACAATATCATTAGCAAAAAACATGCACCAAGAAACTTCATCTTGATGTCTCTGGTTAAAACATCCATAACGAGGGTAAACAGATAAGGGCTTAAAGCTGATCCTTGATGTAACCCAATTGTAATTGGGAATTCACTACCTTGACCCCCAACCCCACGGTTCTCACACTAGTCGCCTCATTATAATCCATATCCTTGACTATGTCCATGTATTTGCTTGAGACACTTCTCTTCTCTAGTACTTGCGTAAGACTATTTTTGACATAAACCTAACAAGTCCATTTCAGCTTAAAAAAACCAAAATGAGCTGAAAATGCCACTGGCCCATTTCATTTTTGGGCTGTGGCCAGTGCCAAAGTAATGGATACTGAAACTGAACTTACAAATCAGATCCCCACTATCTTTTGCTGTTTTGAAATCAGCTGTGCTTTTCAATTCACTGGTTGAAAGGGAGGATGCTATTCTTTTGAGAGAGACCAGGGCTTTTTTGGACATTTTACCTCTGAAAAGTTGCAGGTTTCAGTGGAGTTAGAATACTCCATTGGTGCTGTTTTCCTTAATCACACTTGCAACCCAAACACACGGAAACTAATTGACTTGGTAGAACTTAAATGCTTCAGGAAACATACTGAAACTTCATATAGAAAAAACTTATTTTATTAAACGTCTCTTTTGTTCAACCTTTCTTTTACTCTATATTTTGATATATACAAGCTTACTCTATGTTGTTTCTCCCCTTTCCCCCCTACCCAAAAAGGGAAAAAAAGAAGAAAAAGAAAACAAAAAACAAAAATGCACTTATCTGATGAAATATGAAAATAAATTCTATAAAAGTATTGACACTTGCTGTATGATGTTTTATTATTTGTCTAAGTTTGATGATGGGATTGATGTTATAACAGTCTCAGGTCTATTATATCATTTTAACTAGGGAATTTTTCTGATCCCTGTTATCATCTCTAATCTTTTTGGTTAAAATTTCTCTTTAATTTGAAGCTAATTTTGTGATTCATTTGGATTTAAATTAATCATATTGATGGCATTATTGGAGTTAAAAAAATCTTATGTTTCTGAATTTCTTCAGTTGACTGGGAGAGTTGAAGAGAAAAGGAGATGGTCTGATGGTATTCACCAGGCCGTGGAGGCTAAAGAAGGTGTGAAGATCCAGGTATATCTGTTTGTCGATTACAAGCTTCTGAGCTTTGTTATGCATGTGTATTAAAGATATGCTTTGACTCATCTGATTTACAGCTGCAATTGTTGTGCATTTATTAGGCTGATTCAGTCGTTGTGGCACAAATCACATATCAATCATTGTTTAAGCTCTATCCAAAGCTTTCAGGAATGACTGGAACTGCAAAGACTGAAGTAGGAGATTTATATTACTTTTGATGCTATATGGTATCGTTATGAATTTTCAAACTATTTTGGCATGCTGTACCAGATCTGTTTATTTCTGTGCAATTGTTTGTCCATATTAATGCAGGAGAAGGAATTTTTGAAAATGTTCCAGATGCCGGTCATTGAAGTGCCCACAAATTTACCTAATATTCGTAAAGATTTACCTGTTCAAGCTTTTGCGGTATTGATATAATTTTTACGGTGAATATTATTGTTCATTATTGATAATATTCATCATTGTTGTCCAACTTTTTTTTAATAGATTTTTCATGCTGTGAAATGCGTATTTCTTAGACTGCACGTGGGAAATGGGAAAATGTCTGGAGAGAAGTAGAGTACATGTATAGACAGGGCCGACCTGTTCTAGTTGGGACCACAAGGTGAATTTTCATCCATCATTTGTCCAATGTAATTTCTCTTGCATCACTGGCTGAAGGGTTTTCTGTGAGGGCTATTTGAATCTGGTATTACAATAAATTAGTATCTTAGAATGTCCTTGTAAAGTTTCCATCTCAAAAGTTCATACTTGTAGGTTGAGACTTCCAGGTGTATGAGGGAGGCTGTAGGCTTATGTGTGGCTAGTGTGAGACTAAATTCCCAACAGTCCTTTTCTGTAAAAGTTGAAACTAATAGCAAATTTGTTTTTGTAATTATTAATAGAAACTTCATATCTTTACCATTGGAAGTTTATAAATTTTTCTCTATCTCTCTCCCACTGATTCACAACATAAAAAAGTATTACATCAAAGAGAGAATATATGCAAACTGTGCATAAGGACAGGCTGAATATACAAAACGTTACATATCTGTAGATATTGCAGTCATATCCACAAGGTGGTCCGCCAGTTGCTTCAAAAGACAAATCAGAGAAGTGTTTATTGATTTTTAGGTCATTGCTAAACAGTTCGGGAGAGTTAATTAATCCATCATTATTAATGCTGCTAGTTACTCTTAGTAGATGTTTCACCTCACCTTTCTATAACTAAAATGAGTCACCTAATGTATACGGAGGGGGAAACACCCCCCTCTTGTTTTTTTTTCTTTGATGCTAGGTGCTTGCCCCCTTTATTATTGTATTATATCCTTTTGTTATATAAAATGTTAAAAGAATGGGATATATTGAGCACACGACCTTTCCAGATATATCCTCTGGGACTATCCTTTCATAGGATTTTTTGTTTGTGGGTTATTCTCTATGCGTATTCTTTGATTTGGAACATGGATAAGATTCAATTATGATATCATGTGGAGGAGATTTACATTTAATTGCATATTCCATATTACATTGTGCATACATCACTGTAATTACTAAATATAGTTTTTCCATCTTTGCAGTGTTGAGAATGCTGAATATTTATCTGATCTGCTGAATGAACACAATATTCCCCACAATGTTCTTAATGCACGGCCAAAGGTTCTAGTTAATCGTCATTGCCTTGTTGTTGGATGTTTTTGTTTTGTCTTTGAAATTAAAAGAAAACAAAAAGAATGTTCAATTTAATTTTTTTTTTGCTTTTTAATTTAGCTTTCTGTTGCTTTTACTTTTACTTTTTATTTTTATTTCTTTTGTCGATCTTGCAGCTGTTTGATATTGTCCTTATTATTATATCTCTTGTAGTATGCCGCAAGGGAGGCTGAGATTGTTGCTCAAGCTGGTCGAAAACATGCAATTACCATTTCCACCAATATGGCTGGAAGAGGCACTGACATAATCCTTGGTGGAAACCCAAAAGTGAGGATAATTATCTGTGTTATTTGTTCATTTTGAGACCATATAATAGTTTTAGTGCTTTGTAAAAGGAAAAAAAGAAATCAAGTTTTTATGAAGAAAGAAGGTGGCTATTCTTATCACATTTTCTCCTTGACTTAGCAGAAGTTTAGTAGATCATATAACCGTGCAATGAGCTGGTACAGGTTGGGTTGGGGCTGGCACAACCCTAACATGTTGGGATTAATATTAAATTCTGTAATCTGACTCTCTTAACCCAAGTTACTGTACCCAAGCCCAACATCAGTTGGCTTGGATTAGGTCAAGCTGGCTGGCAAGCCCTTCTTTTGTTTGAGAAGAGATTATTTGGGATTATAATGGAAGACCTAGGTACAGGTTTGATTTTTAACCTAAGCCTCATCAGAGCTTCTGGTTATCTTTTGTGTGCCTTAGTCTGGCTTGTGGGGTTGCTGATGGCAATGCCGAAGGTGGCTTCTATAGTCAGGTCTGAGTTTTTCTTCTTGGCTTGGCCTTTGGCAATGCCGAAGGTGGGTTTTAGGCCATTCTAATTTTTATTTGTTTTAGGCCATTCTAATTTTTATTTTTTCTTCATTTTTCCTGGATATTCCGAGAATTATACTTGCGCTCTTTTTTTTTTCCCCACTCATTAATATTATATCTTTCTGACCTTTAGCCAAAATAAAAAAAAGTATGCAAAAGTTGCATCCAAGAGGTATCATTCATTTAACCTTAGGTTCTAAACCAAACCAATTTGTTTCTGTGAGTATTTTTTCTTGCATTTCAGTCTGACCTCTAATCAAACTCTTCTGCCAAATTGGGCTGTCTTTCCAAACTCCAAACCAAGTAGAAATATGGAGAACATCGAAAGGGAAAATTGGTTGGGTCAGTCGGATGTGGGTTGAACCTGACCAGAAGATAATAATAAAGTTTCGAGATGCTAAGTTGGAGAAGATCTCTTTCTTGCTCTCCTATGTTTAGTAATTGAAGCTCTCTACTATGATATCCTTTCATGTGACTGATGTTATTTATGCTGTTTTCCTTCTTGGAATTAACCGTATGTACTATTTCTAATTGTGGCATTTCAAGATGCTTGCGAAAGAAGTAATAGAGGACAGCTTACTTTCATTTTTAACACATGAAGCCCCAAATGTTGATATTGATGGCGAGCCGATTTCTCAGAAGGTGAGTGAAATTTATTATTATTTCTTGCTTTAAGAACAAGGAGAATGATTTTCTTGACAGTTGTCTTGATATGCTAGCAAGACTAGCCACTCAATTTAGGCAACATGGAAATCCAATGTGGCCAATCAAAATTGTCGATGGGTAGAAGAAGCTCTGTATCGGCCACTTTTCAAATTTCACAGCACCTCAACCAAATGGCCCACCATATATATTTTCACCACCCTTCCCTGTTTAGCAAACTAAATATTGGCTTTAAAAGTTAAAATAGACAACAAGGAGGGCTCTAGCTTTTTCTGCATGGCAATCTCTGTTTAGAGATATTGGCAACAGTGTAGGAGAGCTGTCCTGTTTATTTTTTTTATTTTTTATTTTGAATTTCCACTCAGTTGCCATATAGGAGATATGGCACCTATTCTGCTAATCCTGGCAGGACTTCTAGTTCCAGTAATCTCCTACCGAAGAATATATTCATTATTTTTTACTCTCTGTTCTTGCACAGAATATATTAGTTTTTAAATTTTATATTTTGATATAGGGTTTTTCAAAGATAAAGGTTGGACCATCGTCATTAGCTTTGCTAGCTAAAACAGCGCTTATGGGTTAGTAATGATAAGTTTGGTTTCTTATTCATGGCTGATTTCCGTTACAATATGATTAGTCAAATTCATACGTCACTTGATCGTTACTTTCCTTGGGTTTTGCTGATATGTATTGTAAATATGCAGCTAAACATGTCTCCAAAAGCGAGGGCAAGGGATGGACATATCAGGACGCGAAGTCATTGATTTCAGAGGCCATTCGAATGAGTCAGTTAATTGGTGAACAAGATCTAGAAAAGGTTTTGGCTGAGGAATCTGATACGTATCCTCTTGGTCCCACCATAGCTCTTGCATATCTCTCAGTGTTAAAGGATTGTGAAACACATTGTTTCATCGAAGGCTCTCTGGTGAAAAGGCTTGGTGGACTTCATGTGATAGGAACATCCCTGCATGAGTCACGGAGAATAGACAACCAGGTCAGTCTTAGGTCATATAACTGATTGTGATTTGAAAGAAGCCATCATAAAAAATTAGGATGCTTGATTTGTCATTGTATCATGTAGACTGTTAAACCTTGATGCTATGGGAATAGAGTTTTTACTTTTAATCATATATTGGCATTTTTTCTTCTAGAAAATAATTTTTTTTTTCCCAAATAAAGAAAGAGAAGAGGCAATTTTCTGTACTGTATGGGTTTCTCAACCAGCTATTTACAGCCTGATGAGAGGTAACCACTTGTGATACAAAGGAAGAATCTTGTATGGATGCATCTAGGCCTTGGACGAGCCTAGTGGTGGATGTGGTAAATCAGCTTTGTTTATTAAATGGAGTTCCATGATCAACAAATTCCATGGAGACCATCAGATGTCATTAGGAGGAAAGATATTTGTTTAACCAATGGAACATCTTTTTTTATTGGATATCAAAGTCTGGCAACTCTTAAGCTGATTTCCAGGTGAGAGTCTGTTTGGGATGGACTTACATTTAAATGATGTGAGGATTTTTTAGGTTTTGTTCTCTCCATGTCTGCGGCTGTCATATATTGCTGTGTTCTCATTTTCCAATTGCCTAGTGAAACTCACTTATTTTCTTTCAAGAAGAAAAATACCAAAAAAAACCCCCCTCTGATTTCTGATATTTGTAACAGAGTACCCATTAAAAAGCCATTCAAAAATTCTGCTGCTCTTGGCAACTAAATACTCCATAAAATTTCCCTGGGATCAGCAATTATTACCTCCTGGCCCTCGGGGTCATTTTCTGAGTACACCAGACTCTAAAGAAGAAACAGAAGATTTAACCTGGAGGAACCTCCCCTAACCTAGTCAGTATTTGCACTTTCTTCCATATTTCTTCGACATAAGAGCAAGTATTCTAAAAGGGGAACAGAATCTGTAAGTCTGAGGTGGCAAACATTAACATTAGGTGAGATATGTCCCCTGTGAATAAGGATCTACTGTTAAGAGGCTATCCCTAGAAGCTTTTCATTTTGAAAACTGAAATTTGAAGGAAATTCTTTAGCCCAAGTCAACTGAGAAGTGAACTCTGCTTGCGAGGAGCCATACGCTGCTGTAGCTGATATTTTACAGTGAATGATGCTGAGCCTTCTCATTTCCAGCATCTCTTATGTAGATTCTGGTGATGGCAGTCAACAGGTTCAAAAAAGTCTTACAGATCTGCCTAGGGAGAGGCCTTCAAATCAGATCTGTTGCAACACCCACTAGGACTTACTCTGTTCTACTGATTAACATTGACAAAAGAAGCCATAAATGTGTGGAGTAGCTCTAAACATAGCTGGATCTCTTGGCTTTTTTGGACCTATGGTTGCTTTTCAGAAAGAAATTCACTATTCTTGAAAACTCAAGCGCTGAAGTCCCTGTGGTGGTAAGGAAGGTGATGATATTTTTTCTCTGGTTGTTTATTTAAGTATAACTTTAAGGATATTTGGTGAAACTATTTATTTCCAAATGGCTTCAGTTGCTGAAGTTTGATGTACAGATTTGTGAGCTTTTTTTAATTCTCTGCGTCTATGTTGTTTATGATTTATTCTTCTGGGCTAATAAGCTATGCAATGTAATATTTTCCTTTTTTTTAAAAATAAAACGCATGATAAAGGTGATGCTAATAAAAATTTGTTACAAATGAACTTAATTTGGAAGTGTAACAAAATAGAAAGAAATAGAGGAGAGAAGATGGAGAGAATGGAGGATGAGGAGAGAGAATTGTTGTCTACTGTCCCCCATAGTTGTCAAGGTGCCAAGGCGAACCAAGGCGATGGAGGCCTGACTGGGTGCCTAGGCGACCAAGGCCACCGCCTAGGCGACCAAGGCGCCCAATTTTCCATGGCGACCCAAGGCAACCTGGGCGCCTAGGCGGCACCTAGGCGACGCCTTGACAACTATGACTGTCCCCACTACCATCTATTTACTAATAATGAAAGCAAGTAATTACAACCTAGCAGGATTCTAAAAAGAAATTGCAATGAAATTCTAACTATTCTAATCAAAGTAACTCGAAAGCATAAAGGAAAACTAATGATAATGGGACACCTCATGATAAGTTTAAACACAATAGGACACCTCTATCAACTGTGTTATCTCAACACTCCCCCTCAAGCTAGAACATGCTCCAGCTTGAAACAACAAGAACATATATGATTCGCAACACGATCTTCAAGTAGTACACAAACTCACAAACACCAAGCAACATAGGTTCTTCCTACGGAGATTTTTTGGAATAGTAGAAGTAGCAATAGTTAGTAGCATCAATAATAGTAGTAGCAGTAGTAGCATCAACAGTAGTAGCAGTAACAATAGTAACTACTTGTAGTAGCAGCAATAACAGTTGTAGTAGCAGCAGCATCAGGAGTAATAGCAGTAATAGGAGTAGCACAGTATATGTCACTGTGAATCAAGTAGTAGTAGTAGATAGGAGCGCAGTATAGGATACTCCGAATCAAGTAGTAGTAGGCTCTTGCACGAGCAAAAAAGGTAGTAGGTAGTAGTAGGCTCCAACACGAGCAAATACAAGCAAACATGCTCTTTCTCCTCCTCACGTGGGGCATTCCACGTGGACAGTTAATGCATAAGATGAGCAGCAGACGGCAACAGCAAGAATCAGCATCACAAATGATGAGCAGCACAATAAATCGCAAGAGCAGTGACAAATAACATTCCAATAAAATAACCTCTAAGCACCCCCTACCGGTAACAACAATAAGCAGCCTTAATCTCATAATCGAATTGCTTTTTTTTTTTTTAAGATGAATGAATAATTATATTAACAACACCCCAAAAACTAGGAAAACAAATCTGGGTATCGCAAGGATAGATCCAGACTTCTTACAAAGCAAGGGCCAAGCCCAAAAGAAACAAAAGAGAACAACACAAAAAGGGGAAATGGGGTTTCTTTTTTTTTTTTTTTTTTTTTTTTTTTTTGGGGGGGGGAGGGAGCTAGGCACAACCACCTCAGCTGGAGTTTAGGTTCCAGGAAAAGAGAATGAATCTATTTCTCTCAGAATCCGTTAGGGGGGGATAGTGGGCATAGTCAAACCACGCACATCAAACATGATGGCTTTCCAAATTTGATAAAAGGATCTTGATTTAGCCATCCACATGCACATATTTCTTTCAAACCATTTATGGTACACTATCATCGAGAAAGCCAGTTTGACAATAGTTTTACGTATTTTTCCTTTGAATTTCTTGACGATCCACCTCCATTCTTGTTCAAAAGGACTAATTCTTCTATAGCAAGGCCAACACTTCTCAAGGATCTTCCCCTAGACCCTTTTGGAGGAGGGACACTCAAAAAACAGATGATGAACATCTTCATCTGAAGCCCAACACAATCCACATCTAGCACTTGGGATAATTCCCTTGTTACATAAAAGAGATCCGGTGGGAAGGGACTGGGATAAAGCTCTCCACAAAATAAAATAGTGCCGAGGAGAATATCCCTTGAACTAAACCACATCAAACCAAGCAACTTTGGTGCAGCGGGATCTAACAATCTCCTAAGCTGTGGATGCTGAAAACATACCATTTTGAGGAAGCAATCCTGCCAATGATGTCACCACTCCCACTGGGTCTCCGAGGAACCGAGGTGAGGACTTCCCAAGCCTATAACAACCTTTGTGAAGAAGCCCGGCCTGGAGACCATACCCCATTTGTCAATATGGAAGAAACTGGACCAAGTCTATCTCTCTCCTAGGATCCGATTGGATCTATCACCATAGGTCATGATCAAAACTCCATGGGGATGCCAATTGTCCAACCAAAGCAAGGTCGAAGCGCTATCATCAATGCTGGATTTGATGTAAGGGAGGACAAGCTATCTATGTAGAAAGATGGTTCTCAACACCCAAGAAGAGTTATGGCATCTCTCAACTATCTAGATAGAGTCTCTTATAAGATAATTACTTTAATCCAACCAGTCCAAATACTCTTCTTTTTCTCAGCCACTCGCCACACAAGTTTCATGATACACGCCTTGTTGATCTCTTTTATTCTCTGTTGACCTAAACCCCCTTCATCCTCAGACCTTAGGTAAGCGAACCTTGGTCCAACTAATAGTATGGAGAGACTTATTGTTGTCCACCCCTTTCCATAAGAAAGCACTCATCAAGCTTTCAATCTTTTGGATAATCAAGGTAGGAAGTCCAAAGATCCCAGTCTAATACAGGTATAAACTCTGCATTACTACTTTAACCAGCTCCAATCGACCCGCAAAAGATAAAAACTTGGCTTTCCAAAGATGAAGTTTATTCCTGAGCTTCTCAAGAATTAGAGTGCAATGATAAGCCGCTAATCTGGTCGATATCAAAGGTAAGCTAAGGTATGTGACGGGCAACTTTCCCAAGGGACACCCCACCATACTTTTAAGAGTTTCTTGAAGCGGTTCTTTAATGCCGGCAAGAAACAGAAGGGACTTTTGCTTACTGATAGCCAATCCTGACATGGCACGAAAAGAAGTAAGTACATCTGATATAGATTTCCAAGATTTCACGTTTCCTTTGGAGAAGATCATGATGTCATTAGCGAAGGCAAGGTGGGTGAGTTGAATAGACTTACGTTGGGGGAAGAAGTCAATATGATTTAGCTGGGCCTTCAACTATATGGTTCTTGAGAGGCCTTCCACAACAAGCATAAACAACAGAGGAGACATTGGGCACCCTTGCCTGATGCCATGCCGTGCATTGAAAAACCCCATTGGACTACCATTAACCAACACAGAGAATCTGGGGGAGGAGATGCAATGCCAAATCCACTGACGGAGGCACCCAGGGAAATTCATTCTGGCCATGGCTTCTATTAGAAACTCCGATCGGACATGATCATAGGCTTTATGAAGATCAAGCTTCAAAATGGCAACAAAGGAATGGTGTCTCCTATCAAATCCTCTAGCAAGATCATTACATATCATAATGTTATCCATTATACTACGTCCCTGGATGAAATCTAATTGATTGGGGCTAACCATAACCCTAATTACATTTTTTTAATCTAATGGCAAGAATTTTAGCAATAATCTTGCAGATAGTATGGAGCATGTTCCCTCCTTAGGGTTAAGACACAGGAATGTCTGATTTATTTCTCTCACCTGATTCGGGTTCGCAAAGAAGCTATGAATAGCCATAAGAAGATCACCCTTGATAATTTCCCATGATGCTAAAAAGAAACCCATGCTGAAGCCATCCGGCCCTAGATCCTTGAACGACTTGATCACTTTTATTGCTTTGATGATCTCATCTTCAGAGGGAAGGGAAGCTAATCTCGAATTTTGATCGTGAGGCAGGGAGGATCCCAGAGTACTTGGAGGGAAACTCATTATGGGCGGTAGCAAGGTTGGGTTAAACAGCTTTTGAAAATGATCTTTTGCCACCTTCTTAATCCCAGCCACATCGGATATAACAAGGCCTTCCTCATTCAACAACGAGGAAATATGGTTCCTATTCTGGTTCGCTTTGATGGACTTGTGGAAAAAATTGGTATTTCTATCCCCCAACTTGAGCAAATTAATTCGGGATTTCTATTTAAAGAAACATCCCTCCTGGGTGATCAGCTCAGCTAACTTAAGAGAGAAGGATTTCTCTGCTTCCGCAAGACCACAATCATTTGCAGAATCTTGAAGTCCGGTCTGAACTTCAGTCAATTCCATTCGGCCATCCAGCGCTGCACTCGAAATGTTCCCAACTTGACTTTTGTTGCAAATAACTAGGTCCTGTTTGGTCTCCCTCAACTTCCTGGCAAAACTAATCATAGGATGGATCAGAGTGGAGCCTCTCCCAAGCAGATTACACAATCTCTTGGAAATTATACTGAGAGATCGACATGTAAAAAAATCTGAAGGGCTTGGGCCCAAAGGATAAGTAAGGACATATGGTAAGGAGATGGGACAATGCTCAAATATCCCTGAAGATTTAAACTGAGCCTCGAAAGAAATGAAATCCGAGAGCTAGTTGTCATTGACTAGGGCTCTATCAAGTTTGCAAGAAACCCTTTGGTTGCCAACTCTTTGATTGGTCCAGTTATATTTCATCCTGACCCATTTCAAATCCCCCAAACCAACCGAATCGAGGTAAGCCACAAATTCCCGAATTGATTGGTCATCAATCATACCTTCTTCCTTTTCATTGGCATATCTTACTAAATTGAATTCACCCCTCATTCCCCAAAGAGTGTTATGTAACCTGCACACATCCTCCCATTATCTTCTTCTCTTGATCGACGAATTAGAAGCATAAACAATAGTAATATAAAAGGTAGAAAAGCTACAACTCTCAGTAACTTTGACATGAATAAGTTGGTCGGTCATACTAACCACAGAGTAGGAAATTTTTTGGCTGTCCCACATAATCCACAATCTGCCATTATCATGGTGGGGTTAATTGGTTTCCAATTTCCATCGCGGAACCATGGATCGAGCAATATCAGCGGCCTTAGAGACATTCACCTTTGTTTCACCGAGGATTCAAAAGTTCTGATGACGCTTGTTAATGATTGATCTCACTTTAGCTTGCTTAGCAATGGTATTAAACCATGAACATTCCAATACATACTTTCATCATGATGACCATTTGGAAAGGGGAAGTAGAACTCACACACGGTCCAGTCAGGATCGCGAGCCACGATGAGCTCGCCGTTGCACCTTCGATTTTATCTCCATCCGTTTTCCTTTAGCCTTGGATGAGGTTTTTGTTGACAATTGTGTACTTCTATATTGATCGAGAAGCAAGGGCTGGCAGTTGCTTTCTCCATTCTGGTGGATTCATCCATAGGAGAGGTCCTTGTTGTGGCCAAGGGGCTCTGACCGGGGGGGAGGGGGGAAGATGGGAGGGATGGATATCTCTGAGATTTACAAGGGGCGGAAGCAGGTTCATTAGAGAGGGGAGTCGATTTTTGTAAGGAATCATCAGTCGGGTGAGAACGATTGTTTTTAGTAATGAATTTGGTTCTGGAAGCTAGGTGAGAAAGTTTGGTTAATGGGTTCAGGTCATTAGGGTTTGGGTCCTTAGTAGTGAGGGGTTGGGTTGGTAAGGATGAGATCAGACCAGACCAGGAAGGAGGAGGGGTGGGTTGGGTCTGTAGAACCAGACCGGGGTTAAGGATGGGTTGGGCTACCAAACTTATCAACGAGGACTGGGCTTTCCTCAATATAGAAGTCGAAATAGTTCTGGGGGGTTGCAGACATTGGGAGGGGTCCTTTTCCCTGCAGAGCGAGAAAGAGGAAAGCCAGGACGGGAAGCTTGCGCAGGCTACAGGGGTTGCAGGGTTGCAGAAGGTTGTTTGAAGTAAGCTCGTTAGCATCGTTTTGAATTCCATCCGACTCCTTGTCAGACATAACGACATCAGGGTCTTCAATGTTGTCCTGCTCCGACGACCTCTCTTCTTCAGCTTTAGAACCTAGGGCATAAAACCTATTGCAGGTAGGTAGGAATTTTGCTACTGAAGTAGAAGCTTTCTTATTGGCTAGAGTTTGAGGTCCCAACCTTTGTTTGAATCGCCACGTCCTATCTTCTTCTTCCTCGCCTCTCACCTTACCCTTACCAAAGATGTTTGGTTTTTCCGCCAGAAACCTTGGTTTCCATTTCTGCAGGCCACAACTTGGTTTCCAAGCTTGGGGATCCATGATATTATTCACTGGAGGTAGACATGCTCTAGTGTTATGCCCAGACATCTTATAGGCCGTACACAGGGCAGGCTTCCATTCGTATATCACCCTCGGCTTCCATGAAATTTCTCATTTGACCGAATATTCACAACATCTAGGAGGGGGGCATAACCCCCCATCACACACAGCTATACAAATTTGAGCAAAAGCTAGGCGGCTTTGAGCTTCATGCATCTATCTGAAAATAAGGGGGTTTAATGGCCGAGCCAATGGAGCTCAAGGCTTCCTTGCACCATAAATGGAAAGGGAGTCTTGGAAGGGAGATCCAGATGGGGAGGGAGCTCACATTCATACTATCAAACCTCTGATTTTCATCCCATTGCCTAACCTCTATAGGCTTGATAGCAACATTCCATAACCCCTTTTGTCAGGATACTCAGTTTGTCGTCCTCGTTGGCAAACCGAAAAACAAAAGTACCATTAACTGCCTCCGAAAGCTTCCACTATCTTAGAAGGGATTTTCAACCAGCTGAAATGGGGGTCTACGCCCCACAAACTGACCCACAAGAGAATTAGTCCGTTTGCTTATCTCGCTTGAGAGAGCACTGTCCAAATAGGAGGCCACTCTGTATTCTTCTTCAAGCAAAGGCTCTTTGAATCGCAGAGTAAAGCCCTTCCCAAGAGATAGAGGTGCATAATCCAAAAGGTATTCCACTTGCCCAAGTTAGGCACAACACTCGGGGGGTATTCCCCTGAGAAGGAAGATCGACTTGTAGGGATCTCACCCTCTTCCAACTCACCAGCCAGTAAGGGGATGGTCCAAGGGAGAGGGGAGGAGGCAGAGGAAGGAAGGGGGGCGGCGGCCGTGGCCGTAGGTAGGCCGGCCATGGGGGAGGGTCGGGGAAGGGCTCAAAGCCCACAGGGAAGGGAAGACTCAGGACGAGGAGAGAGAATAGAGCCAAATTCGAGGACTCAAGCTTCTTCAATTCCAGTCATTAATCCAATCGCTTCTCAACAACATAAGCAGAGGATTGTGACCCAGGAAAATCATAGGGAGACTAGAACAAAAGCATCAACTTTAATAGTAGCGCGTAAACTCAATAGTAGATGTAACAGTGGTGGTTGCACACCTAACAAAGAACCTTATATGACTCTCAAAACGGCAACCCAGGTAATTGCTCTGATACCATATAACAAAATAGAAAAAAATATAGGAGAGAAAATGGGTGGAATGGAGAAAAGGAAGAGAGAATCGATGTCTACTCTCCCCACTACCATCTATTTATTAATAATGAAAGCAAGTAATTACAACTTAGTAGGACTCTAGAAAGCAATTACAATGAAACTCTAACTACTCTATTCCAAGTAACTCTAAAGCATAAAGGAAAACTAGTGACAATGGGACACCCCATGATAAGTCTAAACATAATAAGAAACATTTATCAATCCTGTTATCTCAATAGGAAGGATTTGTTTCTGTTGAGAGGAATAATTGATGTGTCTAGGATGACAGAAGTCATGCTTTATTTATAGAGAAAATGAGTTACATAGTAAATGCAGTAGGTGATGGTAGCAGCCTTTCTTGTAAGGGAGGCTGCTGCACATGGATAGTAGCCCCACAAGTCAAGGAAGGCTGTTTTTGCACATGGGTAACAGTCCTCAAGTCAAAAGAGGCTAATGCACATGGCCCTTGCTTTCTAGATCCCATGTTACAACACTCTCCCTCAAGTTGGCACATAAATATCACGCATGCCCAACTTGCAAACTATGGGATTGAATAATTTACTACTTAACCCTTTAGTAAAAACATCAGCTAATTGATCTCCAGTTCTGACAAAAGGAACATAGATCAGTCCTTGCTCCAACTTCTCCTTAATAAAATGTTGATCGATTTCCACATGCTTGGTGCTATTGTGATGGACAGATGGTGAGCAATACTGATCGCAAACTTGCTATCACAATAGATCATCATAGGTAGGAATAGGTAAGTCTCATTAGTTGCTGGAGCCACATTAACTCATAAATGCCATGAGACATAGCCCGAAACTCGATCTCGGCGCTAGACCGGGCAAAAACAGTTTGTTTCTTGCTTCGCCAAGTGACCAAGTTGCCACCGACAAATATACCATACTCAGTAGTAGGACGACGATCATAAGAGGAGCTGCTCCAATTAGCATCAGTGAAGGTCTCAACATGTAGGTGACCGTTAGAGGAGAGACATTCCTTTGCCAAGAGTTGATTTCAAATGCGTAACACTCTTCCCTATGGGTAGTATAAGGATCATGCATATACTGGCTGACCAGGTTAACAACAAAAGCAATGTTAAAAAATGAGTGAGAGAAGTAGATCAATTTGCCAACTAACCTCTGATATTGACCCTTATTAACAGGGACCCCATCCTTGTTAGTGAGACGAAAGTTTGATTCGAGCGGAGTATTGGAGAAGATTTAATGTATACTTCCTCTGGGATAGGAAAAGACCCATAGTGGAGTAAGTAATCTCAAGGCCGAGGAAGTAGCGTAACTTTCCAAGGTTTTTGATCTCAAATGCATGACCCAGATAACTCTTCAAATGTACAATCTCCTTTATATCACTTCCAGTATCCACAATGTCATTCATGTACACAATAAGATGAGAAATCTTATCACCAGATCGCTTAATAAAAAGGGTATGATCAGCATGACTGAGTGTAGTCATTCGACACCATTGACCTATGGAAGCAAACGAACCATGCACAAGGACACTGCTTTAGGCCATAGAAGGGTCGCTTAAGCTTGTAGACCTCCCTTTATGTCATTGATGTTGAGAACTCAGATGGAATGTCAAGGTACACCCCTTCTTCAAGTTCACCGAGTTGTTGCAGTTCCCAACCTAGCTTAATAGCACAGAAGAGAAGTACCCGAAGAAGTCTTCTGATAGTCGAGGCCATAAGTCTGAGTGAAGCCACAAGCCATTAACCTTGTACCAATTCACAGTACCATCAATGTTTTGCTTTACTACAAACACCCACTTACAACTCGCTGTATGTTTTTGGGGAGGAAGAGGAACTAAGTCCCTAGTGTCATTCTTCTTCAGAGGTTGCATTGCTTCAACCATAGCCGCCTTCCATTGGGAATCGGGAAGAGCCTCTTACCAGTTTCGAGGAAGGGAAACAGAAGACAAAGAGGAAACAAAAGCCCGATAGGATGGAGACAAAGAGTCATTCGACACCACTTGAGCAATAGGGTGATTCTTACATGATCTTGTTCCCTTCCGGACAGCAACGGGTAAATCAAGGGATGGGTTAGAAAGACTAGTAGGAGCAGGTGCGAAATTAACAGATGGAGAAGGATTGGGATCAAAACTTGAATCAGGAGATGGCGATAAGCTATGTAGACAAAGTGCAGTAGTGGTGGTGTCTAGGTGCTGTGGGTGGCACCGAAAATAGAACCATAGGGTTTTTTATCTCCCCTGGACTGGTATAACCATCAGAGACACACTCTCAGGTAATGGAGCAACAAGCGGAGCAACAACCAGCAGATCTTTACCGTCACCGACTTTACCATCCTCAAGTACCAGATCCCCCTCTGGAAGAGGAGACGGTGAAAAAAGGAGATAGTTTTATGGAACACTACATCCGTAATCACGAATACACGCCGGGAAGGAGGGTGATAGCACCGATAACCTTTTAAGTAGCAGAGTGGCCAACAAACGCAACTTGCCAAAATGCTGATGATTCTATGCAAAACACACGCAACCAAAAACACATGGAGGGATGGTAAAGTCGGACAACCCCATTAAGGTAATTACAGGAGCACGAAAATCCAAAACATGAGTCTATATTGTATTTATGAGATAGGCGGCAGTCAGAATAGCGTTACTTCAATACTGAGGAGGAACTTGCATTTCAAATAAGGGAGAGCGAGAAACTTCAAGTAGATGATGTTTTTTGCTCTTAGCAATACCATTCTAAGCCGGAGTGTCGACACAACTAGTTTGATGAAGAATCCCCTGAGCGGCAAGATAAGACTAGAAGGCACCATCCATATACTCAATATCATTGTCGGTACGAAGGATCCAAATGGAGTATCAAACTAAGTGCAAACCATGGTGTGAAACATTTGGAAGTAGCGGAAGACCTTACTCTTGTGACTATGGAGGTAAATCCAAGTGACTCGAGTGTGAGAATTGATGAAGGTAACAAACTAGCAGAAACCAGAGACAGAAGTACACCGGGCAGGGCCGCACACATCAGAGTAAATCATCGTCAAAGGAACAACACTTATTTTATTTAAACAAGAATAATTAGAGCGAGTTTGCTTAGCTAAAACACAAGCATCACAAAAACTCCTCAAAATTACAGTGCTGAGATAAATGCAGAAAAACTTTAAAGAGAGTCCCCACTGGAGGATGGCCCAAACGATGGTGTCAAAGTGACAGCTCTGAAGTAGTAATCGGCATGGAATTGGTTTAAAGTGCAGGACGAACAATAAGAAGCACATCATTCAATAGATAAAGACCACCATGCACCCTACCACAACCAATCATTCTCCCTGGCCCCTGTCACCAGTTCCTGAAAGAGACAATGGGTAGGATAGAAAGTCACTTTATAATTCAGATTATATGTAAGGTGGGCAAGTAAAAAGAAGGTTAGAAGTAAAATTCGGTACATGAAGAACAAAAGTCAATGGTAAAGTGGGAGAATACGCAATGGAGCCCTTCCTAGAATAAAAGAAAGGGAACCATTGGCGAGAAGAACCTTGTCCTTACCGGAACAAGGAGAATACTGAGAAAAAAAGACTAGGGGTACCAGTCATGTGGTCAGTAGCACTGACGTCAATTATCCAAGGGTGAAGGGCAATCGATGCATAATGGCACTAAGAAAGATACCTGAGGCAGTAGGGTTAGAGGCAGAAAGTGGCGGCGGTAGAAGTAGATGGCCTAGACGAGGGTGAATCTAGACGAGTCATGACGCATCGTAGCATGGCCAGCTCGTCTTGGGATGGAGAAGAACCGACGTTGGCAGGGGTGGCACCGATAAGAGCAGACTCAGACGTTTCATAATGATGAGCAGAGGAGCTTCAACCACGACCTCGTTACAAACCTGTAGCTGGGCGACCATGGAGTTTCCAACAAAACTCCTTGGTATGTTGTTCCTTACTACAGTAATCACATCGTACAGGCTCTCGGTCAGAAGAAGAGCGATCATTGGAACGAGCAGAGCCATTGCCACCAGACTGAGACCTTGACCTAGAAAAAAGAGCTGAGCGGTCCTGAGAACCATGGGATTACAGACTAGGTGATAACATGGCAATGTGACGATTGTCTTCCAATTATACCAAGAGTAAGATTGCTCTAATGAAGGAAAGGAATCATGATTGAGCATCTGAGCGCAAATTTGGTTATAGGCAATGTTTAGGCTGGCCAGAAAATCGCACACCCGATTCTTGTCTTCCCGCTTATGAAATCAGGTTGCATTGTCAGTGCAGGTAGCTTGGAAAGTATCATAGTAGTCCAACTCTTGCCATAGACTTCACAACTCAGAGTAGTATTTAGATAAAGAGAGGTCCTGTTTTTTTTTTGGGTAAGTATAAAGAGAGGTCCTGTTGTTTGGTCTTATGAAGCTTTTTCTTGAGTTGATAGACCTGTGCATCATTCCCAACTTGGGAATAGGTATCTTGGCTGCCATTCAGATTTTGGCTGCATTATCTAAAAGAAGATAATCCCGAGCATTATGTGGTTGCATAGAGTTGATGGGAAAAGACATTACCAATGAATGAGCAGAGCTCCACCTCTTCTGAGAATCAGCGGTAGTTGTAGGTTGTGTTGTTTTGCCATTGATGTAGCCTATATAACTTTGAGAATCAATAGACAAATAATAAGACCGTGAACATATTGAATAGTTGCTCCCATCAAGATGAAATAAAGCTCACAGGGAATGAGGGAATATGGGTATCATGACCTGTCCCGTCGATTCCAAAGGAGGTGGTAGTAATGTCGGACATGATAACGGAGCAAAGAGGTCAAGAATCAATTATGACCATAGTAAAAAAATTGCCTGCTACATCATCATAGGAATAGGCAGTTCTATGAATCCGTGCAAAACATAGGGAATTATGCAAATTAGAGTTTCTTAGATCTCCACCATGGTCTGATCTGAGAAACAGCCTTAGAGAGGGCTCTCGGTGGGCTAAGGCATCACTACCGAGAGTTGCTTGCTATGGCAGAGAGTGCTGGAAGTTGGAGCCGAGAGAGAGAAAGGGTGATCGGAGAGAAAAAATCGAGAGAGAAACTCACTAGGGTTTGGTTGTCAAGGAGGATCTCTGCTTTGATACATAGTAAATGCATAAATTAATGACTTGTCTAAAATGACAGATGTCATGCTTTATTTATGGAGAAAAGAAGTTACTTAGTAAATGCGGTAGGTGAGGGCAGTAGCCCTTTTTTTTTGGGGTAAATTAGGGCAGTAGCCCTTCCTGTCAAGGAAGACTGCTGCACGTGGGTAGTAGCCCCATAAGTCAAGGAAGGGTGCTTAGTAGCCCCTTCTTGTCAATGAAGGCCCCTCAAGTGTGCAGTAGCCCCATAAGTCAAGGAAGGGTGCTTAGTAGCCCCTTCTTGTCAATGAAGGCCCCTCAAGTGTGCAGCACCCCCTTGCTTTCTAGATCCCGTGTTACAACAGTTTCCTTTTCCTTGTAAAGTAATCCTATGCAAATCCTAGCATGTGACTGATTTTGACCAGCACTGGATTGAAGGACACTAATGGTCAATTTGCTTGACTTGCATTGTATGGACTATTGCCTGACATGATCTTCTAGGAGCTATAAAAGGTGGAAGTTGCAAAGGAAGAGTACAAACTAACCTGTAAATTGGCAAGTCAACACTTCTTTCGCTCATCCTTTACTGAATTGGTTTTCATTGCATTTGACAGCGTAATTTTTTGATAGATTTTTGTCCATTATTATAAATAGCTAGTTAATAGAAATCATGAAATCATGTCTACCTTTTTGATTTAAAAGCTTTGTTATGTTTGGTATAATGTTTGATCATTCATTTATTATTTTTTCCTTATGTATTTCATTTTAGATGTTGTTATTATATACTTTTTTTTTCCCTTGTATATTCATAGCTCCGTGGGAGAGCAGGCAGACAAGGTGATCCCGGATCGACACGGTTTATGGTGAGGTACTATTTCTGCTGATGATTTATTTATATTCATAATTTAAATAAGCATTACATATCCTCTGTAAACAGTAAACCATTGTTATTCAAGTCTTACAATTTGTTTTTACACTGGAAAAGATCTTTTTATTTTGTAATGTGTATATAGAAAAACTAAATTGCTAGATTCAGATATTAACACTGACATCACAATAGGAATATGATAGCCCATGTCAAACTAAGTTTAAGATATTGTTGATTTTGGAAGAATGAATTAGGGTGTTGTGCAAGGTTTTAAGTATCGAGTATCGGTAGCTTATCAATCGGGCGATTTTAAGAGACGTATCATATCGTGGATATGGTGGATACGCTAGGATATGGGTTAAGATACGCACGGGAATGATTAGGGAACATACAAACACAAATTTAAACCATAAAAACACTATAAAACAACATTAAGAGAGAAAATGTATCTTACATTTGTACTAATTGTCTAATACCATGTTGAGTTATGGGCTGGTTCAACTTCAGAGTTATAAGTGTTAGGAAGAACCATTTCCAAAGGGTGCTCCAGTGCAGGAGGCTCCCGCTATTGCAGGGTCTGGGGAGGGTTAGAATGTACGCAGCCTTACCCCCTCAACATAGGAAGAATCATTTCCAGTCTAATTTTTTTTATCCAGTTTAATTAGTAATTATTTGATTTTTTGAAACTGAAAATATAAAAAAAATCCAATTTCGGTAAAATGCATGATGCAGCAGTAAAATAGTTTGTTCTTCATGTAAATCAGAATATCTACATAAAAAATGCATACTTTTTTCTTATTTTTTTAAGCTAACTTTGATATTTCTTTTTCCAGAAATTAGAAAATAAATAAAAATAATAATTTCAATATTCGAAAATTAAAATGAAGTTGGCAAATGGTAGATCAGTACTTGAAGTTGCGCATGTAAAAAAGGTACTAAATCGGGCAAGTATTTGGAAAGAAAAAAAAATTCTAATTTTTTCTTCTTGTTCACAAGATATCAGATCTACTCTCTGATTTGAGATGTATTCAATACATGGAATCAAGTTACAAGTCAATAACCAACTAATTCATGCAATAAAATCGAAGTTGTATGTGATTTTTTATCAAAAAAGTAAAGAGTTGCAGGTTTTAAATGCTTACTGCAGGAGTGAAGTTCAAATCCTGATTTAAGATTCCCCAAACAGATTTCTTCAAGTTTGTTGCTTCCTTTGTGATCGTTTTTGGATGTAGTTTGAAACACCAAGGTATTTTGATCGATTAATGGTGTTTTTTCAAATATTTGGAGCACCATTGTATCGACCTTATCGGTTTGTCTTGACTCGATATGACCTGATACAAACTGGGTTTTTTTTTTTTTTTTTTTTTCCGACAAAATGGTCTAGGCAACTATATCGGTAGGAATCACTGAGTATCGACTGTATCGAAGGGTATTGAGCTGTATCGGTTCGATACGCTCGATACACTTGGATACACAATTTTTTTAAGAATCAGATGCGTATCGCATCGTATCAACCCCTGACGATACCAATATGTATTGGTCGATACAGGCCGTATCATATCGATACTTTAAATCATGTGTCAATGACAGTCCCACACTTATTTATAATTAGTGAAGTAAGAATAGGTACAAGTACTAGAATACGCTTATTTCCATATTACAACACTCCTCTCAAGTTGGTGCATAGATATCACACATGCCCAATTTGCATACAATGGATGAAAAAGTTTACCATACAACCAGCGAATTGATCCCCAGTATTAACTCTACTGGGGGTTATTACTCTTTTTTGTACTTGCTGTTTTATTTTCCAATTATTTCTTCAATTAAGAGAAAAAAAGAGAATAGTAGAAATTCTCTTATCCCATTCGGAAGGTTCTCATCTCATAATTATCCATGACTGTTTATGTCTCTAGCATGACCACAAATAAGACTAGGATCCAATTTTTCTCTTATAAGATGACGATCAATCTCCACCTGCTTTGTATGATCATGTTGGACTAGATTATGAGCAATGTTGATGGCAGACTTACTATCTACAATATAGCATCAATATAGAGGAACAGGTAAAGTGAGATCTTGCATAAGACTCTGAATTCACATCAGCTCAATATGCCATGAGAAATGGACCAAAATTAGGCTTCAACACTAGACCTTGCAACAACAGCCTGTTTCTTGCTCTTCCAAGTGACCAGATTACAACCAACAAATGTGCCATGACCAGTAGTAGTGATGCTGTATTGTTGAGCTGACAGCAGCCCATGCTAATGGGAACGACATGTCAAAACCAGTCAGCAACACTGCTTATGCCATAGTTGTCAAGGTGTCGCTCATCTGGGCGAGGTTTGGTGGCCTAGGCAGTAGGGCGCCTTTGTTAATCTTCAAAAGGCGAGCACCTTGGAGACCTAGGCGACACTTAGGCTATGCCTTGGGAACCTTGTGCGCCTTATAAGCCTGGGCAGTCGCCTTTTAGGCTTACATGTGATTTTTTTTTTTGAATTCTGTATTACAATTATTTATAATATGTTGATTCTGTTCCTAATATTACTATTGGCTTGTGTACTGGTTATACTACAATGAGATGCATGGTTGCTCCAAGCAATACAAAGAATAACCAAAAATCTAAGTTCAAATTAAGGTTTTACTTTTGAGTTCTTCGCTAAGGAACCCTTGCGGGCAGCGGCCAACGGCTAGCTTCATTTCCAGTTCCAGCACTCCAACATTCCTACACTTCTACTGCCTATTGGGTATATATATATATATATTTTTTAATTTTTTTCTTTCTTCTTCTTCTTCAATTATGAGTTCTCGATTTTCACCTTTTGTTTTCTTAGTTCCTATAATTCTGTTCTTATTCTTCTCGATTTTTCCTTTTTTTTTCCTTTTCTTTTCTTCTTCTTCTCGATTTTTTTTCTTACCTCCTTTTCAATTTTGATATCATCCAACCCTCCTATAGGCCTTATAGTTTATTTGCATCAGTTTGAGGATCATTCGACTATTGGTTAAAGCTGTGAGTAAAGCCTCCTAATTCTGAAACTAATGTTGTTTGTGCTCTTTATGTTGTTTAAGAAACGATCCTACTATGGGGGCTGGTTCCTAAATTGACAAGTTGTGGACTCTTCCTACATTATTTGGTATCAAAGCCAACATGGAGAGGAGATCCCATTCTCCTAGTCTCTCTCGTTTGCCGGATGTTCCTTACTTTGCTGGCCACTACGAACCCAAACCTATTCCTTGATTGGTTGGATTCTCTGGAGGAAAATTTTGATTGGTACAACTTGACAGAGGAGCAGAATGTCACAGCCTTAGTCTTATTAAGCTAACCGTGCCAGCACTTAGTCGCTCGCAATCCTTCTTGTAGCACTGAGTCCACCTAACTCCTTGCCAAGATTGAAGAGAGCACATAAGAGAACTTTGAAAGAAAGAACTCTATTGCAAAATAACTCTTCTTACACACTAGTTGTGTGGTTGCTTGAATACAGAGTACCTTGGCCAAATGAGACCAGCCTTATTTATAGCCACTAAAGGGTACAATTGAATGGCTAGGATATGTACAAGTATCTCCTATTCAACAGTTAGGAACATTCTAGTAAGGGGTCTAGAACATTCCCATCTCCTTAGTAAAGAACTCTTGAAAACTCTTATGTACAAGTCGATTCTAGAAGGTTTCTACACCCTTCCTTGTGTAGAGAATTTCAATGGACATTCCTTAGTCCAATGGGCCAACCCATGGGCTAACCTGCGAATCACGTAGGCAGATAATCCATGTAGAGGATTGCGGGTTGTGAGAAGAAGCTTCAATTTGCTTACTTACAATTGACCGGTTATGTTAGAGAATGGTAGAAATTCTAAGAAGAGAGGCTCAAAGTTCAAAGACATGGGCCTAGGACATGGGAAGATGTGAAGTATGAGTTGACAAGCTAATACATATTTGAACAAATCCAAAGAAGGCTCTCCCGTTGACAAGATTACCACCAACTGACATTTACAGCTGAAACGAACTTGAAGCATTCATATTTCAGTTCACAAGTCAGAGAGTGGTGGAAGCCTAAGCCCCCGATGTTAAGGCAAAGGCTGAACCTAAAGTTGCACTGACAAAGGAGAATCCAATGCCTTTATCCACTATAGAAATGTCAATGAATGAAGTCAAGGTAAACGATGAGAGATTTCAGCAATCCTTGATGACAAGGAAGAGCCTGCCATTGATGTTCTTTTGGCAAAAGCTTCCGCATAATTTGCTTTACAACAAGGACCCATTTGCAGCTCATGGTTTTCTTCTACGGAGGAAGAGAGACAAGATCCCAAGAATCATTCTTTTTAAGAGCCTGTATTTCTTCAACCATGGCTGCCTTTCTGGGATTGGTAAGAGTCTCTTGTCAAGTTTGAGGAATAGAAACAGAGGACAAGCATGGTTTTAAGTATCGATACGATACGCCCTGTATCTACCGATACGTATCTGTATCGATAGTGGTTGATACGATACTCTTCGATACATATCTCTTTTTTTAAAACAAAAAGTGTATCCACATGTTTCGACTGTATCAAACCGATACGGCTCGATACACATCGATACGGTCAATACACTCGATACGTATCGATACACTTAAGTTTCCATTCTCACAAAAAATAAGATACACTTACCGATACAGCTCGATACACCTCAATACGAACCGATACACCTCGATACAAACTGATACGGTTTGATATGATTGATACACACATAAAGCTTGATACAACTGAATTTTTTTTTTTTAACACTTTTCTAGTCTTCTTCCTTGCTGAAAATCTGCAGTTCATGTGAACCGAAGGTTGTAGCTCATTGAATGTCATCAACTATGTCTTTAATCCTTAGAAATACTTCAAGATTGCTTATTATAGTGTTTTTATTCTTAAAAATTGTGTTTTGTTTGTTCCCTATTCATTCCCGTGTGTATCTTGCTCCGTATCCTAGCGTATCTACCGTATCCATGGTATGATACAATATGTTTCTTAAAATCTCCAACAGATACGTTACCGATACATGATATTTTAATCCTGGGACAAGGATGACACGAAAGCATGATAAAAAGGAGATAGAGATGTGTACGCCACCACTGGAGCAATAGGGTGTTCCGTTCACAATCTTATCCCCTTGCGGACAGCAATTGTTATATGCAGAGTGGGATTAGAGGGATTACCAGTGGAAGGACTGGGATTAAGAAGCAGCAATGGAGTAGCCAAAGTTATTGGAGCTGTGTTGGGGTCTATTTTCTCATGAGGTTGACGAGCATAAACCTGCACTGTATGTATTGTCATTATCTTCCCTTGAACCGAAGCCTGAGGTACAGTTGCAATCTCCCCCTGAACTGAAATCGGAGGCATAGGCACTATTGTTGTCTCGTCTGGAACCTGTGGTGCAGTCACAATCTGAGATGGAAGCGAGGCAACAATAGGCACTTCATCACCAATGAGCGGCTCCCCCTCAGGATGAGGTGCCGGAGAAAAATAGGAGCCAATCTCGTGAAACACCGCATCCATAGTCACAAAGACATGGCGAGACGGCGGGTGGTAACACTTCTAGCCTTTTAGGGTAGCTAAGTAACAAATGAAACACACCGGAGGCCCTGTGGATCCAATTTCCCAAGATGTTAGTGGTTTCGAGCAAAACAGACACATCCAAAAACCTTCAGAGGAATGATAAAATCAGCCACTCCTTGGAGAACGGCAAGAAGAGACCGAACTTCAAGAATTCGAGTTGGCATCTGGTTAATGAGGTAAGCAACAGTCAAAACAGCATCACTCCAATACGAAGGAGCAGCATGCTTCTCAAACAAGAGGGAACAAGCCACTTCCAACAAGTGGTGGTTCTTGCGCTTGGCCGCACCATCTTGGGCTGGCGTATCGACACAGTTAGTCTGGTAGAGAATCCCTTGGGAAGTGAGAAAAGCCTGAAAGGTGTCATCCAAATATTCTGTACCATTGTCACTACGGAGAATCTGAATAGAGGCCCCGAACTGGGTACATACCATGATATGGAAAAGTTGAAAACAGCGAAAGACTTCACTCTTGTGACGAAGAACATAGACCAAGTGACATGGGTGTAACAATCAATAAACGTAACAAACCATCAGTATCCAGAATTAGAAGTACAACTGATAGGGTCCCACACATAAGAATGAATCAACACAAAAGGAGTAGTACTTCTTTTATTTAAATTGGAATAAACAAAACATGTTTGCTTTGCCAAAACGCAAGCATCACAAAAAAAATTCCTGGTGTTTACATTGCTGAAATAAATGGGGAAAAACTTTAACTAAAGTGCCAATCAGTGGGTGACACAGCCATTTATGCCAAAATAACAAATCAAAAGCAGAAGCTGAAGAAGTGGAAGCAGAATTTGTCTGAAGCGCTTGACAAGCAGCGGAGATCCCATCGTCAAGCAAATAGAGCCCACCATGTATCCTACTATAGCCAATTGTTTTCTACGTTACCAGATCCTAAAAAAGACAATTAGAAGGAAAAAAGTTACCTTGTAGTTTAGTTTAGTAGTAAGATGGCTAAGGAAAGCAGATTAGTAGAAAAATTGAGAACATGGAGAACCAAATGTAAAGGTAAAAAGGAGGAGCAAGCTTCCCCTGAGGAAAGAGAACCGTTGGCCAAACCTTGTCTTTACCGGAACAAGGAGAATATTTAAAGTAAAGTAGTGGAGCCAATCATGTGATCGGTGGCACCGGAGTCAATTATCCAAGGACGAATGACAACGGATGCATAGTGACAAATGACAATGGACAAGTAACAACACAAGGAAAGTGAAGCATAAATAATTTTAATCCAATTATCTTTCCTTTTATTTCTCATAATATTGGACTCTTTAATTCTCTGCTTAAATCTCTATGTAAAAGGGGTGTGGGGGTGCCATCATTCCATACTTTTATTTCTATTTTATTTTTTGTAAATCAACTCCACATGAAATGGACCCCGCAACAGCCCACAATTCTACTGTTTGCGGACACTGTTCACAGTACCCAAAACAGTCTCTTAGTGCCACTAATCTCCTAATTTAATCAAACACACACGCATACACACACACACACACACACTCTCTCCCCCCTAGTGGTAGATCTCCTATTACCATTAGTCTCTTACTTCTAATCTCCCTTTACTATCTAGATAACAAAGCATAGAGACAAAAGGTGAGGTATACTCTTAATACCTCTAGACTTTCTATTTTCTTATGTTGTGAAGAAAGACATGCATAGCTTAGACCTTGCTTCAAGTATGACATCGAAAAGAGCTGATTGGAGGACAAGGATCCATGTAGCTAACAACATTTAGTTGGAATAAGGCTTTGTTGTTGACCAAGTCAAAGACTCTTAGTGAGATGAACTCTCTTGCTGTCCAGGTCTAGTTTCTCTGTAATTTTCTATTTCTACATTATTCTAAATCAATAAAATCCATCTAATGTGTCCTCCATCATGCTGTCCACGTTTTTGGCCACCCCCATAATATTAATTTATGATTTCTTAATATAAATCATATTTTATTATTATAATATCAGTCCTTAATGATAATGGTACTCATAAAAATTCTCTACAGCAATAAAGGAATATTCCCTAGCATCCTATGGTTCATTCGCTAGGTGTTTTTTGAGATTAGCTATCAAAGTCTGATCCTAAACTTTTCTCTATGATATTCATGCCACCCTAGGCAAGATTCCCATTCTCAAATTTACAATTCATGCTATGGTATTCGTCACCATGCACGTTATGTGTTATACAACACCATGTGCTAATTGGCACCTAGTCTTCTAAATGTCACCCAGGCTCACTAAACTTTGCCAAAGCAAAAGTTAACCTAGAAAATCTGGGTTGTTACATAGTGAGATAGGTTCTTTGCTTAGTGCAGCTAAAGCTCGTTTCTAATGGTCATTCTATAGACAGACCTGGCCATTCAGCTATTGAAGGCATTTTGAAAGACAAATGCCACTGCCCAATTTGCATTTTTGCAAATTTCTTTGGTCTGGTCCAGACCTAGGAAATAAGATCCATTTCATTTCTTGGGTGAAAATTTGCAGACCTAAGTTGGAAGGGGGTCTCGGCATCAGAAGAATACGAGACATGAATGTTGCTGGTATCTTAAAGGGAATCTGGGCTATAGGATCCAACAAGGACAGTATTTGGGTTCAATGGGTTATGCACTGGTACCTCAATAAGAATTCTCTTTGGATTGTCCCATGTCACTCAAATGACTCTTGGGTTTGGCAGAAAATATTGAAATTTTGTTCCCATCCTTGCTGACCAAGTGTTTCACTCGATTGGTGATGGGAGGTTAACTAGTCTTTGGCTCGACCCTTGGCACCCTAAGGATATTCTAATTCAGTGCTTTGGTGACCGAGCTAGGTATATTGCTGGTTCTTCTAGGCTGTTAAGGTCAATTCTATCCTTTCTAATGGTATTTGGAATCCAAGTCCTCTTGATAATCCGGATATTCAGGAAGTGTGGGCTGAGTTCCCCCTGGTGTATAGAGAATCTATTTGGGTCCGGATGTTGTGAAATGAACTGGTATTGTGCTTCTTCCTTCTCGAATAAGGTGGCCTGGAATTTAGTCAGATGTTCTAACCTCAGAATTCAATGGGAAAGGCTGTGTGGTTCCCCAATAATATTCCTAGACTCCTTCACTGCTTGAAGATGTTTATTGGATGTGTTGCCTACAGTGGATCAACTTACAAAGAGAAATATGATGCCTAACAGAGGTTGTTCTTTCTGTTGGGCAGCAATGGGCACGAGAGATCACTTATTCTTCTCTTGTCCGTTCTCTGCCAAGATCTGGTCTTCCATTGTAAAGCTTTGTTGCAGCAGCTTCCGACCTTATCAGCTTTTCATATGTGAGGCAATTTGGATTTCAAAGGAGTTTGGAGGATTTGGCAATATGGGAGTCATTAGAAAACTTGCTTTTTGTGCAACCATTTCCCATATATGGAAAGAGAGGAACCTTGAGTGTTTCAAAACAATGCAAAAACTGTTGAGGTCCTCATCCGAAATATCAAGGCAAATGTGATTGATAGATGTAAATCCATCTCCTTGAAGGGAAAGAGAACAGCCAGGAATGACATCTTAAGAGCTAACTGGGGAGTTGATTTTATGGGGATCTAAGGTCCTTACCCCCTCGTGTTTTTTGTTGTGGTTCCTTGTGGAGCTGTTTTGTTCTTTCTTTGTGTTTTCTTCTCTCTCTTTGTGAGAGTGCTTTGGTAAGCTTTGTTCCCCCTTCAGTTTTTGCTGCTCTTTAATAAATGATCTAAGTAAAAAAGAACAAGAAGAAGAGGAAGAAGGGGAGGGGGGCTAACTCGTGGGAAAATTTAGGAACTACTACTTTGTGTCTATTGGTTTTGGTTCTCTCAATTGTGCTTGTGATCGAGTTATAATGATTGAGTGGAGAAGGACATGATCCATTCAGTCTTTTCTGAATATATAGGATTTGGAATAACTGTGACATTCAATTTTCTCTGCATAAAATAATTATTTTCATTGGTCTCTTCACACACACACACACACACAGATATATATATATATATATTTCAGTTCTGTTTGGGAAAGAAACATAGGCTGGTGATGGTTTTTCATATTAACTGTAGAGATATTGCTTTGTGAATGTGTGTGCACATCAGAGATAAGTTAGGTGCTGTTTTTTAATCATGGTTTTGAATTTCTGTTTCGGACCTGGTTTCGCCCAGGCCAAAAACTGAAATTTCGGCCTAAATGGCCGAAACTAGGCTGAAATATGGTAATTTTTATTTTGGTTTCCATATGCAATTTCGGTGGAAAAACAGGATGGTACAAAACTGGGAACAGTATACAGGAGGAATAATATGCAGCACACAACACACAACACTTATTTATGAATAATATCTTAAGTAAATGAAATGTAACTTTTATATTTCGTTTACTTAAGATATTATTCATAAATAAGCAAACACCCCACATTTGAATTCAAGAAAAATAGTCTAAAATTCAAATTCCAACATAATAAAAAGTCAACTTTCTAGTTCATGAACAAAAACTGGATTTTCGATCACGGGTGATTTTCAACTTTCAAATACTAGTTTTTTTCTCTAATCTAAAAATTCTATAAATCTTATTGGAGTAAAACATCATTAAAAACCAAGAGTTTGACAAAATAATCTTTTGTTTTGATGTCCAAAAATTTATTTCCATTCAGATGACTATGCAGCATTTACATACTCCGAATAAGGTTTGACTGAAGCGTAACTACTTCAATATAACTCGGATTCAAGCAATGTCAGAGTTGTTGAAAAGCTAGCATAATCAGTTTTGCAACAAATCCGAGATTGCTTGGATCCGAATTATATTGAAGGGAGTAACCGTTTTACAATGGCATCAACTTCAATTGGCCAAAATTTAGAACCATGGTTTTAACAAAGCACATAATGGCTTGAGTGGAACCGTTGAAGGAATTGGGTATAGAGGATGCTAGTGATGAGTCTATTGTGTGTGTTTTAGGCCATAGTGGTTTCTGGTCGGGTTTTGTGGCAAAGATGCTTTGGGTTATGTGTGAACTCTTTTTTGCGGGTCCTGAAACTTTTAGGTTTGTCTGGTTAGCCCCTTTACTGCCTACTGGATTTTGGAGATGGTTTTCTCTAATTTTCCTCTTTCCTTTGTTATTTTTATTCTTGAGATTTGATACTCACTTTCCCTGTTTCTGCAATTCTGTAAGTATTGAAAAATTCCTTACATTGGTTGAAAGGCAATTCTTGTTGTTTTTATTACTTTTCTGGAAATAGAATCTTATTTGCAATTTACTTTGTTGAGTCTGAACCATAGTTAGTTAAAATGCCTTTTTTTTTTTTGTAAAAGTTTGTTTTTGCCACCCTTTAACATATGGTCAAAAACTCCAAAAAAAGGCAAACCTTTTTTTTTAGGGACAAAATGGAACTTGTAAACAAAACTTCAATTAAAATTTTAATTTAATATTGTAAAAATTTGTGCTTATCAAATATTTGTTTTTAAATCAAAACTTGAGTTGGTCCCAACAATTTATGTGTATATTGTTTTTTCCCATACATTTTAAATCTACACATTTAAAATTTTTACCATCTGTTTTCTTTTTTTGCCATTCTCAAAATGTTTGACAATATTTTAACCATCCCATTCAAATTATAAGTCTTTTAAACACACCATATTGAACCCTATTTTTAATTAATTAATTTAATTAATTAATTAATTTATATTTTATTTTGTTGTTTTCATTATTTATTTTTTGTTGCTGTTCCCGTTTTAACTGATTATGGTCCAAACAGCTTTAGGTTTTGCTTGACAAATTTGAACGGTTTTCTTCATGACTATTAATTATTTGGGCAAGGATCGAGAAGAGTATTTGGAACCATTCTTATGACTATCCATCTTTGGAACAGTTTAGAGGATGAGATGTTTCGGAAGTTTAATTTTGATACCGAGTGGGCTGTGAGACTCATATCAAAGATTACAAATGATGAGGATATACCAATTGAAGGTGATGCCATTGTAAAACAGGTACTCTTCCAGCTTATCACCACATTAACTATTTCCATGCTGATTCTTTTTTTTTTTGATGCATCTACAATGTATGATTTGAATCATCTCAATATGTAGCTTTTGGCATTGCAAATAAATGCTGAGAAGTACTTCTTTGGTATAAGAAAAAGCCTCGTTGAATTTGATGAAGTATTAGAGGTATGTAACTGGAACTAACATTCATTTTGCATTAGTGCTTTTGGAATTCTTAATGTAGTTTGTTGTGGACTACTTGCATTGGAGTTCCTACATTGGATGTTAGGCATAGAAGAATTTTTAACCTTTATCTTTTTCCAATTGGAACCACCTCAACTTGGTATGGCCACGATGGTTCTATTGTTTTGGGGAGAAGTATGATTTAAAGATTTTTTTTATTGGTCCTACGCTATGCTATACTACTGGGGTGGAGAACATGCGCAAGAGAGGAGGCCTGAACTTGAGACCTACCTCCCAACCCATGCTTCACGAAGCAAGGGTGAACCATCCAACCAAGCGGTCTTTTGCAACTTATAGGATTATTAAATTCAAGTATTTGGAATTTCAAAAATAAATTCATGACTACATATTAGTCTTTTAAGCTAAATGCTTACTTTTTTCCCCTTTCTTTATTTATTTATTTATTTTTTCAGGTGCAAAGAAAGCATGTCTATAACCTAAGGCAACTAATATTGACAGGTGATTCTGAAAGTTGTACACAACACATTTTCCAGTGAGTTCCCATTTTTTAGAATTCTCTTGTGCTATCTATCCTAGTAATATACCAACTTGGTAGCCTGTTCATTTTTTCTAAGTTTGCAAATGGTATTTATCACCTCCCCCACCCAAAAAAAAAAAAAAAAAAAAAAAGAAGAAAAAAGAAAAACGAAATTAATAACATGATTTTTATCACGACCTGTTTCATTTCTGTTTGTGTGCTTATATATGTGCAGAAATTAAATATTACTTATAATGCTAACCCGGAATCTAAATGGTTAACTCAACATCGATACTTAGAACAGTTACTCGATTATTTTGAATGCTGTTTATTTTCTTTATTTCCCTTTTTTAAGAGAAATTAATTATTGCCCCAGCAAATGAGAGAGAGAGAGAGAGAAAGGAGGAAGAGGGGGGGGGGAGCAATGGTTTCATCACTCCCTACCTCTCACATTTTTCTTGTATATGTTTTCTCTTTTCACTATCCTTTTTTTAAAGAGTTAATAGTCATAAACACTTATCATTTTTTCAATTACTCTTTTACCCAAAAAAAAAATATTGCAGTAATTATTAACGCAGTTTTCTGGAAATTACTTCTGTAATTATCTTACAAAGATAATCAGATTTACATGTAATGAAATTGGTACATTCTTAAACCATTGAAGATAAATAACATGAGTAGGGAAAAATAAATCATACTCTACTGAGTTAGGGCTCAAACAATGAAGGAGAAGAGATGTTGAGTTCAGGTTGAAGTAGATGTCAGCTAATCTCCTTGATTGTGAAATAACTAAAAGAGCATTTTTATTTTTTGCTTTACTTATCAATAAACAACATAACGAGAGGACAATCTGTTAAAGTTGTTATAATATTGAGGATGCTGGATTTTTTCCCCTTCTTGGTCATGAATTTACCCGTTGTGATCGCCTATTTTCTGTCCGGTTACTAGAGTGCATAAGGAGAGTGTATATGGCCTGAGTTACGTAGTCGAGTGCTCGACCGGCATCTACTGGACCATGCTTTAACAATACATTACTTTGAAAGTGCCGAGTTTCAGAAGCATTTTTTACATATGACCTCTCCCTCCTTTAGTGAAGAGACGGCCATGTCCTCTAATTTCGATACAATGTGTTTTGCACCTTCAACCCAAACAGTGCTTAATCTCTTGACCCTCACTACACTGCTGAAACCACTCTCCCAAACCAAAACATTTTGGACTCAGTCTCTTCTCACTCACCGAACCTTCTTGAGTCCCCGAGGAAGATTAACTCCTTTGTTGCTTTCACCAACTACCCCACCCGATCCATCTCAATCCCATGTTGTTCCCCTTACTAATAATATGCCACAACTCATCAATACTTTGCATGAACTTCTCCAGCAACTTTTCACTTCCCCGACTACTTTGGTTCCTCCCCTTTCCACCCCTGCTTCACCACCTTCCAATGTTATTCCACCTACCTCACCACCACCACCCCTTTACCCCTCCCCTATGCTACCGCTACCCATTATTCCCCCAGCTCTCCCTGGTGACCACACCCCAGTTTCCACTATGTACAGTCCCTTAACCGATAAGGATGGGGCTGATCACTCTTATGGTAAGGCTAAGGGTCGGCTTCCCAATAAAGGGCGTTGGGGATCTTACTCACTTCGACCCCACCTTAAACGGAAGCATCTCTACAAAGCAAGTGTCTCCACCATGATACTACACATGTAAGCAGGAACTCAGTTACTTTCTCAGGATTCGATTGTTTCTGGAAACCCCGTGGTGTGTAGAGAGGACCAGCACTGCGGTCCCAATGAAGATTATCAGTTGGAATTGTCAAGGGATTGGGAGGACCCTGACAATTTGGTCACTTACTTATCTCTCCTGCACAGTTAGACAAGATATTATTTTTCTAATGGAGACTAGAGGTCAAAAATCTTGATTGGAGAAGCTTCAACACAACTTATCTTACACACATCTATTTATTATTGATCCAATTGGTTTTTTTGGCAGACTAGTTTTACTTTGGAATGACTATTAATTTAACTATTTTTAACTGGAATCATCATGTCATTGTTGCTACTATTGTACTACCAGTTCTCTTAATCAAATTACTTTTGTTTATGGTGATTGTGTTCCGCAATGTCGTCAATTTGTCTAGGGCAGTTTAGTTAATCTCTGTGCCACTTGGACCACTGATTGGTTAGTGTTGGAGGATTTCAATTCCTACTTATTATGGCATGAAAAACAAAGATGGAATTCTGCAAATAACCACAATATGCAAATATTCCGATTTCCGGGATATGGTGGATTCTTGTCACTTACTTTATTTGGGCTCTAAAGGTCCATAATATATTTGGTGTATTAAAAGAACTAATGCTGCTAATATTAGGATTCGTCTGGATAGGGTTTTTTCTAACGATAGTTAGCAATGGAATAACCCTAATGCTTCAGTACTAGTTCAGAATTCAGTGGGGTCTGATCATTTACTTCTCCTACTAGACACTTGAGGGAGGTATTATAACAGGCCGTAGACCTTTTCAATATGTGGTTCCGTCACCCACAATGTCGAGATGTGGCTGAGGAAGTGTGGTCTACACCTGCAAGGGGAATTCCAGCAGAGACTATCCAATCACTTTATAAGGGGTGGAACAGAGATGTCTTTGGTCATATTCAGACCAAAGTTAACAATTTGCTGAAGGAAATTGAAAAAATTGAACTTGTTTAAGGCCAAAACTATACTGAGGATACGAGGACATTCCTTAACTCTATCCCACCAATTAGATCTGGATTTAGAAAAGAAAAGTGACCTTTGGTGTTAGAAATCAAGATCATTATGGTTGACTGATGGTGATAGGGACTCCAAATTTTATCATGCAGATACTATGCAGCATGCAAAACCATATCTACAATTAAAACTTGCTAATGGGGAATGGTTCTCATCACTAACTGAGATTTCTGCTGATATTAATCAGCACTTTGGTTACATTTTCTCTACTGAGAACATTGTTCCAGAATCTTTGTTGAAGGTCTAGGAGGCAGTCAGCCCAGTGGTTACCCAGTCTATGAATGATAGTCTCTGCAGTCCGTCTTCTTTGACTGAAGTGAAGGATGTTTTGTTTGCCATGCATCCTTCCAAATCTCTGGGGCCTCATTCATTATGAACTTTATGCACTAGTTTGTGATTTATTTTATTTTGGTATAGTCTCACCTCAACTGAATGACAAATTTATCTGTCTGATTCCCAAGGTACGAATCCTAAAGACCCTGGTCAATATCAGCTTATTTCTTTATTTAATGTGGTCTTTAAAGTCATTACTAAAGTTATGGCCTCCCGTTTCCAACATATTATGGATAGTATTATTTCAACCCAATCAATTCGCTTTTATCCCCAACCGGTTTATATCTGATAACATATTTATTGCTCATGAGGCATTTTACTATGTCCATAAGCGGAAGAAACAATTTATAGCAATGAAACTAGACATGTAGAAGGTGTATGACCTGTAGAATGTACCTACAAGCTATCATGACTCGTTTCAGGTTCATTTTACGTTGGGTTGATTTGGTGATGCAATGTCTGAGAACAGTAACCTATTAAGGTTTTACTTAATGAGATCCCTCAAGAATCAACACCGACCAGGGGGTTTCGCCAAGGGGACCCTTTGTCACTGGCCTTATTTCTTTTGTGTTCTCAAGATCAATCTAGTTTATTACATAAAGCTGCTGGAGATGGACTTATTTCGGGAATTCGTATCCGTGGACTTGCTCCACCACTCACTCATCTTTTGTTTGCTGATGATAGTCTTATTTTCTTTAAGGTCCAGCTCTCAGAAATCTATGCTTTAAAAGGCTGTTTGTCTACTTATTTTGGTGCTTTAGGAAAATATATAAATTTCAAGAAATCATCCCTCAACTTCGATCCTAATAACTTAACCCAAAAAAAAAAAAACTTTGTAACAAAACCACACATGACACAACCACAAATACTAAACCAGAAAACCAAAGAAAGAATAAGAGAGTAGAAGAAAAAAGAAGGAGAAGGAGAAGAGAGTAGACCATGAAAACCAGCAAGGAGCTGGTGTCGAGATCAGTGTAACTCTCTCCTCTGTTGTCACTTTGTATTTATAGATAATGAGGTACCCATTACATAAAGAAAGTTTCCATAAACAGAAGAGACAAAATAAGAAATAAATAAAAGACAATAGGAGAAACTGAATCAAATAAAATAAGGAAAGAAGTGATCAGTTCAGCCTAATGTCGTTGGCGCTAATTACCGCCAGCGACACTGTGTTGGGCTGTTGAGATGGGCTCTATGTGGGCCTTTTATGTGTAATGTTAACACCCTCTCTCAAGCTTGGAGTATACAGATCACCCATTTCAAGCTTGTAACAATTTAACCGATACGTTGGTCTGAACAACGGCTTCGTAAGAATATCAGCAAGTTGATTTGAAGAAGATAGTAAGATACAAAGGGAGTAACAACTATCTTCTTCATAACTGCATCTTAAACAAAATGACAATCAACCTCTATGTGTTTCGTACGCTCATGGAAGACTGGATTACTAGCAATATAAATAGCAGCTTGATTGCCACACATCAGGGACATAGGACGAGAGACAGGAAATCCAAGTTCTTGCAAAAGAGTTTTCAACCATGACAACCATAGTTGACAAGGCGATCCAAGGCGTTTGGGGCCATCCTGGGCGCCTAGGCGCCTAGGCGTTGCCTAGGCGACCAAGGCGTTCCAAGTGCATTTTTTTTATTTCTAAAATATTAATGTTTATATATATGCAACATTCTACATAAATAATCAACATTTAAGACATAATTAATATGTGGTGTGGACCCAAGTTTACTAATGTATACTAAAACCTGGGATTGTGTCTAGAGTTAAGTAAACAATTATTTATGACTAACATTTGCGTACTTTTAACGAATTTGATCGGAGCGTAACTCCTTTAATATAGTTCGGATTCAAGCAATCTCGAATTCGTTGCAAAGCTAGCATAATCAGCTTTCCAACAAATCCGAGATTGCTTGAATCCAAATTATAATGAAGGAGTTACACTCCGGTCAAACCTTGTTCGAATACGGGAATGCTGTTTAAAGTCGTCTGGATGTAAATTATTTTTTGGGCATCAAAGCAAAAGATTATTTTGGTGCACTCTTGGTTTTTAGTGATGATTTATTATAATAAGATTTATAGAATTTTTATATTTAGAAAAAAGCCTAGCATTTAAAAGTTGAAAATCGCCCTCGCACCCAAAAATATGGTTTTTGTTCTTGAACAGGGGGGTTGACTTTTTTCCTTCTGGAATTTGAATTTTAAACTATTTTTATTGGATTCAAATAGGGGGGTATTTGCTTATTTATGAATAATATCTTAAGTAAATGAAATCATTTACTTAAATGATATTAGTCATAAATAAGTACTGCCTGATAAATGTTGTTCCTGTCTGGCCTGGGCGACCGCCTTTCTCATGTACACAAGGCGCCCTGGCGCCCAGGCCTGTACAAACCGCCCGGACCTAGCGCCTAGGCGACGCCTTGACAACATGATAACAACTCAGCAGTAGTGTGTGCCATAGCATGATACTTAGCTTCAGCACTGGATTTGGAAATAGTAGTTTGCTTTTTACTCCGCCAAGTAACAAGATTACACCTAACAAAAGTACAGTATCTAGTAGTGGAGTGCCTATCACCATTAGGTCTTGCCCAATCAGAATCAGAATAACCAACAATGTCAAGGTGCCGATGTTGGTGATAAATAAAACCAGTACCAGGAGATTTCTTGAGATACTGCAATATGCGCAGGCAACCTTCCAATGAGCAACTTTAGGAGCATGCATAAACTGGCTAACTACTCTAATAGCAAAGGAAATGTCAGGCCGAGTTACGGTTAGATAAATTAGTTTCCCAACCAAGCTTCTATACTGATGAATATTAGAATATTCAAGACTGTCACACGTTTCAAGCTTCTGATGTGGGTCCATTGGTGTATCAACTAGTTTAGCTCTAAGAACCCCTGACTCAGAAAGCAAATCAAGCACACACTTTCTTTGGGACAGACTAATACTTTTACTATTGCGAACCACTTCAATCCCCAAAAAATAATGAAGAAGACCTAAGTCTTTCATCTGTAAATGAGTCTTCAAATAAGATTTAATTTCAGCAATGCCTGTTTTATCATTCCCTGTAATAATAATATCATCAACATAAATGGCAATAATAGTGACATGAGAGGAACGACGTCACATAAAAATGGAATGATCAGAGTAACATGTAACGGAGCCAAAATCTGTAATAACAGTGCTGAATTTATCAAACCATGCACGAGGATATTGTTTTAGGCCATAAATTGCCTTAAGCAATTTCCACACTTTAGTTGAGTTCCCTCCCCTGAGTAACATACCCTGGAGGTTTGTCTATGTAGACTTCCTCGTGTAAGTCACCATATAAAAATGCATTCTTAACATCCATCTGATAAAGAGGTCAATCAAGATTCACAGCCAAAGAAATAGTAACACGAACAGAGTTGAGATGAACAACAGGGGAGAACGTCTCAAAATAATCCACTCCATAGGTCTGAGTGAATCATTTGGCAACTAATTTAGCCTTTAGTCTGTCAACAATTCCATCAGAGTTATGCTTGACTATATAAACCCATTTGCAACGAGCCATTGAATGACCTGCAGGAAGATCCACAACAGTCCATGTTTGGCGAGCCAATAAGGCATCCATCTCAGCATCCATAGCTGTTTCCACCTTGGATGGGACAAGGCTCGGGAAAGGGTAGTAGGAACAATGGTAGTCGATAAAGTGTGAACCAAATTTTTGTGACAACGAGGGAGATGGTTAGTGGAAACAAAATTTTCAATAGGGTAAGCAACTAAAGAATGCCGAGTACAAATACGAGTACTTTTACGAAGAGCAATAGGAAGATCAAAAGAGACCTCAGGATCAGGAGTAGTAGTAATCGGTAGAGCAGCTGGTGTAGTAGTTGTTGGAGTCCCTTTAGAACACCGTTGATAAACCTGTAGGTGAGGTGGGGGGTCATCAGATGGAAAAGAGGCATCAGAGGGAGGAGAATCATCAAATGGGACTAAAGGGATTGGCGGTTCAGATGGAGGTGAAGGAGGCGGCACCAAGACTTGATAGTATGGCTTGTCTTCGAAGAAGGTAACATCAGGATTGACATAGTGACTTTTAGTAGTAGGATCAAAACACCTATATCCCTTTTGAGTACGAGAATAACTAAGAAAGATACACTTTAGAAAACGAGGGGAAAGTTTTCCCAATTTAGGGTGTATAATGTGAACAAAGCACGTACTACCAAAAACTCTAGGATGAACAAGAAATAAAGGAGTGTAATGTTAACAAACTTCAATCCTAATATGTCGGCAAAAATCAAAAGATGGTTCTGTCAAATCTTGAAGGTCTTTTATGGAGTTGGGACAAACAAATACTTAGGGCTACCAGTGGATTTTGGTCTTTCCAAGAGAGAATTGTTTCAGAACATCAATGTAAAGGTGGCTGGTTGGAAATCCAAGTTATTATCCCTTGCTGGTAATGAAACTCTACTCAAATATGTGGCTTTCTCTATGCCAAATTATGTTTCTTCCCATTTCAAAATACTGGAATCTCAGCATAAGGAACTATGGCATATGGCCACTAAGTTTTATTGGGGAAAGGAGGAGGATAATTCATGTTTGCCTTCAATATCTTGGTTGCGGCTGTGCCGGCCTAACGAAAAGGAGGCTTGGGGTTTAGAGATCCTTCCCTTCATAATCATACACTCTTATCGAAGGTTGCATGGCGCTTACTGTTGGAATTTTCCTCTTTTCGGGCTAAATTTATGAAAGCTATCTATTTTCCGAAAAGTGAGTTCCTATCTGCTTCCCCTGGTCATCAACTAAGCTGGTCACGTAGCATCATTGAAAGGAGGAATATTATCTCAAAAGGATTACTCTGGCAAGTTAGATATGGTGATCATATAAATATTTGGAGTGATAATTAGGTTCCAACTCTCTTAGGATTTCAAATCCAATCTACGCCTCCTTTAGCTTCTTCATTTCTGAAGGTCTCCCAATCAATTGATCCTGACAATCGAATTTGGAAAAAGGATATTTTGATTGCTCTCTCCCCATCTGAGGTTTTTGAAATTATGAAAATTCAATTACCACTATCCCCTAAATGTGACCGCATCATTTGGTCGTAGCTTGGAATGAGATTTTTTCCAGTTAAAACAGCTTATCACCTGTTAACAAACTTGGAAGATTACAATTATGCCTAAAGACCCTCGACCTCTTCAAAAGCAGTTTCTCAAATTCCGGAGAAGACTTGGAGGCGGATATGGACTTGCCCTACATTACCAAAAATCCAAACATTCATGTGGCGGGCTTGTGCTTCTGGGCTAGCTACAACAATGGATCTCGGATAGTGGAATATCTTGGTGGAGCCTACTTGTTTTGTTATGGACTAGCAGAGAAGATGGTGGCTCATGTTCTTTTAGCCTATCCTTTTGCCAGATCAGTTTGGTTTGGGTGCAGTCTGAGTTACAAGCTATCGGAATTTCTCATTCCATTGTTTCATGATTGGATCCAAGGGTGGTCCTCTTTCCAGTGTCTGGGTAAATCCAAAAATCAGGATAAGATGACACTGTGCACCTTTATCTACTGGCACTTGTGGTTCGCTCGTAATGATTTGGTTTTTGGTCGTTAGACTCTTTCTCCTTTTGATGTGATTGTGCTTGTGGAATGTCACTGTCATCATTATTTGAACACCCTTTCTCCTAAGGTTACTTCGGGCTCTCCATCCAAGTATAACTCCAGTTGAAAAGGTTTGCCACTGGACACCACCTCCACCAACATTTTATAACCTGAACACGGATGCCAGTTTCTTTTCCGAGCATCTCGGCAGCTTAGGGTACATTTGTCTTTGGCCAAATGGCAATCATTTATTTGCTATTTTCAAATCATGTAGTTTTCCTCAATCTATTGTAGGTGAGGCTTTGGCTATTCATGCAACTCTATTGGTTGCCATGATGAAGGTCTTGAGTAGGTGATGGTGGAGTTTGATCATTAGATAGTGGTGCACTTTTTGCAGCGACGGGCTATCTTCCCAAATTTTCAGTGTGTCCAGATTCTGGAGGATATTTTTCACTTTCAGTCTTATTTTGAATGTTGTACCTTTCTTTTTATTTCTAGGGAACAAAATAGCATTGTTGACTTACTAGCTAGGAGGACCATGTTGTTATCGTGTACAGTAGTCTGGCGTCAATCCGATCCTTGGTTACAAATAAATTGTACTCTGTCAACCTTGTGAAAACACGAATAAATAAATGTTAAGAGATATCAAGTCAAGGAAGGCTGCTGCCTATGTGCAATAGCCCCTTCCCCTCAGGTCAAGGAAGGCTGTTGCACATGTGCAAGCAGTCCCTAAGTCAAGGACCCTCTCCTTCTAGACATATCAAGTCAAGGAAAACTGTTGTCGATGTGCAAGCAATCCTTAAATCAGTTCAAGGAAGGCTGTTGCACATGTGCAAACAACCCCCAAATCAAGGACCCTCTCCTTCTAGGTTGTTTCCTCTTTTGATGTTATTACCCTTTTGGGTTGTATCCTACAACTATAAATATTGAATGCATAAGGTAGTCCACAACATAAGTGTGACTCTCATAGTTACAAAATTCTTTCTCACCTCTCTCCCTTTTCTCTTTATTTACATGGTATCAATGCAAGGTCTTTGGGAATTGCTACATAAATTTAGATTTTGTTCTTCCCTACCTACAATACTCTTTTGATATTTTGATTCTCTGTTCAATATCGAAGTTGCATCTTCAAGGAAAAAGGTGTGAGTTTACATCCAAATTTTCGGTTTTACCAACATGTGGTAGTGATATCAATTTCATGGAGAAGTATTTTTGGCTGATATGCGATGGAGCTATTGTAAAGCATATCAAGTGTGATAGAAAATCGAAATTTCATATTCGGTTTTCTTTCGTTTGATTCTATGCGGAAGAGAAATCTGGTTAGTAGGAACCAATATTCTGATCCTATCCTATTCTGTGATTTTTTTTTTGGTTCGTTTTTTTTTGGAGGTGATCGATTGTTGCATATCGAGTCTCATTTTATCTAATTGCTTGTCAGTTGTCTGAACCAATTATTGAGACCTCTTATTTTAGATATTAATGATTGAATATTCTGAATCTAAGACCACTATGACTAAGTGGTGTCTTCTTCTTTTCATTAGATTACAGAGAAGAAATTGGAACGACTAAACAATTTTCAACAATGGTGGAAAATTGTTAAGTTGGTTTTGATGGGACGTGATCAACAGGATCACCTAACCAAAGCCAAGTCTAGTTCCAATACTAATTGGGACACTGTTGATGCCTTGATTTTGGGCCAACTACTTAATTTTATGGACAATTCTATTGTAGACTTTGTTACCCACATCAATACCGTAAAAGAGTTGTGAGATTATTTAAATATCTTGTATTTTGGTCACAATAATTTGTCCCGTACATATGAACTATCATAGGAATTCTATTAGGTGGATCAGAAAGGTCCCCCGCTCACCCAGTATTTTGCAGACTTTAAACTGATATATGAAGGACTTAATTATCTACTTCCCATCAGTGCTGATGTACAGAAGATGAAAGAACAAAGGGAATAGTTGGCCGTTACGGGTTTTTTGGGTGGTCTTGGACTCGAGTATGATGCAGTTCATTATTTGATTCTTAGTAATGCCACCATGGTTTCTCTAGCGGATATTTTTTCTCAGGTGTTGCAGGTATCTCGTGACACCACTTATGATAGCCCGCTAGTGGATAGTTCAGCCCTTGTTTCTCATCAGTCTGGCCATGGAATGGGTCGAGGTTCTTCTTTCGGTTGTGGTAATAATGGTGGTGCTGGTCATGAACAACCTTCTGGTGCATCATCTTCCTTAGACCCTTCTGGTATCATTGTGGGAAGGCTAATCATATTCAACGCTTCTGTTGGAAGCTTCATGGCAAACCCCCTCAACAGCTATTTGCCAACTCTGCCGTCAGTTCTGCTTCATCTGAACCATTTGTGGGTAATATGGTCCAAATTACTGATGATGAGTATACTCACTACAATCAGTATCAGACTAACCAGTCTGCTTCGTCTTCCACTGCTACTTTTGTCTAGATAGGTAATGCAACTGCGTGTCTCTCATCCTCTCGTCCCTGGATAATTGATTCGGGTGCTTCCGATCAAATGTCTAGGGTTTCAGGTATATTTTCCTTCCTTTGTCCCTCTACTTCCAGTGTTTGGCTGATAGCTCTTCAGTCGAAGTCAATGGCACTGGGACTGATCATCCCACGCCTTCTATATCTTTATCTTCAGTTCTCCATTTACCTAAATTTCCTTTTGACTTATTATCTGTCCGTAAGCTTACTTCTGCTTACAATGTTTTGTAACCTTTTTCCCCGACTCGTGTTTTTCAGAATCTTATGACAAAGAGGACGATTGGTAAGGATTGGGGAAAACGGGGACTGTATTTACTTGAGGAGTTGCCATTTGTTGCCTGCTCAAGTGACTTGTCTCTGCGTCAACTTCATTGTTCGTTGGGCCATCCATCTCTCCAAAATTTGAAAAGAATTGATCCACTTTTTCTTTCTCTTTATAGCCTAAATTGTGAGTCTTATCAATTTGGGTAGCTTCATTGTGTGAGTTATTTCCCTCGCATCAATAAGTGGTCTATGAACCTTTTTTCTTTAATCCATTCTGATGTATGGGGACCTTGTCCAGTCACATTTAAGGTAGGATTTCGATATTTTGTCACTTTTGTGGATGATTTTTCAAGAGGTACATGGATTTATTTAATGAAAAATCGTTCGGAATTACTTACTATCTTCTACACTTTTGTTCAAGAAATTCAGACAATTTCAAACATCGATTTGTATTTTCCGAAGTGATAATGCTAAAGAATATTTTTTTAGGTCTGTTTTCTCACTTTATGGCCGAACGTGGCATTATTCATCAGTCTTCCTATCCTGACACACCTCAACAGAATGGTGTTGCAAAATGGAAAAATCTTCATTTGATGGAAGTTACTCGGTCCCTTTTCTTTGACATGAAGGTGGCCAAACCATTTTGGGGAGATTCTGTTTTGATTGCATGTTACTTTATTAATCACATGTCGTTTTCTGTTTTGGGTGGTGGTATTCCCCACTCCTTGTTTCTGTCTGAACCACTTTTGTGCTCCCTCCCTATGTCTTTGGCTGTGTTTGTTTTGTTCGAGATCATCATCTTGGTTTATCTAAATTGGACCTTCGTGATCTCAAATGTTTGTTCGACGGGTACTCTCTTACCCAAAAGGGTTATCGTTGCTACTCACCAAAATCAAAAAGTATTATATCACCATTGATATGTCCTTTTTTGAGTCCACCCCGTATCCGGATGGGTCCTTTATTGCTTCTGAATTGGATGATGATCGCCCTACATACATTGTCCAACATTCTGTTGCAGGTACCACCTCCTCCACCGGTTATCTAGCAGGTTTACCGATGACATCCTCGGCTCTATCCAGCTCTCTCGGCCTCCCTTGCACCTACCATATCTCCTTCGTCTGCAGATTCCACACCTGAGCTATTTTCCTCTTCCTTTGATCTTGACGTCCCTATTGCTCTTCCTACGGGAGTTCGGAGTTGTACTCAACATCCGATTTCGAACTTTGTCTCTTCTTCTAGTTTCTCTGCTTCCTTTCATTATTGTCTAACCACTATTGAGAGTCACCCTGTTCTTAAGTCTATTGTAGAGGCATTATCTAGTCCTGGCTAGATGACAGCTATGGAAGATAAACTATTAGCTTTGGAAGTCAATTACACATGGGATCGTGTACCCCTCCCTTAAGGCAAATCTGCTATTGGTTGTTATGGGTATATGTGGTTAAGGTCAACCCTGATGGGTCCCTTGCTCGTTTGAAGGCACACCTTGTTGCCAAGGGATATGCACAAGTATATGGTGTTGATTATCTGGATACCTTTTCTCCGGTGGTCAAGCTTGCTTCTGTCCGCATCTTGGTCTTTCTTGCTGCTTCCCATCACTGGTCGCTACACTAGTTAGATCTGAAGAATGCTTTCTTGCATGGTGACCTCCATGAGGAGGTTTATATGGAGCAACCACCTGGTTTTGTAGCTTAGGGGAGCGTGATATGGTATGTAATCATTATATGGGTTGAAGCAATCTCCTCGGGCATGGTTTGGTCGTTTCATAGAGGCCGTTCTTCACTTTGGCTTATCCCGATGTGATAGTGATGACTTGGTGTGTTATTGACATTCTTCTAGAGTTTTCTTATCGTCTATGTTAGTGACAGTAATTACAGGAGAAGACAGTATGGGTATTGACAGCTTAAAGGCTCATTTGCAGCAACAATTTCAAACCTAATATCAATTTCAAACCTAAGATCTGGGTTGCTTGAAATACTTTTTGGGAGTTCAGGTGGCTCAGTCGTGGAAAGGTATTTCTCTTTCTCAGAGGATATGCATTTTTTATTTACTCACTGAGACAGGACTGTTAGGGTTTAAACATGTGTATACCCCTATGGATCCTAATGTCAAACTTACCACTGATGAGGGTGATATTCTACCTGACCCTGAGAGGTATCGTCGACTAATTGGGAAACTAAATTATCTTACTATGACTCGTTCGGATTTGGCTTTTCCAGTTAGTGTTATGAGTCATTTTCTATCCGCTTTGAGGACGCCTCATTGGGAAGCTCTTACTCGCATTTGTGATATCTCGAAGGTTTTCGGGCGTGGTCTTCCGTATACTGATCATGACATGGACTTATTGAGGGTTTTTCAGATGCTAATTGGGCCGGTTCTCCCATTGATCCACGATCTACTACTGGATACTGCACTTTTCGTGGTGGAAATTTGGTATCCTACAAAAGAAAGAAACTGACTATTGTTGCTCGGTCCAATGCAAAGTTTGAGTATCGTGCTATGGCACATGTCACATGTAAGCTGGTCCAGCAATTGTTGGCCGAATCTGGTTTTCTACACACGTCTTCCATGCAAGTGTGGTGTAACAACCAAGCCGCCATTCATATTGCTTCCAACCCTGTATTCCATGAGCGGACTAAGCACATTGAGGTAGACTGTCATTTTGTACGTAAGAAGCTGCAATAATGAATTATTTCTACCAGCCTTGTTTGTTCAGGAGAGCAACTCGTCGCTGTGTTCACTAAATCTCTGGGGTATGGGAGGATTGATAATATTTGTAATAAGCTGGCATGAATGATATATATGCTCCAGCTTGAAGAGGAGTGTTATAGATATCAAGTCAAGGAAGGCTGCTGCCCATGTGCAACAGCCCCTTCCTCAGGTCAAGGAAGGCTGCTGCACGTGTGCATGCCATAGTTGTCAGGGCGTCGCCTAGGCGTCCGGTGGTATTTTGTGTTTTAGGTTCTTAGGGCCTTGGGGATGTTCAAAAGGCCACCACCTAGGTCACCTAGGTGTCGCCTAAGCATTGCCTTGGGTGTCTTGGACGCCCTAAAGACCTAGGCGGTTGCCTTGTTGCATATGTGTATATAAATCATTAATTAAAAAAAAAATTTCATGTATTTCCCTTAAGGTTTCCGTTTACCCGCAATGCAACTATCCTCCATTATCAACCACACGCTGTTAAGTTCCCTAACGGAAAAAATGAAAAGAGTTTTCTACTCTTATACTAAAAACACTCCAAGATTGGGATGCTGATGTTGCCGAAAAATTTATTCCCTATACTTTATTCATTTTTTGTTGGTTTTCTCATATTAATTAGGTTATGTCTTAAATATTGATTATTTATGTAGAATACTACATATATATAAGCATTAATATAGCATTAATATTTTAGAAATAAAAAAATACACTGGGAACGCCTTGGTCGCCTAGGCGCCTAGGATGGCCTCTTAACGCCTTGGGTTGCCTTGTCGCCTTGACAACTATGGTGCAAGCAGCCCCTGAGTCAAGGACCCTCTCCTTTTAAACATATCAAGTCCAAGAAGGTTGCTGCCCATGTACAAGCAGCCCCTAAGTCAGGTCAAGGAAGGCTGCTACACATGTGCAAGCAGCTCTTAAGTCAAGGATCCTCTCCTTCTAGGTTGTTTCATCTTTTAATGTTATTACCCTTTTGGGTTGTATTCTATGACTATAAATATTGAATGCATTGGGCAGTCCACAACATAAGTGTGACTCTCATAATTACAAAATTCTTGCTCTCTTCTCTCGCCCTTTTCTCTTTGTTACTATATAGGCCCAAACAGGCCCATATCGATATCGCTGGGCGGTACTTACCGCCCAGCGATATCGACTTTAGATTGTTTCCTAGTTTGGGTTGCTAATTTGTTTCCATTGTGTTTATTGTCTCTCTTTTAGTCTCCTCTTATTATAGAGACTTTGTTGTAATAGATGTTATTCATTCTCTATAAATATAAATGATAGAGATGAGAGTTTTTTTTATCGATTTTGGCTGTAGCACACTGCTACTGTCGAAATCTTTTTTTTCTCCTTCTCTTCATTCTTCTTCTCTCTTTTTCTGGTTTGTGAACTTGCTGGTTATCTTTTTATGAAATTGTTACATGGTATCAGAGCATTAGATCCTTGGCATTCATCAAAGCTTTGATTTGATAGGCTTTTGATATTTTTGCACTAACTATGTACTACTTCTAGGTGATCGAGATTTACTTCTCTTACGACTATGTTGCCAATGCTTTGGTCTTTAACTTCTCGATCACCTTCTTATTGTTAATGTGTTGAGCAATAATTAAAAAAAAAAAAAAAAAAAATTTACTACACAAGCGATATCGACTTTAGATTGTTTCCCAATTTGGGTTGCTGATTTGTTTCCATTATGTTTATTGTCTTTCTCTTTTAGTCTTCTCTTATCATAGAGACTTTCTTGTAATAGATGTTATTCATTCTTTATAAATATAAGTGATAGAGAGGAGAGTTTTTTTTATCGATTTTGGCTGTAGCACACTGCTGCTATTGAAATGTTTTCTCTCCTTCTCTTCTCCTTCTCTTCTCCTTCTCCTTCTCTTCAATCTTCTTCTCTCTTTTTCTGGTTTGTGAACTTGCTGGTTATCTTTTTGTGAAATTGTTACACTCTTTATTTACATAAGTTCTCTTTACCGAAAAATAAAAACACCTATAAAGGTTGTTCTAATATTGAGGGTGCTGGATTTTTTTCCCTTCTTTTTTTTTAGCCCGGGAGTGATGAGGGCTTGGAATTAGGTACTAATCGCTTCCCATTTCAGATTCATCATTATATACATAATCCTTGCTTGTTTTGAACCACTATTCATGCATTCTTCTAGTCCCTGAGAGCTAAATTTTCAGAACTTAATGAGTGCTTTACAAAGTTTTTCTTATTGAAATATGCTTATCAAAAGTTTCTTCTAGGTACATGCAAGCAGTTGTAGATGAGATTGTCCTTGCAAATGTGGATCCACTAAAGGTAATTGAATTTTCCCTTTTGGATATAATATTATTATAAATATTAATTTTTTGATAGATTGAATGTTGAACTATATATCTCTTGTTCCAGCATCCAAGTAACTGGAGTTTGGGCAAGCTCTTGCATGAGTTTATTGGAACTGCAGGAAAAATATTGGGTGGTGAGCTTATGTTACACTGTTCTTCAATTAAATAATGTCTTTAGGGCATTTAAGAGTAAGAAATGAGTTAAATAATGTCTTAGGGCACTTAAGAGTAAGAAATGAGTGATGATGCAGTCAACCAGAATTACATACATCCTTATGAAAAAGAACTTTAGATTCATTTGCAGGTGTAACAGAGGAAGCTTTACGGACATCACTTGAACAGGGACATAAACTAAGCTCTCTAGATATCAGTAGCTTTGCTCTTCCTAACATGCCAATGCCTCCAAATGTTTTTAGAGGAATCCGTAGAAAGAGCTCTTCCTTAAAACGTTGGCTTGCTATATGCACTGATGAGTCAATTAAGTAAGTACAATCTGAACTTGTATTTTAGCTTCCACAAGTGTTTTCTTATTTAACAGATTCCATGTTAACACCATGCTACACAAAATGCAGGAATGGAAGGTATCAGCGGATCACTAATATTCTCCGTAAATACCTTGGGGACATTTTAATAGCTTCTTACTTGGATGTTATGGAAGAATCTGGTTATGATCATGCATATGTTAAGGAAATCGAGGTAACGTCCTACTTTATTTATTTATTTTTTTTCTTGCTCTAGGATTTGAGGCTTGGTCTTCATTGTCTGGTTTTTCCTGCGTTAAACCAAATGACACTTGCGACTAGTACTGCATGTCTGGACATATCAATTTGTTTATGTGTAGGATGTTATGATTCGGGCTGATACTAATTTGATTAATATACTATGACCCATGGGAGGATGAATCCTCCCTCATTAAATGATAGAGAGCTGCGAATTCATGAGGAAATTAAATCATTCATCAAAGATATGATGCCTTGTCATCATGTATTCTCCAATTTCCATTATATGACATTCTATTAGGAAGTTTTGACAGCTTGGGTTTGTGCTTGCCCTGTTAAGTGGTTACTTCATTGCTGTTTTATCTTGGAATGTAGAGAGCAGTTATTCTGAAGACTCTTGATTGTTTCTGGAGAGACCATCTAGTAAACATGAACAGGCTTAGTTCAGCGGTACAAAACCCTCTCTCTCTCTCTCTCTCTCTCTCTCTCTCTCTCTCTCTCTAGTCTCTCTAGCTTCATGGCAGCAAGTTTATGCGAAAAGATTGACAGGTGAATGTACGGAGTTTTGGGCATAGGAATCCACTCGAAGAATACAAGATTGATGGTTGTCGTTTCTTCATTTCAATGCTCAGTGCAACTCGAAGGCTGACAGTAGAGACGCTCCTGCGGTATTGGTCATCCCCAATGGAATCTGAAGAGCTATTTGTATCATAGGAACACATCTTTTGCTGTAATTAAATTCCTTCTTGTATTTCCTTTGTAATTGCTATTTACTTATAGTGCAGATTGGAGCTCTTAAGCATGTGAATATTTCCATTTCATCGACCTAAGATTTAGTAAAAATGCAGTACCATAAATATTAAAATTTTCTTTTAATTTCTAAATCATAAAAAAAAAATTAAAATTTTCACAAAGAATGTTTTTACTGTTGATGAACTGCCAAAAAATATTGCCGCCCTTTTTGGGTTTTCAGTTGTCAGGGGTTTTCTTCCATTCTTTCTTTTTCATTGCCTTGTAACTTGCTAAGTCCTCAGGAAACCAGGCAGCTCTTTATATTACATATTTACAGGTGCATAACGTAAGCATCTGATTCACAGCAGTTTAAGTGAAACTGTCAGCTAGACTCGTAGCCTGCAAAATATGATTTTAACCTGTCTTCTCCGAGCTGATTCCTTTGAAGCCATTCATAAGCATCCTATTAATATAAATGTTGGCAAAGCCTTAAATTTGGCAATACTGCCTTGTAACCAGCAGTAAAGATTCTATTTTTGGGTAGCTTGATGATTGAGCTGTAGCTATTAATTGTGCAAAATATGAGAGGACAAACCCAAAAGCTGTGTCCTCTTTTTTTATTCAGAAAGCTTGACCATGACATGGAACCTAACAATGTCTTTGGATAACAGTCTGATCAAGGCCAGATGAGTTGGAAAGAGTCCATCATATGAGAAGATGTTGGAGAATAGCGAAAGTAACGACGACTGGCCGTGTGATTGGACTTGTTACAGATTTGGCATCGCTCTTTGCGTTTTGGTTTATTGCTGTAGCACGAGAGCAATTACTACCATTAATGGGCAGTGGAGGGAGAAGCACCATTTGCCGGAGCCGATGAGCTTGTGGGGATGCTGGTATTCAGTTGTTAAAAATGAGTTTTACTCATTTTGTTTTGGGACAAAGTTGAGCTGGGATTTATTCTGATACTGAAGTGGATATGAATACGTACTATGTACCGTTTTGTTAGGGTGGTGATCTAACATTTTTGGTATGTAGAGATACATCCATACATATAGGGGTATGTTTGATAACCGTCCCATTTTCAAAAGGTACCTATACGTAGACAAGTATCTTACGTATAAAGAGGGGCAATCTGAGCACTTGCTCCGAGTGACCCTTGGACTAGAAGCATACTGACCATCCATCTTAAGGGTGTACCCCCTTGGCAATGACTTTCTGGACAGGCACCAATCCTTTATAAATAGAGGACGTTGCCTCAGTCTAAAGACACTTAGAATTATAGACGACCTAATATATCTCTCTTTGTCCCTCCAACTCCCTCTCATACTCTATTTAATCGGTATCAAGCCTATTCCGTTTTAAAGGACTATGGATCTTAGCCACTGATTCTTCTAACGAGGTTTAGTTGTTTGAGTGCACATAACTAAAAGGGTCTCAAGGGGCTCTCTTTTTTTGTTTTTGGTAGAATGGAGCTCTTTTATCTTGGATGTTGATTCACAGGGAACCTTTGCAGTATAGAAGTGAATACAACCTTAAGGAGTGTGACCATTGGCATGGCTCAACCCATCTGTTTTCAAATTTGTTTTCAAAACTGTAAGTGATAAAAACTATTTTACATTTTCATATTGAAGTTCCCAGGTCACTGAGAGGGGAGGGGATGGGTGTATCAGTGAATGTAACAAAATTCAACTCAAATTTTGCCAAATGACCTAGCTCAGATGATATCAACACATGACACCACACACTCAACGGAGAAAGACACAAACACAAGCACATCAATCTCACAACCACAAAGTGGCTATGTCTACCTAACAATGCTCACCATCCTGCATCAAATGCAGTCCAATATCCACATTAAAAAAAATTGCAACATCACACAACACAAGTCTTATGTGGTTTTGTAAGGAGAAATTCTTGCCTCCACAAAGCAATTGCCCAAGAAGAGTTCGTATATTTACTCAAAACACTCAACTCACTGTTCCTATAGTTATGGTGCTACAACACTAGCTTCAATTCTAGATGATCATTACAGCGAGGGCTCCCATCCGAAAAATGGGCAAGCTACAACTTGCTGGTCATACAACGATTGTTTATAAAATGCAATTACAAATTCCCACCATTACACCCCTTCAACTCATTCAAACATTTTATCAAACACCTATAATGCTTGAGAGTCTACAATAAAATGACAAATGTAAAGTGGGTTGCCTCCCTGGTGTAATTTGATAAATCTCCTCCAAACAACAATGAAGAATCAAAGCCCATTATGCATCAAATACCTTGGAATGAAATTTTAATCAAATTAAAGAGATAAAAGTTTCACTTCCAGCAGCTCCAAGATCTTCAAATACGTTCTCCTCTTCAAAACAAAGCAGCAGCAGCAAAAATTGGGCTCTAAAAGCCTTAGAAAGGAACTCCAAATGGCCATTTCAGTCTAGGCCGTCGATCTGCCAAAACGGAATCATCATCGGATGGATCACATCAATCCGTATGAGATTTGGTGACGTTCTGTCTCGTCACGTGGCGTCAGCTGAAATTTGGGCGTCGAATCGGCCTTAAAAATTGCGGGTGAGATATGACCCGTTGGATCTTTGAAAAAGAATTGACGTGATTTAATAACGATGAGTTCAATAACAGCAATTCAATCGGCATCTTTCTGATGGTGGTCTTACAACAGCATAGCACCAGATCAGAATTTGTTGTGCAGCGCGATGTACCACTAGTCCACGGATCAACAAATCACGGAGTTCGCGGAAGCATATTCTGCGTCAGGAGCTTGTGCCTTTGAGCACTTTCACATGGATCGTCAGATGTGCACATTTATGAAGTTAATTAATTGCAACCGTACGATCTAACATTTATAAACCTTTTAATTCATAAAGCCACCCAATCTACTTTTGCATTTGCACCAAAGAACCTCCACTATATAGGAGTTATGCGCTGAAACCCCTGTACAGTGTATTATCCCTATCAAAAGTTACTGAGAGCTCATAAAATTTTTTTTTTTTTTTTTTTTTTTGAGATTTTTCGATATGTCTTCACAAAACTGACTGTAACTTCGACATATGATATCAGAATGGAGATCCATAAAATGTGTTGCAAAGCTAACTCGATGCTTTACATGTTTCATGTAAAGCTTCACATGAAACCTCTGTAGGACCCACAAAAACATACCTTAAAGTGAGAAGTTTCAAACCGAAGTTGGAATTTGGCCACGTGTGCTGTGAGTCTCCAACGCATCAGAAAACATATATATTCAACTTATAACATTGCTAAATGTATCTAGGGTTCGATTGATTCGGTGAAAACCCAGCCAACTCATTGACCAGACCCGATCAACTTAGCTAAAACTTCTTTTTCACCTCTTGCAACATTTCCATACCACTGTTTGATTGCCAACAATGACAACACATGTTCCATAGGCTCAAATTGCCCAACACATATGATGTTATGATTTTGTAAAATCACATGTTGTGTTTTTATGTAATCGAATTGTATATGTATAGCCTATAAATAATATTAGACTTAAACAAAATTTATTATTGTTTTGTAATACATTTAGAGAAAGGGAAAATTTTCTCAGCCTCTGTTCAGGCTTCTCATCCTCTTTCTTCATGGCTCAGAGTAATAACCTTCACATCATTATGTTTCCGTGGTTAGCTTTTGGTCATATGATACCATTTCTAGAGCTCTCAAAGTGCTTAGCTCAAAAGGGTCATCAAATTTCCTTCATTTCCACACCAAGAAACATTGAAAGGCTTCCAAAACTCCCTCCCCATCTATCCCCTTCCAGTAATTTTGTGAAGCTCACCTTACCTCATCTCCACAACTTACCAGAGGAAGCTGAAGCCACTTCTGATGTCCCATTCAACAAAATCCAGTACCTTAAGATGGCCTTCGATGGTCTGAAAGGATCTTTCTCTTGCTTCCTTGAGACATCAACCTCAGCTCCAGATTGGATTATCCATGATTTCACCTTTCACTGGCTGCAACCTCTTGCCGCTAAACATGGTATTCCTTGTGCCTTCTTCAGTACATTTATGGCTTCAATGCTTGTGTTCTTGGGGACTCCATGGTTGCGAATGTCTGGCGAAGATACCAGAACAGATCCAGAACACTTCACTGTTCCTCCCAATTGGATTCCTTCCCCTTCCAATCTTGCATTTCGCCTTTATGAAATCCTTAAAATGTTTGAATCCTTGAGTGAAAACGCTTCTGCTGTGTCCGATAAACATCGATTCGATTCGGCAATCCTCGGATCCAAATTTGTAATTGTGAGAACCTGTGAAGAATTTGAGGGTGATAGTCTAAGGATCCTAAGGGAAAAGCTCTACAAGATTCCTGTCATTCCAATAGGTGTACTTCCTCCCTCAGATGCTTTGGAAGACAGAGATGATACAGAATGGATCAAGATCAAGAACTGGTTAGACAAGCAAATAAAAGAATCTGTGGTTTATGTATCATTTGGGAGTGAAGCAGAAGTGAGCAGAGAGGAAATGCGTGAGGTAGCTCTAGGGTTAGAGCTATCTGGGTTGCCTTTCATTTGGGCATTAAGAAGGCCAGCAGGGTCTGAGGTAGGTCCCTCATACATGTTACCATCAGGGTTTGAGAAAAGAACTGAAGATCAGGGTTTCATCTGGCTAGGTTGGGCTCCTCAAAGAAAGATACTAGCACATCCTTCAGTGGGCGCTTTCTTGACTCACTGTGGGTGGAGTTCAGTCCTTGAAGGTCTTTCCATGGGCTGTCCTCTTCTGTATTTACCTCTATCAATTGAACAACCTTTGGTTGCCAGGTTATTGCTGAGCAAGAATGTTGGGGTAGAGATTGAAAGAGACGAAAAAGATGGGTCATTCACAAGAGATTCTGTTGCCAAGTCATTGAGGCTAGTAATAGTGGACAGAGAGAGGAAGCAACACAAGGCTAAAGCTAAGGAGATGAAAGAGTTGTTTGGAGACTGGGCTCGCCATGATCGATACATCAACGATTTTGATCAGTACCTCAGAAATCATGGTGATGACTTCAGTTCTGTTATATCATAGCTCTATATTCTTGAACTGTATTGCATCATATAATGGAGAATGTTAATAAGGTGATAGCAGAAAACTGTCTCTGTTTTAACCAATGCTGCCTCAAGTGAAGCATTTGTCTAGAAATGCCATGGAATGTTTTATATGTTTTCAAAAATGCTTTCAAATTGTAAGTGGTAAAAACTATTTCACGTGTTCATATTGAAGTTCGCAAAAGGTCACTGCGAGTGCCGCCCGCCCGCCAGATGTGGGGGGGGGGTGGGTGCGGTGGGTCAGTGAATGTAAAAATTCCACTCAAATTTTTGCCCGGATGTTATCCACACAAGGTACCACACACCCAACGGGGAAAGACACAAACACAAGCACGTCAACCTCACAACCACAAAGTGGCTAGGTCTACAGACGGTGCTCACCATCCTGCATTGAATGCACTCCAATGTCCACATAAAAAAATTTGCAACACCACACAACACAAGTCTTACATAGTTCAGTCAGGAGATGTTCCTGCCCACGTCCACAAAGCAATTGCCCAAGTGGGCTTCGTACTCAAACACTCAACTCACTACTCCTACAGTTCTGGTGCTACGATACCCGCTTCAGCTCTAGATGATTACTAGAGCAAGGGCTCCTACCAGAAAAATGGCAAGTTACAACTTGCCGGTCATACAACGATTGCTTATAAAATACAATTAGAAATTCCCACCATTACACCCCTTCAACTCATTCAAACATTTTATCAAACACCTATAATGCTTGAGAGTATACAATAGAATGACAAATGTAAAGTGGGTTACCTCGCCGATGTAATCTGATAAATCTCCTCTAAGCAACAATGAAGAATCAACGCCCACTATGCATCAAATACCTTGCAATGAGGTTTTTGTCAAACTAAAGAGAAAACTTCACATCTAGCAGCTCCAAGTCCTTCAAATACGTTCTCTTCTTCAAAACAAAGTAGCAGCAAAAAATTGCGCTCAAAAAACCTTTAAACAAGCTCCAAATGGCCATTTTAGTCTTGGCCGTCGATCTGCCAAAAAGGATTCATCATCGGATGGATCACATCAATCCGGTATGAAATCTGGTGACGTTCTGTCTCGTTACGTACTGTCGGATCAGCCTTCAAACTGGTGGGTGAGATATGAACCGTTGGATCATTGAAAAAGGATTGACGTGATTTAATAATGACGACGAGTTCAATAACAGAAATGCAATCGGCATCAATCTGATGGTGGTCTTACAACAGCGTAGCACTGGATCAGAATTTGTTTCTGTGTAGCATGATGTACCACTAGTCCACGCATCTACCAATCATGGAGTTCGCGGAAGCATATTCTGAGTCAGGAGCTTTTGCCTTTGTGCATTTTCACATAGATCGTCAGATCGGCACATTTATGACGTTAATTAGTTGCAACCATACAATCTGACGTAACTTCGTCATATGCTATCGAAACGGAGATCCATAAATGCTAACTCGATGCTCTACATGTGTCATGTACAAAGCTTCACACAAAATCTTTGTGGGACCCACAAACACCCGCCTCAAATTGAAAAGTTTCAAACGAAACTTGGAATTTGACCAGCAAACCATTACCACATGTGCCGTCAGTATCCCACGCATCAGAAAACATATACATTTAACATATAACATCGCTGAACGCATAGAGGGTTCGATCAATTTGGTATTGGGTTAGATGTCAACGGATCGGATTCAGCACTCATAGTAGTCTATCCACATTTGAATCCGACCTCTAACAATTCTATCCGAATTCGGCTCCACATCCGACGGATATTAAAAAGCTAAATTAGAATTCGATTTCGAATTTTAATCGAAAATCCGGTTAAACTTCTAGTCGAATTTGGAAACACAACAGTAATGTATGCCGGTAATAAAAAAAAAAATAGAAAACGTAGATAATAGATTAAAAATTATAATTGAAATCCTAACAATTTGTTAGGATTTCTAACTTAACCCTGTATTTTGGAGAAAGATAAACAGAGTGACGGTAGGTGGTAGGTGGAGAGTGGAAAAAAAAAAAAAAAAAAACCCACTGAGAGACACAGAGAGGGAGGGTGTGGATGAGAGAGGGAGAGGGGATAATGACTTGGAAATTAACTTGCAGACATCCTTCTGGTAGGAAGACGATAGGGAAGAAGCAAATTTTAATTTTCTTTTGTATGACCTATGAAAAATCTTAGAACCCTACCCAACCAGTACCGCCATGCCGTGGTTTGACCAAAATGTTCCTCGTCTTTTTCTCCTCTTTAAAATCTTCCCTTAACGCTCCCTCTCTCTGCAACTTTCGATTCTTCCCTTTTTTTCTAAAGAAAAAGACGATGGAAAATAGCATAACGAAATAGTAGCAAAATGAAGAAAAAGGATAAAGACGAATGAGAAAGAAGTAAGGAGAAATTTACTCAAAAAACAAGAATCAACAAGAAAACAGATGAAGCACGAAGGCCAAAGCTGGTGACTCTCAGTCTTTTGAGTCTTCGACATGAGTCATTATCCTCTCCAATTGCTGGATCCTCCAATCCAGGATTCAACAGTCTCTCTTTGACTCGATGTGCCTACCAATACATCGGTAGGTACGCCTAGTTAAGAGAGACCGCTGAATCTTCGATTGGAGGATCCAACAATTGGAGACGATAATAACCCTTTGACAGACTCACTCTCAATTCTCAAAAAAAAAAAAAAAAACTAATTTAATATTAAAAAATAAGCTAAGAATGCGGATGAAGCACAAAGGCCAAAACTGGTCTTTTGAACTCTTTGTCTTTGAGTCTGACCGACTCTCAATTCCTAAAAAAATAAATTACTTTAATATTAGGCAATGTGTGTTTCAACTAGAAAGATAGAATTGTTTTAAATAATGGGGCGCCCTAACCAAGAAATTTGAAATGCATGCCGTATGCGATGACTCAGAAATTATGATTATTTACATTTTTATTACAGAGCGGATTAAATCTAATTAGATAGATTGTTATCCGGATTCAGCTCCAGTTTTGACCTCACTTGTCTGAATTCGCATCCAAATCCGATTGCATGGATTCAGATTCTTTTAAACTGGTACGGATTTGAATCGAATTTGAATTTTCGACTATCCATTTACATCCTTAATTAAAACCCAACCAATTCATCGGTAACTCGGCTGGAACTTCTTTTTCACCTCTTACAACAATTCCACACCATCTGTTTGATTGCCAACAATGATTTTGTGTAATCATATGTAGTGATTTCCATTAAAAGTATAAAAATTTCACTTCCTTACTTTTAAATTCCCCTTGCAACCAAACAAAGCCTCAGTGTTTTTATGTAATCGGCTTCTAGATGCATAGACTATAAATAAAATATTAAGACTTAAAGAAAATTCATTGTTGTTTTGTACTACTTTTAGAAAAGGGGAATAACTGCTCAGCCTCTGTTCAGGCCTCGCTTCCTCGTCCTTCCATGGCTCAGAGTAAAAACCTTCACATCGTTATGTTTCCATGGTTAGCTTTTGGTCATATGATCCCATTTCTAGAGCTCTCAAAGTGTTTAGCTCAAAAGGGTCATCAAATTTCCTTCATTTCCACACCAAGAAACATTGAAAGGCTTCCAAAACTCCCTTCCCATCTATCCCCTTCCATTAATTTTGTGAAGCTCACCTTACCTCATCTCCCCAACTTACCAGAGGAAGCTGAAGCCACTTCTGATGTCCCATTCAACAAAATCCAATACCTTAAGATGGCCTTCGATGGTCTAGAAGGATCTTTCTCTTGCTTCCTTGAGGCATCAACCCCAACTCCAGATTGGATTATCCATGATTTCTCCTTTCACTGGCTGCAACCTCTTGCAGCTAAACATGAAATTCCATGTGCTTTCTTCAGTATATTCATGGCTTCAACACTTGTCGTCTTTGGGTCTCCATGGCTGCGCATGTCCGGTGAAGATACCAGATCAAACCCTGAAGACTTCACTGTTCCCCCCAATTGGATTCCTTCCCCTTCCAATCTTGCATTTCGTATGTATGAAATCCTTAAAATATCTGACACCTTAAGTGAAAATGCTTCTGGTGTGTCCGACATACATCGACTCGATTCTGCGATCCTAGGATCCAAATTTGTAATTGTGAGAACCTGTGAAGAACTTGAGGGTGATAGTTTAAGTATCCTGAGGAAGAAAGTCTACCAGATACCAGTCATTCCAATAGGTGTACTTCCTCCCTTAGATGCTTTGGAAAACAGAGACGATGATGCAGAATGGGTCAAGATCAAGAACTGGCTAGACAAACAAGGAGAAGGATCTGTGGTTTATATAGCATTTGGGACAGAAGCTGAAGTAAGTAGAGAAGAAATTCATGAGGTAGCTCTTGGGTTAGAGCTCTCTGGGTTGCCTTTCTTTTGGGCATTAAGAAGGCCAGCATGGTCTGTGGTGGGTCCCTCATACATGTTACCATCAGGGTTTGAGAAGAGAACTGAAGATCAGGGTTTCATCTGGTTAGGTTGGGCTCCTCAAAGAAAGATACTAGCACATCCTTCAATGGGGGTTTTCTTGACTCACTGTGGGTGGAGTTCAGTCCTTGAAGGTCTTTCCATGGGCTGTCCTCTTGTGTATTTACCTCTATCAATTGAACAACCTTTGGTTGCAAGGTTTTTGCTGAGCAAGAATATTGGGGTAGAGATTGAAAGAGATGAAAAAGATGGGTCATTCACAAGAGATTCTGTGGCCAAGTCACTGAGGCAAGTAATTGTAGACAAAGAGGGGGAGCAGCACAAGGCTAAAGCTAAGGAGATGAAAAAGTTGTTTGGAGATAGGGCTCGGCATGATCGATACATTAATGATTTTGAGCAGTACCTCATAAATCATGGCGATGACTTCAGTTCTGTTATATCATAGCTCTATGTTCTTGCTCTGTATTGCACCATATAATGGAGAATGTTAATAAGGTGGTAGCAAAAATTTGTCTCTGTTTTATTTAGTGTAGCTTCAAGTCAAGCATTTGTCCAGAAATGCTATGTGATGTTGAGTTGATTATATGTTTTTGCTCTCTCTCTCTCTCTCTCTCTCTCTCTCTTCTCTCTCTGTCTCTCTCTCTCTCTCACTGTTTTTTGTTTGGCACTCTCTTCAAGGATATACATGTTTCTAATGGGGTTACACCTGGACCTAGGGAAACTGCCATCATGATCTCTTATAACTATGATCAGTATAGAAATCCTCTCCTGCCTGAGTTTGGGCGGAAGAGTTGGCGGCCCGGATGGATGGCCGTCACCTGGCTCTCGGGTGGATCTGAGCCCTCCATCCGAGCCGACCAGCTGAGTCGACAGGGGTGTCGGCTCGGATGGAAGGCTCGGATCCACCCGAGAGCCAGGTGGCGGCCATCCATCTGGGCCGCCAACTCTCCCTCCCAGACTCAGGCGGGAGAGGATGTGGATCCCTATGATCATAGGATATTTTTAGGTTTCTAAATTTTGTTGACCATAATTATAAGAAAAAGGTTTTCTGATTGGTAGACCAGGTATCTTACCATATTATAGGAAAAGGGTTTTCTGATTGGTAGACCAGGTATCTGATGTCAAAGCTACAAGAAGTGAATAAAATCATACTTAGCTACAGAAAGTGAAAAAAAGCATACATTTTATTTACAAAGTTTCGATGATATCCCTACTCATAAATCCGTCTCTTGATTTCTTCCCATAATTATAGATGCCCGGTTAAATAACTTCCAAACTTGTTAGGCCCATGATTATAGATAATGATTATAAGCTTGCATAAGAAACATATACAAGAAGTAAGGATCAAGTTTTTTATTTTTTGGTGATCTGATCATAGTTAGTTTGGGTACGGTAAAGAGTCGGATATAGATATGTACGGGTATTAAATCAAGAAAGACTTCGATACGGTGATGAATAATCCATTCAACATTAATACGGTATACGTTTAATACATGTTTAATACGGTAACCTTTGGAATAAAAATACGAGCATAGATTTATTATACAATAGACATTTACATCATTCAACAAATATAATAATAACATACAAATACAAAAAAATAAAAATAAAAATAAAAAACTTGCAATCCATAAAACATGCCTACACAAAATCATCATCTAATTAAAAGGTATGCAAGTAACAAGGATAATCCCTTAAGAAGTGTTGGGTAACAGTTCCCATGTCCTTTTGAAATTTGTATTATAAAATTTATAATTTCATCCTTTTGTGATTTATCTCCTTAAATCACTCCATAGATTATCTCCTTAAATCACTCCACAAATTATTTTCTTAACTCACTCTACACTTAAACAGATTTATCTCCTTAAATCACTCCACATAATTATCTCATTAAATCACTCTATAGATTATCTCCTTAATTCATTGTACACTTAAAGCAGATTTATCTCTTTAAATCATTCTATAGATTTATCTTTTTAAATCAATTTACACATTCATCTCCTTAATTACTCCACAGATTTATCTCTTTAAATCACTCCAAAGATATACAATCTCCACTCAAAATATAAACCCTAAATTCTTATAGGTGATGGGACAGTGGGAAGGTTTTTTTTATTTTTTACTTTTACTTTTCAAATGTTATTTTAAACGTTACGTATTATTCTTGTATAATATTTTTTGAATATAAAAGCACTAATTTTCACGAATCTATGCAATAGTTTGTAAAACAAAAGTCATTTTATGTGGCCCAATAATACAATTTGCGTATTAAACTCTAACTATGATTTAAAAATGTTTTAATGCATAAGAAACTAAATTTAGGTACCCCAAGTTTAATGTGCCCTTTATTAATTCAAAGAAAAAATTCTTTGAAAAAAATATATAATTTAACATAAGAGTCTATTATAGAATTAATTATATATTATATTATTGCGTATGAATTTATTTAGTATGATTTATGCAGAAGCAAAGTCAATAGTCACTTCAATCGGCAAAATAAAAATAGGCATAGTGGGAAGGAACAGGAGAGGGCTAGAAACTATTTATTTATATTTAAAATAAATTAATATAATCTAAAATCTAAAAAAAATGGTTAAAAAGTGTTTATCTTAATTGTAATAATATATTATTGTTTCTTTATGTCTAGTGGTACCAAGTTACCGGGCGGTGTTGGCACGCTCCCCATGTATTGGTAGCGTGTCCTTCTAACGATCGCGTCCCCAAGTTACCAAGGGTTATTAATTATGATATAATTTATTCTAATAATTAAATGCTTTCACATAAATAATTCATAAATATAAATATAATTTATGCCAAAGAGAATCTAATAATAGCTAATTGTTAAGAATTTATTAAATCAAAATAAATAATTAGAAGAGTACATAATAGGGGCATCCCACCTAAACCCAAATCCTAAACAATTACATACATAATACCATCTCACTCTTTGAGAAACGAATCTCAAACTTGTTATCAGATACACATCTCTAACTAGGTTTTAGTTCAGAAATCCGGAATGGGTATTGGTTACATTGGAATCGGCATCGGCTAGTATTAACCAGTATACTGATATGGCATACTTTTTGGGTAGATGGAGATATCAATCAGTATCAGTCAGATCTGATACTGGTTCGGATTAAACCGCTCCAGTCTCGGCCAAATATCCATATCAGAGAGTCCCAAAACTGATATGGATCAGTCATGTCTCCAATCCAAATACCTAAAATCATGCTTCGAACAAAAGAAGAAATATCTAAAAAAAAAAAGAAGAGAAAATTCCACCCACCCTTCTGTACTTTGTTTTTAAGTCACTCAACCTCCAACTTCGCGATTAATTTCACGCACATCTCATACCATTAAGTTGAGTAACAATAAATACAAAATTATCCAATTGCCCTCCCATTTCCTTTACATTTTAAATCCATCTTTTAACTTTTCTTCTGGACATCCCAAGCATAACAAGCTAAAGAGTTTGCCACTCTGTTTACTTCTATGTAAACATGTGATATCTGAAGTGGAAAATTTTGTGGCAGATCCGTCGGCTGGTAAACCAAGAGCTTCCAATGGAACATTGTCAATCTCTTCACCAGACGTACCACAAATTGGTGATCGATCACATTTAATACTCAAACAAACTTGTCCAACCCATAAGATAAACAATAAAATAGCATCCACAATGGTTCTTAATTCTGCCTGCACGGAAGTGGGCACAATAATATTTTAAGAAACTCAATAACACCTGAATGTTCAGTACAAAACTTAGTGTTCTCCCACTTAGGCCCCGATTTTGGGTGTCAATCTTGGACCGGAACCAAGAACCAGACCAGAATTATCACGTGAAAGACCAAAACCTTCTCACCCATTAGTATGTTGGGATGGTTCTGATTTTAAGTTAGGGACCAGTTAGTTAGTCAAGATGGTTATGGTCTTAGACCTACAAAAAGGCCACCCCTTGACAATTGGTATACTTTATAGAACTACCTTTCGTAGTGTTGTCGTCTCAAACTGGATTGGTCTTTAGTTCGCTCAGATTTCCTGCAAAAGGAAGAGAGGACATCACAGTGATGGTTGGGTGGGCACACCCTTTGCCACTCCGATGCTTAAATTAGTTTGATGGACAAGTAGTATGTGAATAAAATGACCTTTTGAATTAAGGAGATTCAGATAGCTCATGTCACGTCCCAATTCCGACTGAACCAGAAGTGTGAGTGAACTGCCACTGAACCAACGGTTCACACCAGGATCCCAATAAGACCGTGTCCACTCATAAAAACCATTGCACATAACCATAATAAAAATATAATAAAATACAGCGGAAGTCTTAAATTAAATGAACTGAGTACTTCTATTGATAAATAAATTATCCAGTTATTCAAAATACCAAAACTGTCACACCCCAATTCCGCACTATTCAGAATGGTGTGATGAACCGCTAAATAACCAACGGTTCAACCAGGATCTCAAATAGGCTATCCCCGCATTATCCAAACTTACACGCATCCACAATCATAATCAGAGTAAATACACAATAGCGAAAATCTTATAAATAAATGAACTGAGAACTAAGATGATATCAATAATTTAATAGCAAATTATTCTGTTTCCAACTGAGACATAAATATTTAAATATCAAATACAAGTCTTTATTAAACGCAATAAAAGAAACCTATAAAATATCTAATCAAATACACATGAGTCACACTCGCAAGAGGTGTCATGTATATACTCTTCAACTCTAGCTTCCATAGCTGCCACGTTTCCATACGTCGACGCATTCATATAGTCTTCAATGGTATAACCTACATCATCAACTAAAAATATTCGACGTCGAGGGGTGAGCACACAACACGGCTCAGTGAGTAGCCAAAACAATGCAACAATACATATGCATGAAAAAAAAATCAATTTATATCTTTGGTCAGGTTTATAGTTTGCAATGTGCAATAGAAAGGTTGGGTGGTCAAAAGTTAACGTTTATTGACACCGCCTCTATACACAGGGTGTGGAAGCCCGCCCGAAGGTTAACGTTTATCGTCGTCCCCATCCACCCTACCATAACATTATACAATAAAGGTTAACGTTTATTGTTATATAATGCTATACCAACACGTAAACCCCTGTTAGCGAGGGCTTGCAAACTGGGCTCGCTACTAACCAATCCTAATGCCAAACAGTGTATCCAATGCCTCACCCCAGCATCCCTCAGAATGCCCATAGAGATAGAGCTAAGGCCCCCCGTTAGAGTCAGAGACTACAAGGACCGAGACCACCTCCCCTGATACTCTATGACATAATAGTTATGCTAAGGTAATGGTGATACGACGATGTCAATGCACAAGACTTGAGTTAGAGATAGAGCTAAAGTGCTGAGACCCGCCAAACACCTCCTCTGATACTCGCTCGCATCAAGTACATCAATCACACACATACAAGCACATGCTTATTCCTATCATCTTCATCATCATCATGTTATAAACAATAAAATAAATATGCATGAACAAGTAATAGAAATATTGGATGACATGCTGTATGCACATTACAACATATTCGCATAGAATCAAACATAGCATAGAACTCAAGAAATAGAAAACTGTTTATTATTAACCAATTTAGTTTGGGGTTAAGGTTCCTCACCTTAGCTTGCTAAAAGATACTTTTTCAAGCTTTAGAATCACCGTTATAACGTTATTATATTGCTAGCAAACCTAACAAAGTCGATAGAATTTAATTAGAATTAATTCGGAATTTAAAACCATTCTGTCAACTGAGGGTCGATGCTAGGGTCGATGGGTCTATCGACCCTCCCCTCTTTCTGGACTTCCCGAATGCTGAGGGTCGATGGTCAGAAACACCTAGGGTCGAATGGTCTATCGACCCTCGGTGCGACCCTCGATGCACTCTGGTCCAATTTCCACTTTTAAATCCACTCTTCGTGTTTGGGGTCCTATGGCTTGCTTCCTACATTCATTCAACAGTCATTCCATGGTCTAGAACCATGTATAATCCATCTAAATAGCTTTCGTGCATCCTCCTATGGTTTTCCATGAAAACCTAACCATGGATGGATGGTTTGGGCTTCTCCGAGATCACATTCTCATCAATAACTACCCTAAGGTCTGTAGAAACTCATAGAATTAGTATCCATACCTGAGAAGATTAATCTTTCTCTGTAACTCTTCTCCTTTTTGCTAAGTCTTCCTCCTTGTCTCCTTTCTTCCTCTTTTCCTTCTCCTCTCTTTCTCTCAATTCAATTAGGGTTGTGAAAGGAGTGAAAGTGGCTTAGGGACGTCCTTTAAATAGACTAGGAACATCCTAAATAAGTCCCATTGAGATTTGGAAAGAATCCCAATCGAAAAATATAGAAATTTCCTAATTTCTATATTCGGCAGAAACTGAGGGTCGATGGGAGGGTCGATGATCCCGTCGACCCTAGGGTCTTAAGCTGTCCGACCCTCCCTTAAAATCTGAGGGTCTGACATTTTGTTTTGGGAGGTCCGACCCTACTTGGCTGGGTATGCGACCCTCCCTTAAAATTAAGTGTTTTTGGGTCGATTTTATACCTGGGATCTCGATCTCCATCACGCCCTTGGTCCACTTGACTCGACCATGATGGGTAAACCTGATTCAAGGTGGTAAGACCGGGTTAGTTTGACACGGGTCTTACAACTCCCCCCAACTTATAAAAATTTCGTCCTCGAAATTGTACGTACCTTCTGAATCAAACAAGTGAGGGTATTGCTTTCGCATAGCATTCTCTTCTTCCTATGTAACTTATTCCATGTCTCTACTTTTCCATGTGACCTTAACATAGTAGATATCTCTGTTGCGTAGACGTTGAACCTTTACCGGTGATTTCCGTTGGTGTTACTTGAATGTCAAATCATCGGTCAATTTCGGCAAATCCATTGTCAACACATGCGTCGAATCCTTGACATACTTCTTGTAGAGAAATGTAAAATACGTCGTGCACACTTGACATAGATGGTGGTAATGCCAACTGATAAGCTACTTTTCCACGCTTAGCTAGAATTTTGTATGGCCCGACATATCTTGGACTTAATTTTCCTTTCTGTCCGAATCTTTTCAATCCTCTCATAGGCGATACTTTCAAAAATACTTTATCACCTACGACGAACTCTAGATCTCTTCGTCGAGTATCTGCATATTGCTTCTGACGGTTCTGAGCTGTTTTCACTCTTTCCTTGATGATGTCGACCACTCGACAAGTCTCTTCCACAAATTCGGGTCCAACAATACTGCGTTCTCCAACTTCATTCCGAAACAAGGGAGTTCGACACTTTCTACCATACAGTGCTTCATAAGGTGACATCTGTATAGTAGCCTGATAGCTGTTATTGTAGGCGAACTCGATCAATGATAACTTTTCGTCCCATGATCCTTTGAAATCAATCACACATGCTCGTAGCATATCTTCTAGGATCTGGATTGTACGCTCTGACTGTCCGTCTGTCTATGGGTGGAATGCAGTACTGAACTTCAATGTTGTACCCATAGCCTTTTGCAGTCCTTCCCAAAATTTGAAAGTAAATCGTGGATCTCTATCGGACACAATGCTTTTTGGAACACCATGTAACCGAACAATATTATCCACATACAACTTTGCTAACCTTTCCAGTGTATACTGGGGTCGTATCGGTATGAAGCGAGCTGTCTTAGTCAGACGGTCCACAATCACCCAAACTGCGTCAACTACTCGAGGAGTCAATGGTAGCCCTGTGATGAAGTCCATAGTGATGCAGTCCCATTTCCATGTTGGTTCTGGTAAAGGCTGTAACAGTCCTGCGGGTCTTTATCGTTCCGCCTTTACTTTCTGACAATTTAAGCCTTGAGACACGAACTTAGCTACATCTGCTTTCATTCCCCTCCACCAATATAGTTTCTTTAGATCATGATACATTTTTGTGCTTCCAGGATGTATCGAATAGATGGTGGTATGGGCTTCCTTCATCGATCGGTGTCTAATGTCCATATTTTTCTGTTTCGGGTGCACATATTCTTCCTTTGTATTTCAGTACCTTCTCGTCATCCAATGTGAACTCAGGGTTAGTCCTACCTTTCTCAATATCATCTTGTACTGTTCTCAGATAAGGATCTGCTTTGATAGCTGTCTTCACTTCATCCACTATATCCGGTATAATCTTCAATGCCGTGAACATATTCGAAAACCGATGAATAAACCCTTGGTTGGCTGATCCATCCGTTGTATCTATCACATCCCGCTCGTTGTCGTGATTGAATACCATTCCGGTAGTACACATTGCTTTGCGGTTGTGCTAGCTTCTCCTTGAGATTTTATCATTGCTTTTCTGCTCAATGCATCTGCTACTACGTTCGCTTTTCCCGGATGATACTGGATATCACAATCATAGTCTTTCAATAGTTCCAACCATCTTCTTTGTCTCATATTCAACTCCTTCTGATTAAATAAATAAGTGAGACTTTTATGGTCTGACTTAATTTGGAATTTCTCTCCGTATAGGTAATGCCTCCATATCTTGACAGCATGTACTACTGCCGCTAACTCCAAATCATGAGTGGGGTAATTTTTCTCATCTACCTTCAACTGTCTCGAGGCATACGCAATTACTTGCTCTCCTTGCATAAGCACACATCCTAGTCCCAATCCCGATGCATCAGTGTATAAGGTAAATGTCTGTCTTGGAACGGAAATGGTCAAAATTAGGGCGGATATCAATCTAGTCTTTAGTGTTTGAAAACTCTTTTCACACTTATCCGTCCATACAAATTTATCTCCTTTCTTGGTCAAACTGGTGAGAGGTACGGCAATTCGAGAATAGTCTTCTACGAATCTCCGATAATATCCAGCTAGACCCAGAAAACTTCTAATTTCTGAAACACCCTTTGGTGCTTCCCACTTCACAATAGCCTCGATCTTACTGGGGTCCACTTTGATTCCTTCTGCGGATACTACATGGGCTAGAAAGGCGACTTCACTTAGCCAAAACTCACACTTCGAAAATTTGGCGTATAACTTCTCTTTCCTTAAACGCTGTAGGGCTGCGTTTAGGTTCTTGACATGGATTTCCTTGTCTTTGGAGTATACCAATATGTCATCAATAAATACTATAACCGACGTATCCAACATATCGTGGAAAACTCGGTTCATAAGTTTCATGAATGTTGCCGGTGCATTAGTTAATCCGAAGGACATCACTAAGAACTCATAATGTCCATATCTTGTCCTGAAAGCTGTCTTCGGAATGTCACCTTCTTTAATCTTCAGCTGATGATAGCCTGATCGAAGGTCGACCTTTGAAAATACCTTCGCTCCCTGTAACTGATCGAACAAGTCATCGATCCTGGGTAGTGGATATTGATTCTTGATTGTCAGTTTATTCAATTCTCGATAGTCGATACATAATCGAACACTACTATCCTTCTTCTTCACGAACAACACCGGTGCTCCCCATGGAGATATACTGGGTCTAATATAACCCTTATCCAGCAGTTCTTGTAATTGCACTTTTAATTCCTTCAGTTCAGTAGGAGCCATTCTATAAGGTGCTTTTGATACCGGTGCGGCTCCAGGTATCAGGTCTATTACAAACTCCGTGACACGATCGGGCGATAATCCGGGTAGTTCCTCCGGAAATACATCTGGGTAATCCCGCACAACGTCAATATCTTCCATTCGTGGCGCGTCCTTGGTTAGGTCGACCACTGATACTAGATATCCGACGGCTCCTTTTTCAAGGCACTTCTTAACCTTTAATACTGAGAGTATGAGCTTGCGTCTTCTGGGAAGTTTGGTTCCCAAGAAACTGAATTCTGCTCCTTCTTTGTCTTTGAACGTTAGCTTCTTCTCGGCGCATAACAGATTTGCAGAATGCCGAGCTAACCAGTCCATTCCCAAGATGACATCAAGTTCGCCATATCAAGTTGTATTAAAGTTGCATCCAAGGTTTTCTCGCCAATGAGAACTGGACATGGCCCATAACCTTTCTCTAATTCCACTTCTAATCCCATCGGTGACCGTACAAGTAACTTGTAGTATAATGTTTTGATGGGTAAATTAGTCTTCTTCCCAAACGACACAGATAAAAATGAATGCGTAGCTCCTGAATCAAAGAGTACTCTGGCTGGTACGCCATTGATAGGTACAATACCTGTGATCCGTTTTTACTTAGTCTACATGCTCAATCAATGAAATTATAATCTTAAAAGTTTCGGTCATACCTGTGACCACATCGGGCGATGCGGCTGCATCCTCTCGATGTAACGGCATATACCCGTCCTTGATGTAACCGCTTCTTGGGTTTTGGGCATTCTCTTGCCATATGCCCCGGTTGGTTGCGATTATAACACTTCGGGGCTTCAGAATTTGGCTTTAGCTATGGTTGAGCTACGGAAGTAGACTTTGGTGCAGTAGCAAAATTCTGAGGACGAAAAGGTTTATACGTCCTATTATTGCCTCCGTTATACGAATTCCCAGCTGGCCTTTTGATGCCTTTGTTTTGAGTGAAATAACTCTCTTTCTGGCTCGATTCAATTACTCGAGCAATCTGGACAGCTTTGTTGTAAATTTTCTTCTCTAAGCCCAGCACATTTTCTCTTATGCTTCCTCTTAGTCCCGCGACGAACCTACGGGTTTTTGTATCTTCTTCTTGCATGCTAGCCGGTGCGAAGAAAAACAGTTCTTCGTAGCGCTGTTGATACGAGTCTACGGACATCTGCCCCTGGTACAGACTCAGAAATTCCTTCTCCATTGAATCTCTGAAGCTTCTTGGGCAATACTTCTCGAAGAATGCTTCTTTATATATAGCCCATGTCAGTAGGGCGTGCTTGGTCAATAAATATGTCTTTGTAGATTTCCACCAATGGTGTGCGTCGCCTTTGAGCATGAAGGTGGCGCATAGTACTTTCTCTTCCTCGGTAATAGTCATCATAAGTAAGTTCCTTTCCATTTCGTCTATCCAGTGTGCTGGCCACAGTGGATCAGACGGCTTGCCGTTGAATTCTCTCGGTTTCATTTTCAAAAATCTCTCTACTAGTCGGGAGTGATCCAGTTGGTTTTGGGGGTTTGCCCCAAAGATATAGTGTGGATACTGATAGTTCCCTTGGGCTACTTCTGGGACTTGCTCTGGAATTGGTGCAGCCGGTTGTTGAGGTGTCTGTTGAGCTGGGTGATTACCCACTGGTGCTGCACTAGCTTGCCCCATGTGCATGGTTGCAGCCTGAGTGGCTTGATACATAACTCCCATTGCAACCTGCATTTGAGCTTGTGCGTGTTGCATTTGCTGTAGCTGTTGTGCCAGATTCATAACCACAGTTGCTAGCTCCGGTGGTGGAGGAGGCAAATTTGTAGGGCCTGCTGGTTCTGGATTACCCTGTGCATGGTTATTCTCTTGACTAGTTTCCTCCACTGGTGGTGGTGGTGGGACTGTATTTCGAGTCTGTCGGGTAACTCAACGGCCAGACATAATTCCTTTTGGTGATTGTCGGTGCTTGAAAATTCATCAAGGTAGGTTAGAATTCCTTTATATCTCATGTAGGCACACTAACCGATAAGAAATTTCAATTTCTAACTCATTTTATAAAAAAAATACTGTCTTTTCTATGCAGGGTCGATGGTGAGGGTCGCTGGTAGGTCCGACCCTGGGAATGACCTGTTCTTCCCGAGAGCTGAGGGTCGATGGGAGGGTCGATGGGTGTCCGACCCTCAGTCCGACCCTTGATTTTCTGTCAGATTCCCGAGAGCCGAGGGTCGATGGGAGGGTCGATCCGAGGGTCGATGGTGCCAGTCGAATTGTCCGACCCTCGGACCAAAAATCAGATTTTTAAGATCCGATTCTGGGTTGTTTCTCACTATTCTTCCTCCGTTTCGACTCACCTCCACTCTCTGAGTTGCTACAGTGCTACTCCACTGTTCTTGGTCGGTTTAACTCCGGGTTTTGATGCCCACATCATCCCTACAGGTATATTCTCTCACCTTTACCTGTTTTTAGGTTTTCTTTTCTAGGTTTTTGCCCATTTAGCTCGTATTTTCCAAATTAAACTTTTTCCAACCCTAAAAATTCGATTTTTATTGGGGGCTTTTGTTATTGGGGTCTTGAGGAACGAAAGCCCTTAAAAATTTTTGAGTTTCATCGGTTGGTTATCGAGAAACTTAGAATTTTCTCTTTTTGCCCTAATTTATCGAAATTTTTTATTTTTCTTAAATTCTTCAAATTGAACTTCGTCAGTTAAAATATCCTACTGTATGTGGGTCGTAGGACATATTTTAACCTACGTAGGTTCTCATGCCTACCTATATGGTGAGAAATGGGGCTCTATTTTAGATTTTTGGATTTTTATCCTATTAACTCCTTGCTTCCTTTCTTTTTTCTTATTTTGCAGATACTATGGCCCGTACCAAAGTACCTAGAGTGCGCGATCCTCTTTGCTTCCGTTCGAATGAAGCCGAGGCACAGTATGCGGACTATGCCCGTAAGAAGGTTGAAGGGGGTCGCATGGTGAACTTGGCTGAGCTAGCCTTGTTCAATGTAGAGGGAGCATTCGGTGATATGGGGTGGCTCCCTGTCATCACATACGACGCGTGCACATGTCCCGACTTGGTACGTCAGTTCTATTGTAATCTCCAGGTGGTGGGGAATTACAATGATGTCGAGCGTGGTCAGGAGTTGCGCATCACTAGTTACGTCAAAGGGGTGCACATCTCCTTTGATTATCGGCCGCTGGCCGACCTGTTGGGCATTCCCTTTGATGGCCCCATGGTGTCTTGTGCGCCGGGAGAGCCACAGTTTGTTGAGATGGAGATGAGGGCGAGATCGACAACCGGTTGCTCCGTCCCGATAGATGGCGGATGAGAGCGTGTTACTTGCGTCCAGCTCCACGGGTCTTTCGCAATATTATCCAAGCATAATCGATCCCGGAGAGTGGGCATTATGAGAGGGTGTCTCAACTGACCCGGTTCTTGATCTACCGCATCCGCACTTTCGCCCGGCCGATCCGCCTTCCCTACATCATCATGTGGACGATGATTAGTGCCACATTGTCCGGTCATAGGGGTAATCTACCCTATGGATGCATGATTACAGTGCTACTGACCCGTCTGGGGGTGGATCTGGTAGATGAGAAGATCCAAGAGAAGACCTTCTCGTCGCCTCTAGATTGGGAGGCTATCTGCAAGATGGGGCTGCGAGATGCAGAGGTTAGTGATGAGGAGAGGAACGCGATGGTGCGCCCTCACACTCGGGTCGAGATGGCTGATGCTGAGGCTGCTGCTAGAGCTCGTGGGGATCCGGTCGACGATGACGATCGCATGTATATGGACGTCGACGCGATACCACCGCCATCACCCACACATGCGGCTGGAGTTGGTACATCTTCTACGGCGGCTCCTGCACCTAAGGCTGGTCCTTCTCACTCGGCTGATCCTTCACTTTCACCTTCAGTCATGATGGAGATCTTTGCGAGGAGATCGGGGGATGCTCAGCTCAGATCTGATCTGAGGATGGATGAGCTGATGGCTGCTCAGCACGCATCAAACGCGCGGATGGGAGAGCTCCTAGAGGTGCAGCGTGCGACTGATCAGAGGATAGCCGGTCTCACAGCTAGCCTCCAGACGACCCGCACCCGGGTGGCCCGGTTGACTAGGGTCTATGCCGAGGACTATGACGGAGACCGTGAGGCACCGCCTCCTCCTTCGCCTCCGACTTCCCGATTTGTACTTTACTTTTCTTGTACTACGAGTAACTTGTCGGGTTGTGGACTGTACTCTGCTTTAGCGATGTATATACGTTTTGTTTCTCTCACTCATTGTATGTAACTGGTTTTCCCTTTAATAGATGCATTATTCTCTTTTTAATTTGGTTTCAATCATCACTTGTGCTTACAATGTGTTTGTATTAAAGTTTTTAATTTATCCTATCTCAGTTCACAATGGTCTTGAATGTGTGTCATTTTGGCGGGCAAATCCTGAGAAGCTCTGATACCAAGTTGTCACACCCCAATTCCGTACTATTCAGAATGGTGTGATGAACCGCTAAATAACCAACGGTTCAACCAGGATCTCAAATAGGCTATCTCCGTGTTATCCAAACTTACACGCATCCACAATCATAATCAGAGAATACACAATAGCGGAAATCTTATAAATAAATGAACTGAGAACTAAGATGATATCAATAATTTAATAACAAATTATTCTGTTTCCAACTGAGACATAAATATTTAAATATCAAATACAAGTCTTTATTAAACGCAATAAAAGAAACCTATAAAATATCTAATCAAATACACATGAGTCACACTCGCAAGAGGTGTCATGTATATACTTTTCAGCTCCAGCTTCCATAGCTGCCACATTTCCATACGCCGACGCATTCATATAGTCTTCAACGGTATAACCTACATCATCAACTAAAAATATTCGACGTCGAGGGGTGAGCACACAACACGGCTCAGTGAGTAGCCAAAACAATGCAACAATACATATGCATGAAAAAAAAATCAATTGATATCTTTGGTCTGGTTTATAGTTTGCAATGTGCAATAGAAAGGTTGGGTGGTCAAAGGTTAACGTTTATTGACACCGCCTCTATACACAGGGTGTGGAAGCCCGCCCGATGGTTAACGTTTATCGTCGTCCCCATCCACCCTACCATAACATTATACAACAAAGGTTAACGTTTATTGCTATATAATGCTATACCAACACGTAAGCCCCTGTTAGCGAGGGCTTGCAAACTGGGCTCGCTACTAACCAATTCTAATGCCAAACAGTGTATCCAAGGCCTCACTCCAGCATCCCTCAGAATGCCCATAGAGATAGAGCTAAGGCCCCCCGGTAGAGTCAGAGACTACAAGGACCGAGACCACCTCCCCTGATACTCTATGACATAATAGTTCTGCTAAGGTAATGGTGATACGACGATGTCAATGCACAAGACTTGAGTTAGAGATAGAGCTAAAGTGCTGAGACCCGCCAAAGGTTAATGTTTATTGACGTTCTCATCACAGCTCCCCTGATACTCGCTCGCATCAAGTACATCAACCACACACATACAAGCACATGCCTATTCCTATCATCTTCATCATCATCATGTTATAAACAATAAAGTAAATATGCATGAACAAGTAATAGAAATATTGGATGGCATGCTGTATGCACATTACAATATATTCGCATAGAATCAAACATAGCATAGGACTCAAGAAATAGAAAACAGTTTATTATTAACCAATTTAGTTTGGGGTTAAGGTTCCTCACCTTAGCTTGCTAAAAGATACTTTTCCAAGCTTTAGAATCACCGTTATAACGTTATTATATTGCTAGCAAACCTAACAAAGTCGATAGAATTTAATTAGAATTAATTCAGAATTTAAAACCATTCTGTCAACTGAGGGTCGATGGGTCTATCAACCCTCCCCTCTTTCTGGACATCCCGAATGCTGAGGGTCGATGGTCAGAAACACCTAGGGTCGGATGGTCTATCGACCCTCGGTGAGACCCTCGATGCACTCTGGTCCAATTTCCACTTTTAAATCCACTCTTCGTGTTTGGGGTCCTATGGCTTGCTTCCTACATTCATTCAACAATCATTCCATGGTCTAGAACCATGTATAATCCATCTAAATAGTTTTCGTGTATTCTCTTATGGTTTTCCATGAAAACCTAACCATAGATGGATGCTTTGGGTTTCTCCGAGATCACATTCTCATCAATAACTACCCTAAGGTCTGTAGAAACTCATAGAATTAGTATCCATACCTGAGAAGATTAATCTTTCTCTGTAACTCTTCTCCTTTTTGCTAAGTCTTCTCCTTGTCTCCTTTCTTCCTCTTTTCCTTCTCCTCTCTTTCTCTCAATTCAATTAGGGTTGTGAAAGGAGTGAAAGTGGCTTAGGGACGTCCTTTAAATAGACTGGGAACATCCTAAATAAGTCCCATTGAGATTTGAAAATAATCCCAATCGAAAAATATAGAAATTTTCTAATTTCTATATTCGGCAGAAACCGAGGGTTGATGGGAGGGTCGATGATCCCGTCGACCCTAGGGTCTTAAGCTGTCCGACCCTCCCTTAAAATCTGAGGGTCTGACATTTTGTTTTGGGAGGTCCGACCCTACTTGGCTGGGTATGCGACCCTCCCCTAAAATTAAGTGTTTTTGGGTCGATTTTATACCTGGGATCTCGATCTCCATCACGCCCTTGGTCTACTTGACTCGACCATGATGGGTAAACTTGATTCAAGGTGGTAAGACCGGATTAGTTTGACACGGGTCTTACAAAAACATAAATAATTATCCTTACATCCCAATTATAAATCCAACTGAAAATAAATAAAGAAACAAAATCAACATCCTAAAGGTACACGTAGAAAGGCACTCGCATGAAATATCATGCTCGTCCTCCCTTACTTGCACTTCTAAAGCAGCAACACCTCCATATACTGGAGCATCCATGTAGTCCTCCACAGTATAATCTGCATCAACATCTAAAAACATGTATATATACAAGGGTGAGCTCACAACTTAGCTCAGTAAGACAATCAGACAATGCAACAAACACATGCATGAGTAACATTCACATTATGATATGGTTTTAAGTTTGCAATGTGCTATAGAAAGGATTGGCGGCCACTGCACCTCTATACACGAGTGTGTGAAGCCGCCCAATGGATCAAACACCACTGTTGTCCCACATGCACCCACCATGAAATAGAGATAGAGCTAAAGCGTTCAGATCAAACACCGCCAACACTTCTCTTGATGCCCTACCCATACCAATATGTAAGCCCCTATTGGCGAGGGCTTGCGAACTGGGCTTGCAACTAACCAATCCTATATGTCATCATAGTAGGTCCTATCCCAGCACAGCTCCCTACGGCCTAGAGATAGAACTAGAGTCTTGTGGCCAGGCCGGAGACCATAGTGCCACTTCATCCCCCTGATACCCTACACGCACCAAGCATGCTAAGATAGAAACGATACGAAAGGTGCTGGTGTGAGGAATGATCACAAACCCTAGGCCCTTCCCATTCCACACACCAACGAAAACTATTATATGCCTAATAGTCACATCCTAGCATAGCGAGTATGCATTAACAATATAATTACTGAAAGTAAAGATGACATGCGAGTATGCACAAACATCAGTCCATAGAATCATAATTATTAACAACGTTTTACTATTATTAAATTATTAGGGTCTAGGTTCGATTCCTTTACCTGACGCTTGTTTGATATCTTTCTCCACGTCACAGAATCCAAACTCGCTATCACAAGGTCCTACACAATGTTAGGGTTGTATTAGAATAGTTTTCTTGGGGTTTACATTGGTCGGAAAACCAACTAGGTCAAAAACACTCCTCACAATGCAGACCGATCGCAAGTACCTGTCGTAGGTACCTGTCGCGGCACTGTGGGAAAGGTGAGACCGGTATGGTCGACCAGTCCCCACAGACCAGTCCCTGGGAGGTACCTATAGCATAAGGTGTGACCGGTATGGTCGATTGGTATGTCTCCGGAAGACCATACGCTTGGTTCTCGCCTTTTGTCAGTCACCCCCTGTAAGACTCGTATCGAACTAACCGGTCTTACCACCTTGTACCAGGTCTACCTATCATGGTCGAGCCAAGTGGACCAAGTGCGTGAAGAAAATCACGAGACCAGGTATGAGTCTAACCCAAAAACAGTAAATGTGAGGGTAGGGTCACATGCCTAAACAGGTAGGGTCGACCCCACCTCAACAGAAGTCCAACCCATGATTTTTTAGTCATAGGGTCGCATGACTAAGAAGGTGTAGGGTCGACGGATCCTGCGACCCTACGTCCGACCCTACGATGACAGACAAAAACCGTAAATTAGAAAACTTTTCTAATTTCAAGGGGTTCTTTCCTAAACTAGATGGGACTTATTTTGGAGGGTTTTTCTCTATAAATTGGACGTCCTTTAATCTCTTTTACTCCTTTTAGAACCCTAATTGAAAGTGAGAGAAAGAGAAGGAAATGAAGAAGAGAAGGAAAATTGAAGAAAAGACTAAGGAAGAGGAGGAAGTTCAGAGAAACCTCTGAATCTCAGCCAACCTCAGGTATGAACCTAATTCCCTTTATAAATTAAGAGCCTAGAATAGATTATGAAGAAGTTAGGATTAAGAGAAACCTAAATCATCCATTCATGGACGAGTTCCAAAGGAATCCATGGAAGTAATTATCATAGGCAATGGAAAGTGTGTAAAAATCATAGTTATGAGCCATAGAACAATCTTAGAATGGACCTACGAGACTACAGGATCAATCACATGCCCTCGGGAAGTCCCAGGGAGGGTGTGGTCGCACGTAGGGTCGAATGGTATCCGACCCCACGTTCGACCCTACACCCTAGGGTTGCAGAAAACTGCTACCCTAGGTGCTACCCTACCTACGACCCTACGATTTCAGTTAGTTAAAATTTATTGAAATTAATTCTAATTAAAATCTATCGACTTGTTAGGCTTTTCTACTAATTTAAAAGTGATTCATAAATCTTGAACGAGGATCTACACTCAATCAAAGGTAAATGAACAAAACCTAAACTAATTGGCTAATAATAAATTATTTTCGTTTATTGAGTCCAATACCATATATGATTCTATGATTGTATGATTGTAATGTGCATATCACATGTCATACACTATTCTTGTTATTACTGTTCATGCATATTTAATTTCGTTTATTATAACATGATGATGATGATGATGCTAGGAATAGGCATGTGAATGTATGTGTGTAGTTAGTGTACTTGATGCGAGTCGAGCATCAGGGGGAGGATGTGACACTATGGTTCATCCTAATCATCAAACTTTAGCTCTATCTCTACTCAAGTCTTGTCCACTAGCATCGTCGTATCGCCATTACTTTAGCAGAACTATTACGTCGTAGGGCATCAGGGGAGGTGGTCTTGGACCGTGTAGTCTCTGACTCTATCGAGGGGCCTTAGCTCTATTTCTATGGACGTATTGAGGGATGCTGGGGTGAGGCATTGGATTCACTGTTTGACATTAGGATTGGTTAGTTGCGAGTCCAGTTTGCAAGCCCTCGCCAACAGGGGCTTACGTGTTGGTATAGGTAGAGCATCAGGGAAGTGTGATGCGGTGCGGTCCTAAGCACTTTAGCTCTATCTCTATTCCATGGTGAGTCATGGGGGGGGGCAATGGTGTTTGATTCGTTGGGCAGTTCCACACATTCGTGTATAGAGGTGCGGCGGCCACCTATCCTTTCTATAGCACATTGCAAATTTATGAATCAGACCAAAGATATGAATTGAATGCATGCATATGTTTGTTGCATTGTTTTGTTTGCTCACTGAGCCGTGATGTGTGCTCACCCTTTCAACGTCGAATATTTTTAGTTGATGATGCAGGTACCACAGTAGAAGATTATATAAATGCTCCGATGTATGGACATGCGGCGGCGATGGACGCTGAAGTTATGATGGAGTCGCATGATTCGTCATGCAAGTGCAACACTTGTGTTTTCAATTAGATTTGGTTTAAATTATACAGACAATGTAATTGATTTAATTATTTTAATTTATGTCTTAGTCCTTGTAGAGATAATTGGATAATTTATTTACTCTATCACAGTTAGATTCTCAGTTCATTTAATATATAAGACTTCCGCTATTGTTTATTTACTTTGATTATGGTTGTGGATGTGTATGGTTTAAGAAAATGGACACAGCCTATTCGAGATCCTGGTTGAACCATTGGTTTATTAGCGGTTCATCATACCGTTCTGAATAGTGCAGAATTGAGGTGTGACAACTTGGTATCAGAGCTCTCAGGCCCTGTCTATTAAACCAATATACTTCCACAAAAGTTCGTGAACTGAGTTAGGATAAAATTTAATAGCTTTAATAAGAACCCACTGTAACCACCTGTGTTGTTTGAGACAAAATTAAGAAAGAGAATAATGTATATATAAAAAGGAGAAACATGTTTCATATACATCAAATAAAAAACACGTTTATACATATCCAAAGCAGAGTACAGTCCACAACCTGGACAGTTACTCTATAGTACAAAGAAGGATAAAAAGAAAATATACATCATGGAGCTGGAGGTGATGGAGGAGGAGGTGCCTCGCGATCTCTGTCATAGTCCTCAGCACACACTCTAGTCAACCAGGCTACCTGAGTCTGGGTCGTCTGGAGACTAGTTGTCAACTCTGTCATCCACTGATCAGACGCACGCTGAGCATATAGAAGCTCACCCACTCTCCTATCTGTCGTGCGCTGAGCATCTAGAAGTTCTCACACTCTCAAGTCCATCACGCACTGAGCCTCTCTGATCTCACGCAGTAATCTCATCATATCATCAGATGGTGGGTGTGAAGGACCAGCCATGTGTGAAGGAGCCCAAGATGGACCAGCTCCAGTAGAATGTAGAGGTGATGGAGGAGGTATAGCGTCTACATCCATATACATGCGATCCTCATCCTCAGAATCACCCCCATGGACCCCTGCTCCGGCTGTTGCTGCTGCTGCCGCCTCAGTGTCTGCTATCTCTACTCGAGTACGAGGATGCACCAGAGCGTTTCTCTCATCATCACTGACCTGAGCATCCCGCATACCCATCCTACAGATGGCCTCCCAGTCCAGAACCGATGAGAAGGTCTTCTCCTAAATCCTCTCATCTACTAAATCAACGCCTAGGCGGGTGAGCAGTATAGTGATCAAACGTCCGTAGGGCAGGTTGCTTAGCTGACCAGACAGCGTAGCACAGATCATCGTCCTCATGATAATGTAAGGTAGGCAGACAGGCTGCCTAGTGCAAATGCAGTAGAGGACATACTGAATCAACTGGGAGATCCTCTCATAATGTCCACTTTGGAGTATCAGTTTGTGCTGGATGATCTTGCAGTACACTCGAGGCTCTGGACGTAGGTTAATTACTTTCATCTCCCAACGATCATCTCTAATAAGCTGACTGTCAATCTTAGCACACATCTCCAAGGATAGGAACTGGGGCTCCTTGGGAGCACAGTACACCAAAGGGCCATCATTTGATATGCCCAAAAGTTCAGCCAATTGCTGGCAGTCAAATGAAACCTCTACCCCTTTGACGTAGCTCGTGATCCTGAGCTCCCTACCCCTTTCTGTGTCATTACGATCCCCCACTACCTGGAGATTGCAATAGAATTGTCTCACCAAATCCGGACAGATACAAGCGTCATAGGTGATCACAGGGAGCCAGCCCATGTCACCAAATGCCCCCTCCACGTTGAACAAGGCTAGACTAGCCAAGTTCACACAGCGACCCCCCTCTACTTTCTTACGCTCATAACGAGCATACTGAGTCTCGGCCTCATTAGAGCGGAAACGAACTGGGTCATGAGTCCTAGGAACCTTGGTACGAGCCATATTATCTGTCAAAACAAAGAAAAACAAATAATAGATTAGTAATGGTCAAAAACTCAGAAATTTTAGCATTATAACGGCATAAATTGGTCAAAAGCCTCACTTTTCACCCAAACACTTGGGCAGGAGGACTTACATAGGTTCAAACTATCCTACAAGGCTCATACAGTTGGAAATTTAATCTAGAAAGATCGAATTTGAAGAAAATTCAATAAATTTGAAAAATCTCAAAAATTAGGTCAAAAATGGAAAATTTTAAGTTTCTCGATAACCAACCGATGAAACTCGAATATTTTTGAGGGCTTTCGTCCATTGGGTGACCAATAGCAAAATCCCCCAATAAAAATTAAATTTTTACGGTTAGAAAAAGTTTAATTTGAAAAAAATGATATAAATGGACAAAAACCTAGTTTAAAAAGCTTAAAAAAATGGGAAACAGTAGAGAGCATACCTTTAGAGAAGGAGCAAAAGTCGTAAACGGAAGGAAAGATCACCAAACACTAGGGGTCGATACTGTAGCAACTCAGGGAAACGAGTTGAGTTGGGAGGAAGGAGAAAGAATGGGAAATGAATCCAAAATCGGGTTTAAAAACCTGATTCTGGATCGTAGGGTCGCAAAATTCGACCAAAAATATGCGACCTTACGTCCGACCCTACCATCGACCTTAGGCTCTCGGTGATCTGACAGAGAACCATGGGTCAGACCTAGGGTCGGACAATTATCGACCCTACCATCGACCCTAGGCTCTCGGTGATCTGACAGAGAACCATGGGTCGGACCTAGGGTCGGACATATACCGACCCTACGATCGACCCTAGGCTCTTGGTAAGCTGACAGGGTTTCTTAGGGTCGCATACCCTAAGGTTGCATAAGGACCGACCCTACGATGGAAAATACAGTATTTTGTCAGAATGATCTGAAAAATTTGAAATTTATATTGATTAGTTGGATTTTTACTTGAGAACAACTTATGTTGATTACCTCACATGTACTATAATTGTTTTCAGACACTACCACCACCAGAATAGGAAATGGCTGGGCGAAGGGTGACCAGATGAGGCCGTAACCCAATTCCACCACCACCACCTATGGAGGAAGACAGCCAGGTAAATCATGAAGCACAAGAGAATCTGAATATGGCACCGTCAGTGGCTAGTGGCCAGGAAAATCCTACAAACTTGTCAGCCCCACCTACAGACCTGGCTACAGTAGTAATGAACTTGGCTATAGGCATGGCTTTTCCAACTGCACATATGACACCTATGTCAGCAGGACAAGCTAGCACAGTACCAGGGGGAAGCAACACGGTACCCCACGTACCTCAAACACCAGTCATGCCGGCTCAAGTACAGAATCCTGAGGTAGCTCAAGGCAGTTACCAGTATCAACCACCTATGTATGGGGCCTATGCTCCGTATCAGCTGGACCACTCCCGACTGATCAAGCATTTTCTGAAGATGAAGCCCAAAGAATATAATGGTAAGCCAATAGATCCTTTGTGGCCAGCACACTGGATTGATGAAATGAAAAGAAATTTTACGATGATGACAATAAATGAGTAAGAGAAAGTGTTGTGTGCAACCTTCATGCTGAAAGGCGATGCACACCACTGGTGGAAGTCCACACGGACTTATCTGTTAACAAAACACACCGAATTGACCTGGGATATATATAAAGAGGCATTCTTTGAGAAGTATTTCCCTAGAAGTTTTAGAGATTCTATGGAAAGAGAGTTCTTGAGTTTATATCAGGGCCAGATGACTGTGGATGCATACCAACAGCGTTATGAGGAGCTATTTTTCTTTGCACCCGTCAGCATGCAGGAAGAAAATACAAAGACCCGAAGGTTCGTCACGGGACTTAGGGGAAGCATTCGCGAGCATGTTCGGGGATTGGAAAAGAAAGTCTACAATGAAGTAGTACAGATTGCTCGAGTAATAGAGTCGAGCCAGAAAGAGAGCTATTTTGCTCAGAATAGAGGTATCAAGAGGCCAAATGGGAATTCTTATAATGGAGGAAATACAAGGACATTCAAACCCTTCCGTACTCAAGGTTTCAATGCTGCAGCCAAGACTACTCCAGCAGCTCAACTGTAACAAAAGCAAAATAATGAAGGAGTAAAATGCTTTAACTGCAACCAAATAGGGCATTATTCAAGAAAGTGTCCTAAACCCAGGAAGCAGCTACAGCAAGGAAAGGTTTATGCTGTTACATCTGAGGATGCTGTCGCATCGCCTGATGTGGTCACAAGTATGACCTGAACCTTTCATTTTGTGTTACATTGTGTGATCATGTAGACTAAAACTAAAGTACTCTTTGATTCTAGAGCTACTCATTCTTTTATATCTGTGTCATTTGGAAAGAAGCTGAATCTACCCCTCAGATCGTTAGATTACAAACTGCTTGTACGATCACCGATGGGATTAGAAGTGGAAATAGAAAAAGGTTATGGACCATGTCCAGTTCTTATAGATGAGAAGACTTTGGATGCAACCTTGATGCAACTTGAGATGACAGACTTTGACGTCATCTTAGGAATGGACTGGTTAGCTCGATATTCAACAAATCTATTATGTGCAGAAAAGAAACTGACACTTAAAGACAAGGGAGGAGCAGAGTTTAGTTTTGCAGAAACCAAACTTCCCCGTAAATGAAAACTCATTCTCTCTGCATTAAAGGCTAGGAAATGCCTCGAAAAAGGAGGAGTTGGGTATCTAGTATCAGTGGTCGACCTCACCAAGGAAGCACCACGAATGGAGGATATTGATGTTGTGTGTGACTTTCTGGATGTATTTCCTGAAGAACTACCAGGACTACCATCTGACCGAGCGACAGAGTTTGTTATAGATCTGATACCCGGAGCCGCACCAGTATCTTAAAGCACCTTATAGAATGGATCCTACTGAATTGAAGGAATTAAAAGTACAGTTACAGGAATTACTGAACAAGGGTTACATCAGACCTAGCATATCACCATGGGGAGTGCCAGTATTATTTGTAAAGAAGAAGGACGATAGTGTTCGACTGTGTATAGACTATCGGAAACTGAATAAGCTGACAATCAAGAATCGGTACCCATTGCCTCAGATCGATGACTTGTTCGATCAGTTGCAAGGTGCCAAGGTGTTCTCCAAGATCGATCTTCGGTCAGGATACCATCAGTTGAAGATTAAGGATGGTGATATTCCAAAGACAGCATTCAGAACAAGATTTGAACATTATGAATTTTTAGTCATGTCTTTTGGATTGACTAACACACCCGCAAATTTTATGGAACTCATGAATCGGGTATTCCATGATATGTTGCATACATCGATCATTATGTTTATTGATGATATATTGGTCTACTCTACGGACAAGGAAACTCATGTCACGAATCTAAGAGCCGCTTTGCAGCGATTAAGGAAAGATAAGCTTTACGCCAAAATTTACAAAGTGTGAGTTTTGGTTAAATGAGGTTGCTTTCTTAGGCCATGTTGTATCCGTTGAAGGAATTAAAGTAGATCCTAGCAAGATTGAAGCCATTGTGAAGTGGGAAGCACCAAAGAGTGTTGCAGAAATTAGAAGTTTTCTAGGTCTAGCTGGGTATTATCGACGATTCATGGAAGACTATTCTAGAATTATCGTACCTCTCACTAGTTTGACTAAGAAAGGAGAAAAGTTTGTTTGGATTGATAAATGTGAGAAAAGTTTCCAAACATTGAAGGGTAGATTGATATCTGCTCCGATCTTGACTATTCCTATTCCAGGACAGCCATTTATCTTGTACACTGATGCGTCGGGATTGGGTTTAAGATGTGTACTTATCCAAGAAGAACAAGTAATTGTGTATGCTTCAAGACAACTAAAGACACATGAGAAGAACTATCCCACTCATGACTTGGAATTAGGGGCAGTAGTACATGCTGTCAAGATATAGAGACATTACTTGTACGGAGAGAAATTTCAGATTAAATCAGATCATAAGAGTCTCACTTATCCTTTTAATCAGATCATAAGAGTCTCACTTATCTTTTTAATCAGAAGGAGTTGAACATGAGACAAAGAAGATGACTGGAATTATTGAAGGATTATGATTATGATATCCAGTATCATCCAGGAAAGGCTAATGTAGTTGTTGATGCGCTAAGCAAAAAAATAATGATAAAATCTCAAGGAGAGGTTAACACAACTGCAGCAATGTGTACTACAAGAAAAGTGTTCAATTACGGTAATGAGCAGTTCGTGATAGATGCACCGGGTGAATCAACCAACCAAGGGTTTATTCATCGGTTTTCAAATATGTTTATTTGTTCGCAACGTTGAAGATTGTACCTGATATAATTGATGAAGTGAAAGCAGCTATTAAATTAGACCCTTATCTGAGAACGGTACAAGAAGACATCAAAAAAGGTAGGACTATTCCTGAGTTCACCTTAGATGATGAAAAGGTACTGAAGTACAAAGGAAGAGTATGTGTTCCTAAAACAGAAAATTTGGACATTAGACACCGACTAATGAAGGAAACCGCAAAAGACTCATACCCCTTCTTGGTGGTAAGGATCGGGAAGCAAGGCTTCTGAGTGTAAGTAAGTGAGCCGCTCACACCACGGCCTATTCGGTACATCCAAGAAGTACAAAGATGTATCATGATTTGAAGAAATTATATTGGTGGAGAGGAATGAAAGTAGATGTAGCTAAATTCGTGTCCCAATGCCTAAATTGTCAGAGGATGAAGGCTGAACGACAAAGACCTGCAGGACTGTTGCAGCCGCTGCCAGAACCAGCATAGAAATGGGACTGCATCACTATGGACTTCGTCACCGGGTTACCATTGACTCCTCGAGTAGTTGATGTGGTCTGGGTGATTGTAGATCGTCTGACTAAGACAGCTCGTTTTATAGCTATATGACCACAGTATACCCTAGAGAGGTTAGCCAAGCTATATGTAGATAACATTGTCAGATTACATGGTGTACCTGAAAGCATTGTGTCTAATAGAGACCCACGTTTTATTTCAAAGTTTTGGAAAGGATTGCAAAAGGCTATGGGTACAACGTTGAAGTTCAGTACTGCATTCCATCCTCAGACAGATGGATAGTCGGAGCGTACCATTCAGATTTTAGAAGACATGCTTCGAGCTTGTGTTATTGAATTTAAAGGATCATGGGATGAGAAACTACCATTGATCGAGTTCGCCTATAACAACAGCTATCAAGCTACTATACAGATGTCACCCTATGAAGCATTGTATGGAAGGAAGTGCCGAACTCCTTTGTTTTGGAATGAAGTTGGTGAACGTAGCATCGTTGGACCAGAATTTATTGAAGAGACTTGTCGAGTAGTCGACATTATCAAGAAAAGAGTTAGAACAACTCAGAATCGTTAGAAACAGTATGCAGATACTCAACACAGAGACCTTGAATTTGTTGTAGGTGATAAGGTATTATTGAAGGTATCACCTATGAGGGGTTTTAAACGATTCGGACAGAAAGGGAAGCTAAGTCCAAAATATGTTGGGCCATATGAGATTTTAGTCAAAGGTGAAAAGGTGACTTATCAGTTAGCACTACCACCATCTATGTCAAGTGTGCATGATGTATTTCTTGTCTCATTGTTAAAGAATTACGTCAGAGATCCAACGCACGTTTTAACCGCGGATCCACCAGATCCAACTGATGATTTGACATTCGAAGTAGCACCAACTAAAATCACTAGTTGAAAGGTTCAACGTCTACGCAACTGTGACATATACTATGTTAAAGTCACCTGGAGGAGCCGAGATATAGAAGAGATCACATGGAAAGAAGAGAACGCTATGCGAAAGCAATATCCTCACCTTTTCGACTTGAAAGGTATGTAGAAATTTTGAGGACAAAATTTTTAATAAGAGGGAGGGAGTTGTTAGACCCGTATCGAACTAACCGGTCTTACCACCTTGTACCAGGTTTACCTATCATAGTCGAGCCAAGTGGACCAAGTGCGTGAAGAAAATCATGAGATCAGGTATGAGTCTAACCCAAAAACAGTAAATGTGAGGGTAGGATCGCATGCCTAAACAGGTAGGGTCGACTCCACCTCAACAGAAGTCCAACCCATGACTTTTTAGTCGTAGGGTCGCATGACTAAGAAGGTGTAGGGTCGACAGATCCTGCGACCCTACGTCCGACCCTACGATGATAGACAGAAATCGTAAATTAGGAAACTTTCCTAATTCCAAGGGGTTCTTTCCTAAACTTGATGTGACTTATTTTGGATGGTTTTCCTCTATAAATAGGACATCCCTTAGCCTCTTCCACTCCTTTTAGAACCCTAATTGAAAGTGAGAGAAAGAGAAAGAGAAGGAAAAGAAGAAGAGAAAGAAAATTGAAGAAAAGACTAAGGAAGAGGAGGAAGTTTAGAGAAACCTCTGAATCTCAGCCAACCTCAGGTATGAACCTAATTCCCTTCATAAATTAAGAGCCTAGAATAGATTATGAAGAAGTTAGGATTAAGAGAAACCTAAATCATCCATTCATGGACGAGTTCCAAAGGAATCCATGGAAGTAATCATCATAGGCAATGGAAAGTGTGTAAAAATCATAGTTATGAGCCATAGAACAATCTTAGAATGGACCTACGAGACCACATGATCGATCACATGCCCTCAGGAAGTCCCAGGGACGGGGTGGTCGCACATAGGGTCGAATGGTATCCGACCCCACGTTCGACCCTACACCCTAGGGTTGCAGAAAACTGCTACCCTAGGTGCTACCCTACCTGCGACCCTACGATTTCAGTTAGTTAAAATTTATTGGAATTAATTCTAATTAAAATCTATCGACTTGTTACGCCTTTCTACTAATTAAAAAGTGATTCATAAAGCTTGAACGAGGATCTACACTCAATCAAAGGTGAGGGAACAAAACCTAAACTAATTGGCTAATAATAAATTGTTTTCGTTTATTGAGTCCAATACCATATATGATTCTATGATTGTATGATTGTAATGTGCATATCACATGTCATCCACTATTCCTGTTATTACTGTTCATGCATATTTAATTTCATTTATTATAACATGATGATGATGATGATGCTAGGAATAGGCATGTGAATGTATGTGTGTGGTTAGTGTACTTGATGCAAGTCGAGCATCAGGGGGAGGACGTGCCACTGTGGTTCATCTGATCATCAAACTTTAGCTCTATCTCTACTCAAGTCTTGTCCACTAGCATCGTCATATCGCCATTACTTTAGCAGAACTATTATGTCGTAGGGTATCAGGGGAGGTGGTATCGGACTTTGTGCGGGGGGCCTTAGCTCTATCTCTATGGACGTATTGAGGGATGCTGGGGTGAGGCCTTGGACACACTGTTTGACATTAGGGTTGGTTAGTTGCGAGCCCAGTTTGCAAGCTCTCGCCAATAGGGGCTTACGTGTTGGTATGGGTAGAGCATCAGGGGAAGTGTGATGTGATGCGGTCTTAAGCACTTTAGCTCTATCTCTATTCCATGGTGGGTGCATGTGGGGGCAACAATGGTGTTTGATCCGTTGGGCGGTTCCACACATTCGTGTATAGAGGTGCGGCGGCCACCTATCCTTTCTATAGCACATTGTAAACTTATGAACCAGACCAAAGATATGAATTCAATGCATGCATATGTTTGTTGCATTGTTTTGTTTGCTCACTGAGCCGTGATGTGCTCACCCTTTCGACGTCGAATATTTTTAGTTGATGATGCAGGTACCACAGTAGAATATTATATAAATGCTTCGATGTATGGACATGCGGTGGCGATAGACGTTGAAGTTATGATGGAGTCGCATGATTCGTCATGCGAGTGCAACTCTTGTGTTTTTTATTAGATTTGGTTTAAATTATATAGACAATGTAATTGATTTAATTATTTTAATTTATGTTTTAGTCCTTGTGGAGATAATTGGATAATTTATTTACTCTATCACAGTTAGATTCTCAGTTCATTTAATATATAAGACTTCCGCTATTATTTATTTACTCTGATTATGGTTGTGGATGTGTATGGTTTAAGCAAACGCACACAGCCTATTTGAAATCCTGGTTGAACCGTTGGTTTATTAGCGGTTCATCATAACGTTCTGAATAGTGCGGGATTGGGGTGTGACACCCCCTTTTGATCCTAGGTTTTCACCTATACATTCTAGGTCTAAGCAATGAGTTAGAGTTGTTTCAAACTACATTCAAGTCCTAGTTTCGATGATCCCCAGTCTAGAACTTGAATCTAGGGTTTATCGACTGTATTAAGGTTTGACGGTAAATTCTGGTTTAGATCAATACCTCACCTTGCATGGTATTGATCCATTCATGACTAACGCTTAACTTAAAGGAAGGTTCAAGCACTCACCGTTGGTTCGCGGTAGGGTGTTCTTCGTCCAACGGCAACGGCGGCTCCTTTCCCTCCTTCCTTAGCTCTTTCTCCTCTCTAGGGTTTGTGAGAATCAATGAAAGAGATTTTAGGAGGTTTAGGGGTCCTTAAATAGACTAGGATTGAGTTTAGGAAGTCCCCCTTACGTTAGGAAAGTCCTAGGGTTCGATATTTGGAAAGTGGGACCCACAGAGATCCGATTTCAGATCTAAGCAGTCTGCCTGCGCAGACATACCGGTCGACCATTACCATCGACCGGTATGAAATAATTATCATACATGGTCCGTTTCGTACCTGGTTGTCATCCGTTTGTCCCGTCTGGCCCGGTGATGATTAAAAGACCTGTTACGACATGAATTAAAGGTTTAGATCGGGTTCATGGAGTGCTGGTCTTACAGCTCACTTGCTCTGAGTTTGTAGGCTTGTAATTGTCTGTGTCTTACCTGTGTACGCTTTTTCCATTTATAGGTTGGGAGTGACCTGAATATGGGAGCTGGAATTGTCTTCTGTCATGGAGGAATGTCCTCCCCTAGAGCGTGACTTACGCCCGTTGATGTGGAGATCAGGTGATCTTGTGCTGAGTCATCGGATAGTGGGATTTCTACTTTAGGATTCCATTGATTACTCCATGTGGATAGCTAGGAAATCTTATTCTTTGCACTCAGGTCTCTCAAAGTGGACCCCCACTCATACGTTACTATGCAGCTAGCACAAAGCATGCAAACTTGTGCAACGGGGCCTGTTTTTAGAGAGGTGCCAAGGTCATTATACTGGAGAGGCATCAAGGCCTCCATACTACTGCCGAGGCCTTACGACACCGAGGCTCCGAGGCCCTTATGATAGCGAGGCTCCGAGGCCTATGTGATAGTGAGGCTCTGAAGCTCTTATGATGGTGAGGCTCCGAATCTCTTCACTATTCTCATTGATGGTTCCATTTCATCAGGAGCTGCTTTTGTTTCATTCTTTTAAGGTTGGTTATGAGAACGAGGGTCTTCCCTCAGGGGCTTGGGCCCTAGTATACATGTGTCGTGATTTAATTGGGGGAGACACATTCTCCTGTATCATGTAGTTTGGATTTACAATCCACTACCTTTTTGCTAACAATATTAACTCGAAATTTGAATAGACAAAAATACCTTTCAAAAGTAACATTTTTTCCTTTCATTTGTTCATTTCGTTTAACTTTAATCAAAGTTCTTGAAATTAGAAGATGGAGAAAAGATCTTACTGAAATAATATTATCCCCAGTGCAAACAAATGCTATTTTGAATATTAGATTGAATTTATTTCCAAAAGAAGATTCCTTGATTTGGGATGCATCTAAGTCTGGTATTTTTTTCAATTAAATCGGCCTATCATATGCTCAAGAATAAGGTAGAGGAAGATCTGCAAGCTTGTCCACTGACCTCCATAAGCCCATCATGGAAGCAGATGCCTAAATTGGTTTGGAAGGCTATATGCAATAGTAAAACTTTGCCGAAGATAAAATCTTTTTTGTGGAGGGCCTGTGCCAACGGCCTTGCATCTGGATCTGAATTATGGTACAAAAATATTTCTTTCCATTGTTATTTCCAGAGATGTGGAGCTGAAGAAGAGACTGTTGACCACATATTCCTTCATTGCCCTTTTGCCAGGGCAGTCTGGTTTGGATCTTCCCTTCACTTCCCCTCCATGGATAGTCTAGAATTTTCATTGCCTCAGTATTAAAATAAGTGGTGTTCTTGACTTAAGAAGTCCAGTTCTGATAGCAAAATGATCTTTTGCAAGTTATCCTTTACTTGTTAGTATTTGTTGGGAGCGGAAAACAAGTTATTATTTCAAGGATCAATCTACTATTGAAGTTATTTGTCATGCAGAGCTACTTTCAGGGAGTTTGCAAACTTTCATTTTGTCCAACCTCATTCTTTGGCTGCACAATTAAACCATAGCTCTAACATCAACGACTGGTAGAGATAACATGAGGATTTCTTCTATTAATTATGAAGGTCTTTTGGTAATAAATATTGATGCTTGTTTATTGGAGAATTCTGTCAAGGAGGGCATTGGGTACTGCTGGTTCTTTAATAGAGGCATGGTAAGTAAATGTGTATCTTCTACTTTTGTTTTTAAAGAGGCCATTGAAGGTGAGGCTATTTCCATAAGAGAGGCGCTGATCGATGCTTTAGAATCTAGTTTTGATCATGTCTTAATCAGGTCAGATTGCAAGAGGTTGGTTGATATTTTGAGTTCTAAAGGAGTTGGAGTTTGCAGTTCTTTGTTATCTATAGTGGGTGATAATTTTTCAGTTGGCTGCTTCTTGTAAGGATTGTATGTTTTTTTTTTCCTAGGGAGACGAACCTTATTGCTCACTCTCTTGCTAGGAGGGCCACTACCATTTTGGGGTCGTTATCGTGGCCTATTTCTGATTCTTGGATTCAGGAATTGTTTTCTCCTGATCCTTTGGTTGTATCCCGTATTTCATTTTAGTAGATTTCGTCTTTACCAAAAAAAAAAAATAATAATAATAATTCCGTATCCAATCGATAGATTACCTACTCATCTTCAACCAAGGTCTCATCTCTAATCAGCAGGTATCCATCTCCAACATCATTGTCTTCCTGAAGAGCAAGCGAGCTAGAGGGAGATGTCGTTTTACCTGCAAAAGGGGGTTTCCATTGTTGTGATTGTTTTTCTCGATTTGTCCAACCTAAGAGTAGTCCCTCAGGAGGTGGAGATGTTAACTCCAATCTGAATTCAGATTTAAAGAGGAGAGGCAAGAGGAATGTGTTAGGAAAATAATCGCAGAATCCTTTTCCCACCTGTGTGTAAAATAAGCGAGAAGATTCGACAACAAAAGAAAATCGCGAATAGTACAATAAACAGTAACTATGAATAGTATCCGTGTGGGGGCCCACGTGTCCAAAAGAGGTAAAAACATAAAATTGGAAAGAACAATCACATACACAGACACAGTAATTTACGTTGTTTTATCTATGCATGCATAACTTATGTCTATGGGCGTAATTGGATCTTCTTCATTATGAGAGAACCGAGAGAACAATCGTACAATCAACAGCTCTGGATTTAACCCAAACCCTGTATTCAAATATGGATACCCCTTGTACACCTACTCTCAACTTACACTCTCAACCTCAAATGAAGAGTATTACAAAAACCCAAGAACCCCTTTTCTCTTTCTATCTTATTCTATGCACAAGACATACTCCACAATGGATGATTTGAAACATCTTTTCTTCTCCCTATTTATAGAGAAACATTATGAGAGAAACCATTTAATGCTCACCTGTAAACAATATCATTTTCTCACTGTCCAATGAAATCATGTACAAGTCAATTTTGGTGCATTCATGTTTGACAAACAAAGCAAACTTTGTTCTTTTTCTTCCTATGCATTAAATGCATGTCTCCATATAAATGCATATCCCCCCTTTGCATTTGAAAGTTGCTTTGTTTTACAATAAATGTTGCCTTCATTGTTGACTTGGGAGGAGCACCCAAGAAATTCTCCCTCTGACTCACAAGGAGGAATCTGTCAATGTCATACTTGCCATTCTTTCGCAAAAGTCATGCTTCATCTTAGGTAGAACTTAGGTCATCATATCTGCACCATTATTGTTAGTGTGAATATTTTCAAGCTGCAAGTGCTTCTGTTCCAATACATCCTGAATCCAATGATACCTTATATTAATATGTTTGGTTTTGTAATGGAAACTCAGATTCTTACTCATATGGATGGCACTCTGACTGTCGCAATGAGCAACGTATTTGTCTTTTTTCAATCCTATTTCATGAAAGAACCGCTTCATCCACAATATTTCCTTGCAAGCTTCTACAACAACAATGTATTCAGTTTCTGTAGTTGACAATGCAACACTTTTTTACAATTTAGATTGCCATCACACTACTCCCCCTGCAAAGGTAAATAGGTACCCTGATGTTGACATCTTTGAGTCAATGTCTCCTGACATATCTGCATCGGTGTATCCCTATAACATAGGCTTACCTTTTTCAAAACATAAATATGAGTTAGTTGAATCTCTAAAATATCTCATAATCCATTTTACTGTTTCTCAGTGTTCTTTGCTAGGATTGACAAGAAATCTACTTACAACTCTAACTGCATGCGCAATGTCAGGCCTTGTACACACTATGACATACATTAAACTTCTTACTACTGATGAGTAAAGAATCTTTTTCATTGTAATTCTTTCTTCTTTAGTTGAGGGACTTTGTTCACTACTTAACTTAAAATGACATGCAAGTGGGACACTTACTAGCTTCGTCCTGTCCATGTTGAACCTTTCAAGCACCTTCTATATGTATCTCTCTTGTGATAGCCATATCTTTTTTATTTTTTTATCATGAGAAATCAACATGACCAATATTTGTTGTGTTGGTCCCAAGTCCTTCATGGCGAAAGACTTACTCAACTCTCTCTTTAACTTGTTAATCTTACTAATGTCCTGGCCAACAATCAACATGTCATCAACATAGAACAAAAGAATGATGAAATCATTTTCAAAATTTTTTTGAAAAAATACACAAAGATTTGCTGTTGTTCTATTATACCCATAATCCATCATAAATGAATCAAATTTCTTATACCATTGTCTTGGTGCCTGTTTTAAACCGTAGAGGTTTTTCTTCAATATGCAAACCATGTGTTCCTTATCCTTGACTTCAAAACCTTCTGACTGCTTCATGTAAATTTTTTCTTCTAAGTCACCATGGAGAAATGTGATCTTTACATCAAGTTGATGAACTTCTAAGTTCGTGCTTACAGCTAGACTCAATACAACTAGTATAGACGACATTTTTACTACAGGAGAGAAAATTTCGTCGAAGTCAGTACCTTTCTTTTGTCCAAAACCCTTCACAACCAACATTCCCTTATACCTTGGTTGTGGACTGTTCTCTTCAGTTTTTAATCAGGACACCCATTTGTTATTGAGTGATTTTTTACCTTTAGGTAAATTTATCAAATCATAGGTGTGGTTCTTATGCAGGGAATCCATCTCCTCTTGCATAGATTTTAACCACTCAGCATTTTCAACATTGGCTGCTTTAAATCATTCTGGTTCACCTGCATCTATTAGTGTAATATACTGATGATGTGGATACCTGGTTGATGGTTGGTGCTTTCTAGTGAATCTTCTCAACTAGGGTTCATCTAGTGGCTTTGGAGAAGGTTGCTCCCATTGTTCATCATTAACGGTAACATCTACAAGAGCTCCATCACTGATTGCATCTTCATTGTCTTCTTGCACATCTCCCCCATTATCATGCACCATGGGTAGAGTAGTTGGATCCGTGTTTATAAGGTCATCAAAAAATGATTGAGTCTTTTCAATTTTATCAAAATCCTCAATCGTCTGGTCTTCAAGAAGGACCACATCTCTCCTCCTGATCACCTTCTTCTCAATCGGAACCCATAACTTGTAGCCAAACTTGTCATTATCATATCCTAAGAAATACATTGTTTTGATTTGTCATCAAGTTTAGACCGTTCATCTTTGGGAATATATACGAACGCTCTACAACCGAATACCTTCAAATGATTGTAGGATATATCTTTTTCCCTCCATACTCATTCAGGAACATCTCCATCTAAGGGAGCTGATGGAGACAGATTGATCAAGTTAACACCAGTCAGCATGGCTTCTCCCCAGTAACATTGTGACAGCTTTGCTTGTGAGAGCATGCATCAAATTCTTTCTATAATGGTGCAATTCATTCTTTCTGCAACACCGTTATGTTGAGGAGTCTTGGAAATTGTTTGTTCATTTTAAATATCATGGTCATTGCAGTAAGTTGCAAATAGATCAATGTACTCACCACCATTGTCGGTACGAATGCACTTGAGAAATTTTCCTATTTCTCTTTCAACCAAAGCACAAAAATTTTTGAATTCGTCCACGACTTGATCTTTAGTTTTCAATACATATGCCCACACTTTTCTTGAAGCATCATCTATGAAAGTAACAAAATAAGAAGCACCACCAAGTGATTTTACTTTCATAGGGCCACAGATATCGGAATGCACTAGTTTCATATTGTCTCTTTTTCTTTGAGGGTGGCTTTTATTGAATGTAACATAATGTTGTTTATCAACTAGATAATGAACACAACGAGTTAAGGGTGTACCTTTCATATCTGGAAGAAGGTTCCCTTTTCTAAGAATTTGCATCCCTTTCTCGATCATGTAGTCAATTTGTCAATGCCACATGTCTATAGTGGAATCATCCTCCACTGTGTTTATGTTAGTCCTACATATTTGCACTCTTGTTTTGTACAAAGTGCAATACTTAACTTCCTTTTACCATAACAAGGGATCCTTTGGTAAGCTTTCATATACCATTACCAAAGTGATTGTGATATCCCTCTTCGTCCAACTTTTCAGTAGAGATCAAGTTTAAACGAAGGTCTGGCACATACCTCATGTCTTTGAGAATTAATTTGCAATCGATATCTATCTTGACACTTACATCACCCATCCCTATAATTTTTTATGTGTCGCTATTGCCCATTCTTACGACACCAAAATCTCTTGTCTTAAGAGAGAGAAAAATTCTTTGTGAGGGGTAACATGGTATGACGCACCTGTGTCAATGACCAAATTTGAGTCATGGCATGTAGAAGTGAGACAAGAATTTTCATAGCCTGAAGAGATGACGATATCTCCGTTTGAGTAGACGGTTGGAGTGCATCTTTTGTCTCTCATCTCTTCCTCTTTGTTTTTGAGCTTCCTCTCTCTTTAAGTGTTCTACTTTTTTACAGTAGTAGCATGTGATCCTTCGTTTTGACTTAGATCTTCCTTGTGACTTCTCATGATCAAAAGGTCTTCTGGTTTTGCTTCTCCCCTAGCATTCTGTAACAAGTACCTCATGATGAGATGACCCCAATGACTTTCTCCTTGTGTCTTTGTTAAATAAAATTTCTGTCACATGGCACATTATTAGTTTATTATCTGGTGTGGAATTACTAAGAGACATTACCAATGTCTCTCAAATATCCGGTAACAAGCTGAGCAATAGCAATGCTTACAACTCGTCTTCAAGCACCATCTTCATAGAGGAGAGTTGGTTTACGATACTTTGTATCTCAATTAAATGTTCTATAATTAAGCTACCTTCTTTATATTTCAGGTTGACGAACATTTTGATCAGAAAGGCTTTATTGTCTACCGTCTTTCTCTCATATAAATCTTCAAGCTTTTTCCACAATGACTCTATTGATGTCTCCATGGATATATGATGGAAGACAGAGTCATCTAGCCATTGGCGAATAAAGCCAATGGCTTTTCGATCTAAAGCCTTCCATTCTTCATTAGATGTTTTCTCCTGCTTTGACGTGGGACCCTCTATGGGATAATGCAGGTCCTTGCAGTATAGTAAATCTTCCGTCTTTGCTTTCCAAATCATCCAATTGCTCCCATTCAAGCAGATCATCCTTGTTGACATGTTTGCCTTCATTGTCATTGTTTACACATTTTTATACAAGCGTAGCTCTGATATCACATGTTAGGAAAATAATTGCAAATCTTTTTCCCACTTGTGTGTAAAATAAGCAAGAAGATTCAACAATGAATAGTAACAGTATGGGGCCCACGTGTCCAAAAGTGGTAAAAACATAAAATTAGAAAGAACAATTACATACATAGGCATAGTAATTTACGTGGTTCAACTATGCGTACATAGCCTACATCCACGGGCGAAGTTGGATTTTCTTCACTATGAGAGAACCGAAAGAACAATCGTACAATCAACAGCTCTGGATTTAACCCAAACCAAAACCTTGTATCCAAATTCAAATACCCCTTATAGACCTACTCTCAACTTACACTCTCAACCCTAAATGAAGAGTATTACAAAAACCCAAGAACCCCTTTTCTCTTTCTATCTTGTTTTATGCACAAGACATACTCCACAACGGATGATTTAAAACCTCTTATCTTCTCCCTATTTATAGAGAAGCATTATGTGAGAAACCATTTAATGCTCACCTCTAAACAATGTCATTTTCTCACCGTCCATTGAAATCATGTACGCGTCGATTTTGGTGCATTCATTTTTGACAAACAAAGCAAACTTTGTTCTTCTTCTTCCTATGCATTAGATGCATGTCTCCATAATAAATACATGTCCCCCCCCTTTGCATTTGAATTTTTCTTTGTTTTACAATAAATGCTGCCTCCATTGTTGACTTGGGAGGAAGACCCAAGAGAATGCTATGAACAAGCTTAGAAGAGCAGCGAAGAAAAAGGGAAGAAAATCAGATAAGGGGGAAATGTGAATGGAATAGGGAAAGATTAGATCTCGAACTCAGGTTAAAGGAGCAGTTATGTGACTCCGTCTTGGAAGGATCTAAGGCTATCACTCACTCAGATGTCTTGAAAGCTTTGCATCAGGCTTTGAGAAAAAACTTAATGAAAAGTTGTCAGATCAGGCAATTTCTACTGCATATTTTTCTCAATATAGTTTTAGGTACATTAGTATATAAAGAACTCTATAAAAGATTCATTTAACTTTTGTATTTAAATGATAGTTTAGCTTTCTTTTTACTTTGTATTTCCTGTAACTCTATAACGTTTTGTAACACTTGGTTTTCTGTAATTTTTGTAATGCCACTATAATAAATTTGTAATAGATCTTCTTCTTCTGTTTTCCCAATTTTATCAGATCCTTCCCACTTGTGCTCCGACTTCGGTCACCCCTCTTCACAGATTCAAAAGTTATGCAAAAGTTGACTGAGGGCCAAATCACCCCTACAAAATCAAATTCACAATTTCTTTAAAAACAATAAGACCAAAGGCCACAATTTGACTTGAAAAAATTGCCTTGCTAGCAACCACAACACCCCCCCAAAAAAAAAAAAAAAAGAAAAAAAAAACAAAAAAACAAAAACCGACCTAATGAACCAAATCCCTCATCAGGAACTCTTTTCCGGCACCTAAAATTCATTGGAGTAAACAACCATTGTTAAATAAGATCTTTGAATAGTGTTCCTGTTAGAATACTTTTTACTTTACTTCCTGCAAACAAGGAAAATATGAAGAACAGACCGCTGCACTGAATACCCATTTTAGATCTATCCCTACAGTTCACTCCCTTTTCACTAGCTTCTTCTTGGCCGTTTTCATCACCGGCCATAGTCAGGGTTGTTGCTCCTTATTGGAACCGCATGTCACAATTGACCACACCTTAACCACCAACACCACCTCTTCTTCGACCACCGCCGTTATAGCCACCAAAACCACGACCACTGTAACCGCCACCACCTCTTCCAAAGTGGAAGCCACCACCACGGCTGCTCTTCCCCCATTGCCACCACCATAACCATCCTTGGCGTTGCTTCCCTGAACAGCCGCCCCATCTCAACCAATCACATCGACAAAAAAACTGGCAAAATTAACCTGTTATGCTTTCCTACGTTAAATGGTATTTATGTAATTTACACTGAATAAGGGTACTATTGTCTATAAAAAAGTCAGAATTTCTCCTATCAGTTTTAAATGCCCACAACCTAATGGTGTGGATTATATTGTTATAAAGCATTGTTTCAGGGGTAGTCCGTGTAACAGAGAGTGTAGTTCTGTATAGTAAACCAATTGTCAAGGGGGCTATCTGAGTAATTTTACCATATATATAAATATATAGTGTTCATTTTTAGAATTTCTCCCATTAATTTTAAATGCCCACAACCTAACGGTGTAGATTATACTGTTATAAAGCATTGTTTTAGGGGTAATCCATGTAACTTTTGTCAAAAGAGGGTAGTTCTGTATAATAAATCAATTGTCAAGGGGGTGTTTGAGTAATTTTCCCATATATATAAATATAGTGTTCATTTTTATTCATCGATATGATCATGTTCAACGGAGGTCGTTAGATGTTTCTATATGGAAAAGTGATTTGATTCATACTGAATGATCTAAAAAAATTAAGGGCAGACCTAAGATGACTCTAGGGGAGGTGATGAGGAAAGACGTGCATAGCTTAGGCCTTGTTTCAAGTATGACATAGAAAACGACGCTGATTAGAGGACAAAAATCAACGCTGATTAGAGGACAAAAATCAATGTAGCCGAATCTGTTTAATTGAGTTATGCCTTTGTCATCGTCATTGTTGTTTTCTTCAAAAAAAGGTTAGAGGACATACACTTTGGTCTTCTGAAATTTTTTATTATTAGGGAGTTTTCAATTGAAAAACCAACGAGGTCGAGCTTGATGGATGGGAACATCTCTCTCTCTCTCTCTCTCTCTCTCTCTCTCTCTCAAAGTCAGCCATCCTGTATCAAAACATATCTACCACCATAATGGGATCCTAAATTGCTTAAAATGTCAAGTGGTGGGATCTTATTAGGGGATTCTATCTAGGTTAACCCCAACCCCATCCACCACACCCCATATATGTTCCCGTAATACCCTTATCCCATTTGAAAATCAGCGTCTTTCTTTTTCTGCTCCAGTCCCATAGAGAATCCATCCCTTTTTTATCATCAGGTACCTGGAGAACTAGGTAATGTTAGAATGTTTAACTCCGTGGAGAACTAAAATAGTATATATAGTGGATGTGTTTATGGGAGCAAATAGGCAACATTATGTCATCAGTCCTTCCTTGCTCACCAGACAAATGGATTATAGACACAAAAAAAGGTGCCCCAATACACGAGGCTCCTGCCACTCCAGGGTCTAGGGAAGAGTAGAATGTACACAGCCTTACCTTTCCAATGCGAAGAGGCTATTTCAGTGTTTCAAACCCGTGACAATCAGATAACAATATGCAACCTTACAATCGCACCAAGGCTCGTCCTCTAAGTAGATATTGACAAAACAATACCAAGTATCCAAGCCTATCTAATTGAAGAATGCAAAATCCTAATAATAAAATAATCAAGAACTTAAAATGCTGACTCACATAATTTGTGGTTATGAATCATATATTCATGAACACAAACATACGCAAGGGCCTAACCAATGCGCTCAGTCAAAAGAGATCTTCACTAGCGAACACTTTGATTGCATATCATAACCTTCAAATATTCACATATAGTTTTCTTAACAAGATTTGCCTCTTTCTTACAAAAAGAATGCCACCAGTAGGAATCAACAATTCGAAGATGATCATCACACTAAAAGCCATAACCTCGAATTAAGTTATTCAACTACAATTTTTCAGCATTCTTGAAGCCATCTTTTGAAATCCAAAACTAATCTAACTAGATAAACACACCAACTTAAAAATGACAAAGGTGAAACACTTGAGTTTGTTTTATTTATTTATTATTTTATTTTTTTTGCAATAAGGAAGCAAAGGATAAACATATTTAGGGAAATTTTCACGCACCTTAACTCTTTCTCTTGTCTTGTTTTCTCTCCTACCCTCTTAGTCTTCCTCTCTCTTTCTCTTTTTTTTTCTTTCTTTTCTCCCCCTTCTTTTCCTTTTCTTTCTCCTTCCTACAAACCCCCTTACATTCTTACCACTGTGAAATAGAAAGTTATCTAAGGTGATGATGTCACCTTACTATTCATCATTTAGTGCTACTTACATCTTTGTTCCCCATTCATAGTCAATTGGAGTAGGCGTTCAAAATGGTAGCCACTTTTGTAGAATTTAAAGTTGTATACTACGACATTCAATGTCTTTTGACAGAGTTTCTTACGGACGAAGATCCCAAGGCTCCCCTTTCCCTCTATATAAAGGGAGAGTAAATGAGCCTTAAGACATAAAACACAATAAAAGACACTTGTAAGCTCAAGGAAGCTTAAGAAAAGGGAGAGTCATTGATCAGCTCTAGGTCACCTCTCGGTTGGATTTCTTGTATTGGGTTTTGGTTCACTTGTAAGATTTCTTAGGGTGTATGATTTCTCTGGGTGAATGTTTCTTGTGGGAATACTTATAGGAGTTGTATTGGTGAGATATCTTTATAAAGTGTAGACCCATATATTGTGTTGTCAGGGTGAGAGGTGTGACTTGTAATTTTTCCTGTTACAGCAAGAAAAGATCTGCTAAGATTGCCTCGTAGACATAGGTTACCACACCGGTATCGAACCACGTATATCTGTGTGTCTTTACATCTTGTTAATTTTCTATGCTTCGCATTTTTTGCCATTTCAGTATCGTGCATGCCGATTGTGTGGGATGTTTTCCGTAACAATTGGTTTCATAGCTAAAGGTTGAGAAACCTTTATAGCATTTGATCGGCATCGACATACGTGTTTCGGCGTTACACTATGGTGGGATCGGCTTCTACAAAGTTTGAGGTTCTAAAGTTTAATAGACCTAATTATGCGTTGTGGAAGTTGAAAATCCGAGCTGTATTGGTGAAAGATGGATGTGCCATTGCTCTCCATGGCAAAGCTAAAAATTTGAAAGATATGAAAGATTGAGAGTTTGCACAAAAAGATCAAACGATAATAGCGGATCTGCTACTTGCACTAGATGATTTTATTATCGTCAATGTCTCTGATCAAACCATTGATAAAGGTTCGAGCGACAAGTTAAATAATCTCTACGACAGAAGATCAATGTCAAATAAAATCGATAATTGTATAGTTTGAAGATGAAGGAAGGTTCCTCTTTTCAAGAGCACTTAAATGGGTTTAATACCTTGTTGAGCAGATTAATCGCCATCAGCATCAAAAGCGAGGACGAAAAGAAGGTAACACTTCTTCTATGTTTTATGCTGGATTCATGGGATTTTATGATTATAAATCTCAGTATTGGATCAAATCTTAATACGAAGTCAATTGTGGGTAAATTGCAATCTGAAGAGACTCATAGAAAAACACTTGAGAGCTCTTTTAGTAATGCAATGATGGTCCGAGGAAGTTCTACAGAATGAAGTTCTAGTGGGAGACAACCTTCAAGATCGAAATCAAAATGACATAAACAAGGTTCTTGTTGGAAGTTTGAACAAAAAGGCCACATGCGAAAGGATTGTGAATGCAAAAAGGAGAATCAAAATTTTAAATTTGATTCTCAAAATGCATAATCATCAACGAGTTCTCAAGGAAATATCATTGAGAAAGGAGATTCATCCGATGACAGTAAGGTGATGTTCACGGCTCCAGTTGAAAGCATAATCCACCAATGGATTTTAGACTTAAGCTCTTCTTTCTATATGATGCCAATAGTGACTGGTTCCATACATATCAGTCTTGTAGTGGTGGTACAGTTTACATGGATAATGATAACTCATGTAGAATTGTTGTAATCAGAAACGTTCGAGATACAATGTTTAATGCATTACATGTACAACTTATGGCGTACGGCATGAACCAGACCTATAGAAAAGTTTACTGTCATTGGGAAAATTTGATGAAGATGGCTTCAGAATTACTCTAGAAAAGGATCGATTGAAGATTGTCAAAGGAGCATTTATCGTTGTGAAAGGAGAATTGGTGGGCAGATTGTATAGGTTGATTGGAGACATTATGGCTGGTGAAACTATTGTCACCAATGCTGTGACAGAGTTGGCAACTATCTGGCACAAATGTTTGGGACACATGGGCATGCAAGGACTAAATGTACTTTTTGATCGAGGCCTCCTTCTTGGTTTAAAATCTCTCAATTTAGATATTTGTGAAGATTGCCAAGCTTTATAGAGCTCCCTTTTTCATTCCCCTAAAAGTCAAAATATTCTTGATTGATAAATTTTGATATTTGGAAAGCTCCTGTTGAGTCTTTGGGTGGTTCAAGATATTTTATTTCTTTTATTGATGATTATTCCAAAAAAGTTTGGATTTATAATCTTAAAAAGAAAATTGATGCTTTTGCTTCTTTTAAGAGGTTTAAAACATTAATGGAAAATCAGAAAAGGACAAAGATAAAATGTCTGAGAATCAATAATAGAGGAAAATATATGTAGCAAAAAAAAATGTAGATTTTCGCAAGGAGCAAGGAATTCAGAGCCATTACACGGTTCCTAGAACTCCACAACAAAACGGAATGGTTGAGCATATGAATCGTACTTTGATGGATCATGCTAGAAGTATGTCGAGCTATGCTAAAATAGAGTAGAGGTTTTAGGTTAAAGCTGTATGTATAGCTTTTTACGTGGTGGATCGTTCCGCAACAACTGCTCTAGACGAGAAAATTTCAGAAGAGGTATGGTCTCGAGAACTTGTTGATTATTCATTCCTCCGTACTTTGATTATGATACTTATATGTGAGTTCCTAAAGAGTTAATCTGTACTTTTGATTGTGATGCTTATATGTGGGTTTCTAAAGAGTTAAGGACTACGCTTAATGCAAGGTCTAAAAAATATATTTTTCTTGGCTATGCAGTTGGAACAAAGAAGTACAGGTTATGGGATCTTACTGCCCACAAGTTGGTTATTAGCCGAAATATTTTAATGAAGAGTCATTGCAGAAAGACAAAGAAATGTTAAGTTCTGACTTGCCAAAGATGTTTAAACTTGAATCACTCAAAGAAGTTCAAATTAAATCTGAAGAACAACTGACTGATACTGAAGGAGATGAAGCTGATGAAGAGCATACTGAACCAGGTACTGAAACTCAAGGAGACTAAGGACGACCCAAGAGGACTAGAAGTCCTCTTATTTGGCTCAAGGATTATGTCATGACTTATGCTTGCATCACTAAAGAGCATAAGCCTTGTACATATTGAGAACCCTGTGAGTCTAGCGATGCTCCTCAATGGAGGACATTTATGGAAGAAGAGATAGAAGCACTATATAAAACAAGACTTGGGATCTTGTCAAGCTGCCTAATAGACGGAAGACCTACCTAATAGATGAAAGGCTATTGATTGTAAGTGGGTTTACAAGCTGAAAAGGAACACTAATGGAAATGTTGAATGATATAAAATCTTGATTAGTAGTAAAGGGTTATGCTCAAAAATTCAAGTATTGATTTCAACGAAATATTTTCTCTAGTTGTTTATCTAACTACTATTCGTACTGTGTTGAGTATGGCAGCTATGCTTGACTTAGAACTTGTGTAATTGGATGTAAAAACTACCTTTTGCATGGAAATCTTGATGAAGAATTTATATGATTCAACCGAAGGTTTTGTTGATGAAAACAAGAAGGATTTGATTTGTCAACTGAACAAATCGCTCTGAAGCAGGCACAAGATGCTGGAGCAAGCGATTTAATTATTTCATTATGAGCTTGGGGTTTAAAAAATGTGAAGCAGATCATTGTGCCTATATTCACAGTCATGGTAATGATGGCTTCATAATCATATTGTTGTATATTGATGACATGCTAATTGCAGGTACCTCCAAAGATGGTATTGTAGAACTAAAAGCTTGCATGGCTAGGGAATTTGATATAAAAGATCTAGGTGCTATAAATCAAATTCTTGGGATGATTGTACTTTGAGATCGAGAGAATATAAAGATCTGGATAACTCAGAAGAGTTATGTTGAAAATGTTCTGCGTCGCTTCAATATGCACAATGCTAAATCGATTAATGTCCCACTTCCTATTTGCTGTAAACTGTCTTATGAATGGAGTCCTAGCACGGAAGTAGAGAAGACAGAGATGTCTCAAGTACCATATGCATCAGTAGTAAGAAGCCTTATGTTTGCCATGGTGCACACTAGACTAGACATTGCATAAGCAATGGGAGTAATTAGCAAGTGCATGGCGATCCGGGTTGAGATCATTGAACTGCTGTGAAGTGGAACCTTCGTTACTTGAAGGGCATTTCTAACATAACTATTTATTATAGTAGCAAAAATTTACAATTGGTTGGGTTTGTGGATGTAGATTATGCAGGAGATCGTGACAGATGGAAATCTACCACTGGTTACTGTTTTACTTAGTCGATTATGCAATCAATTAGATATCAAGATTTCAATTTGTGGTGGTTTTATCAACTACAGAAGCTGAGTACATTGCAGCAACAGATTCATGCAAAGAAGACATATGAATGAAGAGATTACTTAATGAATTGAGGATTAGATAGAAAACAATAACTATTCATTGTGATAGTCAGAGTGTGTCACATTTGGCTATTAATTCAATGTTTCACTCTTGTACCAAACACAATGATGTAAAATATCACTTTGTCTATGATATGGTGGAAGATGGAGTAATCTCACCGTAGAAGATTCACAGCAATGACAACATAGCGGATAAGATGACAAAGCCTATTGAGAGGAAAAAGTTCATATGGTACAAAACTTTCCTTGGGATTGTTACCAAGTGATTTGTGACAATTGGGCAAATCGAAGCTATAAAGACTATTTGAAAATTAGTCTTCAAGTGGGATAATGTGAAATAGAAAATTATGGAAGGTGATGATGTCACATTACTATTCATCATTTATTGTTACTTACCTCTTTGTTCCCCGTCCATAGTCAAATGGAGTGGGTGTTCAAAATGGTAGCCACTTTTGTATAATTTAAAGCCTCAAGAAACTATAGTATTCAATGTCTTTTGGCAGAGTTTCTTACGGACGGAGATCCCAAGGCTCCCTCTTCCTCTATATAAAGGAAGAGGAAATAAACCTTTGGATATACAAGACACTTGTAAGCTCAAGGGAGCTTAAGAGAAGGGAGAGTTACTAATCAGTTTTGGGTCCTCTTTGGGTTGGGTTTTTTGTATTGAGTCTGGATTCACTTGTAAGATCTCGTGGGGTACACGATTTCTCTGGGTGAGTATTTCTTATAGGAATACTTGTAAGAGTTGTACTAATGAGATATCTTTATAGAGTGTGGGACCCATGTTTTGTTGTCAAAATGAAGGGTGTGGCTTGTAATTTTTCCTTATACAGCAAGAAGAGCTCTATTGAGATTGTCCCGTAGACGTAAGTTATCACACTGCATATATCTATGTGTCTTTACATCTGTTCATTTTCTACGCTTCACATTTTTCACTATTTTGATATCGTACATGTCGATTGTGTGGGACATTTTTTGCGACAATCCCTATTTTTTCTCTCTTTTTCTCCTTTAGTCTATACTCCAACTCCCTCTCTTTTATATTTATTTTCTCTCCTGATTCCTCTCTTCTTCCACTCTCAACAAACCAAAAAATATGATAAGTAAATATGTTGTAAATTTAATATTTTAAATTTTATAATAGATTTGAAATATTATTTTATTATTTTTACATGTGGTGTTGAAGAGGTGTAATCTTTTCTCATTAGGCACTTGTACAAGTAATGTTGAGGAGATGTGTCTCTTCCTAATAGGTACTTTTATAAGAGGTATTGAAGGGGTTTGTCTTTTCTTAATTGGCACCTAAATAACCAATAGGTGTAACTATCGGTGACATGTCTAAATTGTCAATAGACATGTCTGTTTGGACTATTGGGTTCCTCCTCACCCCACGTGGGTGGAGGGACCCACCACCAACCACATATTACCTTCATGAGAAGGAAATCTCAAAGTAGAAACCGCCTCTACCTCACCTCTTATTCGGTTATATATAAAGGGTCGTTTGTAAAGGCGGTAAGTATTATTCTTGTGAATTTTTTAGATAAGAAATCCATAGAGAAAAAGTGGCAGTGTCTGTTCCTGAGTCTTATAGAATTAGAGAGAAAATTCGAAAGCGCATCCTTCACAGGTGTGAAACCAAGACTGGAGAAGAAAACTTTTGTTTTCTTCGTTGCTCTATTTAGTGGAGAAGATAGCTTACTTTGTACGTGTAGTGTGATGACATTCTCCTTGTTTAGGGAAGAGAGAAAGGTGATTATTCTTCTCTGTATTTGTTATGTCAACATCGAGGTGAGAGTGTTCTTGAATTTTATATTATCACATATTGTTTTGGTGAATTATTTGTATTACCCAAGAGTGGGTTAATTCTCTTGAAGATTGGTAACCTCTAGCTGTGACTAGAGAAGATTGTATTGTGTACCCATTATTATCATAGTGAAGATTTACTTGGACTATGTCCCGTGGTTTTTTCCCTTTCACCTTAGAAGGGTTTTTCACGTAAAAATTGGTGTGTTTTCTTGTGATTTGATTGCTTCTATTTATTTCTCCTACTATATCTTTGTGCATATTTTTGTAGTTGCGTATTCTATTGGTTTGTATACGGGAGGAAAAAGTCTTGTGTTTTCCCTAATATGGACACACTCTTTGGAGACAACCATTGATGGTGTGACTTCTTCTCCTATATATAGAGTGAATGTTTAATCCATTCATAACAAGATATAACTTGGTTTAACAATCTCATTAGTATTTATTTTTTATTTTTATCTATTGAGCATAACCTTCTGAATCTTTGAGTAAACCATGAAAGTAAGTGTAACTTTTCGGTTTTTGAGCGTTGTTTATCTTAGAAATCGAGTAGCATAGAACCTGGTTTGCACCATAGGGGACGATTACAATTTTAAGGAGAATAGTTTTAATTACGACCCAACCCTATTGTTCATTTGCCGCATGTGATTTATCAAAATAGTGGTGGTTTTGATGCCTATTTTGATGAGTTCATGAATGCTTACATAGAGTATTTGAGTAAGCCATTTTTTATAATTATTTTCACTTCTATATCTCATAGTCATCTCATGCTTAAGATGATGTTTGTGGTTTATATTTTACAATAATTCTTAAAATCGTAATTAGTAATTCAAATCATTTGAGAATTTGATTACTCACAGTTTTCCCAAAAACATTACAATGCTTGTGATATATGTGGTATCGGTTCGAGTGGTTTTTTTTTTTAAGGGATGCGTCTGTTGATTGTAATTAATTAAAAAAAAATTGAAGAAATGCTGCTTATAAAAACGGAAGGCACAAATTCAAAGGAAAAAAGATATAAAGAATTGATTTTAGAGGGCCTCTTGCTCGCTTGGGTTTGTTAGTACGAAGATGTAAAGTGGCCTCCCTAGAGGACAAACCCAAGGGACACGACCATTGGATGTGTTAAACAAGTTAGTTCAAAACCCAAAGCTTATTGGCTATTATGGTTGTCTGGAAAAAACACATAGTCTATTGACAGTTTAGAATAAGTTCTTTTAGTTGTACTTATATCTAGAAAGGATATATGTTTCTAAGGACTTGTAAGACATTTATATCTTAATCGATTGTACATATATCTAGAGAAGATAAGGAGATATTACACACTTAATAATCATGTAAAATTAACTAGTATTAGTACTTAGTCTCTGACCACTAATGTGACATTCATTTAAAGGAATAAGCACCCTATTCAAGGATTGTTCTTCTGCGCTTAAACTTTTTCAAAATAATGTCTAGGGCCTCAGGTGGGCATCATGGGCATCAAACTATTGCATGGATTTGGATCGACTTTGGCCGGTCGAATTCTGCACACAAGAAGACAGATGAACGTAAAGTGAGGGGTTGGGTTGGATAATCCTTAAACCACTCCGATGCTTAAGTCAGCCCGATTGGCAAACAATATGGAACTCTCATAGAGTGCGAAAGCTCCTTTGATTGAGTGGAGACAGACAATTGTCTTAACAAAATGGTAGAGTAAGTTTAGGGTGAAAAAGTGTGTATCTTTACTTTCATTGGCTATTGTATTTGTAGGCCTGGAGTAGTCAATTTGTTTATGGCAAGTGTTACCATTTATGGCAGGAGGTCAGCTTAGAAGGCACGACCGTAGCCTCATATGGTAAGCCAGCTGGGCTTTCCTTGTATGTATGTTGATTGGGGCCATCGGATCTCAGACTTCCATATTAGTCTGTTGAACTTGCCCGTTGGATCTCGGATAGAGATAAACTTTCTTTCTTGATGTCAGACCCTTCCTTGTGGAAAAGCTCCACGGATTGGGTTGCCTTATATGCGATATGCGACCTTCCAGCGAGGATAGCTGTACTTGATCTTATCCTGACAATGCGTGCGGGTTGCCTGCTCGGCATGGATCACAAGATGGTTGGATATCCTTTTCATCTTACTATTATGTATCCGCTCTCGGCGGACTTGTATTGGTAATATTCATGTGAGGAGCTCGGATTCCCCTTGACCTCAGGAGCTCGGTTGGTAGCCAAGCTCAAGCTTGCTGTTTATGTACATATGTTAGACTCTGATTGGCGATTACCTTCGGATGCGTGTTGCACTCCTACTGGCGGGTTCTCTAGACATGCGTCTCTTCATTATTGATGGGTGTATAACCCATTATAGTATCATACTCTTCTTCTTGTGAGAATTCCAACTATCGACTTGAATACAGGAAAACTCATTCTTGAGCTTTTCAATATTATTCTGGATGAGTACAAAGACTTCATTATTCCACTTTCGGAAGACCATCTTACTGTTTTTAAGTTTACGAGAGAAAATATTACCTGCTGGTCCGGAAGAAGGGGTAGTCCAACCTCGAGGCTCACGGCATTTGAACAGTCACTGTGACGTAGCTACATGGCTTCAAATCTGAATGTCACCATCCTTTAGATATATTGCCATCAAAGTCCACCAACAACGGATTGTGGTCAAAACCAAAAACCGGTTTAACCATAACCAGAGCATTATCATATCTGATTCTCCAATCCGAATCAACCAAGGCTCGATCAAGTTTGATACGTATATTAGCATCTCCAACTATTTTGTTGTTCCATGTAAAGGAAGGTCCATGGAATCCCAAGTCAATAAAACTACAGTGATCACGTATTCAAATCATATACTTCAGGGAGGAGATAACGCGGCGACCCCACTGGATGGTCGTCATGTGAAGGTCGGGTGAATCCGACCCCTTCGTTCGAGCCGACACTCTCTTGTCGGCTCGAACGGAGAGGTCGGATTCATCCGACCTCCACATGGCGATCATCCAGTGGGGTCGCCGCTCCTCCTATTGAATCTCAGGGAGGAGAGGATTTGGATCCATGATCCACTATATCTTTGAAATTTTTGCAATCTTTGAAGATTGGAAGGTTCCCACCTGATTTTTCTCTCCAGTCAAAGTAGAGAGTTAAAATCTCCAAGACATAGTCATTCGGATCCAAATTTTTGAGACCTAAAATCTTTTATTCTATCCCAAATAAGAATTCTCCTACTGGATCGCCATAAACACACGTAAAGAAAAAAAAATTAGAATATTTGCTTGAGGAGACTTGGTAGTCTATTATACGATCATCAGCTTGGAGAATATAAATCAAAACAATTTTCTGCCACAATAAAGCTAGAACCCCTGAAAGAAAAATGACATCCAGCTTTTTAGTTTTGAGGAGATTTGAGAGAAGTCAAATTGTCAAGGAACTCCTCAAACCTCGATAATTCCAGTTTAAAATTTTCATGATGACCTATGGGATTGATTTTCCCCAGTCACCACAGTACCATTCGATAAAAAATGCTCATTTGTTTTTTCATGATCGCGGGTTTCCTCTTGAATTCTCTTGTGTCTTTTACCCCACCATCATTCTTACCTGAATCCACTTCTACCACAAACCGGAAAAACTAGCCTTGCTTTTGGTACTTCATTCAGGTGCTTCATCTATTTCAGGTGTCTTGGACTCCCAAGTTGTTATTGTTGCCTCCAAGAGTTGCAGATATCTCCACCATTGGCTGCTTCTATCGTCGTCGCCGATGACATTAGAAGGCTTCAATCAAGTTTTGATTCTTCTTTGTTTTCTTACGTAGAGGTCTCTTAATGAGGTTGCAAGGTGAACCTTGTTTTATCCAACTTTAGGGTTTTGGGAGTCCCTCTTTTCATGAAGATATCATACCTATTGTAAGATGCTTTTGCCCCCTAGAGGATGAATAAATATGCGATCAAATCCTCTCCTCCACGGCTCCCCGGCTCCCACCCCATCCAATTGATGGAGGGGTGAGCCAGCTCAAACTCCAACCCCCCTCCAACAGTTGGACGGGGTGGGAGCCGGGGAGCCGTGGAGAAGAGGATTCGGTTCCAATAAATATTGCCTGATGAATGGGTTTGCACAAAAAAAAAATCCTTCTTTAAATGATGGGGGACTATCATTGTTTCTAGTATCCTCTTTAGGCTGCTCCTACGTAACATTCTCTATATAAGGTTCGATGCATACAGAAGGTATGAATCTTGCATAGGAACTAAATATGTAAATGGATCTAATTCGAATTTGATTATTAATTACCCAATTCAAATTTGATCCATATAGAAAATAAATTCAAATTTGTTCTTAACTAGATATCCAATTAAAATCTGATTCAAATTTGGAACGAAATAATACATACTACGTACACCACACTAATTCTAGAATGTATGTACAATATAACCATAAAAAAAAAAAAACAAATAAAACTCAAAATTACAATTTTATTCTTTATTTCTCATAATTTGTCATCTTACCTGTTGTCGTTTCAAACTGGACTGGTCCTTAGCTCGATCAAATTTCCTGCACAAAGAAGAAATGACACTGCAGTGATGGTCGGGTGGAAGCACCATTTGGCCACTCCAATGCCTAAATCAGTTTGATGGACAAACAGTATGGGAGTGATAAGGAAAAATATCCCTTTGTAGAGGATTTGGGTAGCTAACGTACTTTGAACTCAAAAGCTTATGATTGTCCGTGTCTTTACCTATGTTTGATTTGTCCATTTATATGCTAGGAGTGATCTTAATATGGAAACTAGACGTGCCTTTGTCGTGGCAGAATGTCCTCCCTTGGGGCGTGACTTACGCCCGTTGATTTGGTGATCTGGTGATCTTATGCTAAATCATTGGATAGTGGAATCTCCACTTCAAGATCCTATTGATTACTCCATGGCAGATTTTCGGGGAATCTTGTTCTTTGTACTCCGATTTTCAAGGTGGGCACCCGATCATGCGTTAGCATCCAGTTGGCACAATGTGTGTGAACTTGTACAAGGGGTCTGTTTCTGGAGGGAGGCTTTCATACCGGAGAGGCGTCGAGGCCTTCATACCGGGGAGGCGTCGAGGCCTTCATACCAGAGAGGCATCGAGGCCTTGATACTGGAGAAGCATCGAGGCCTTCATATCGGAGAGGCGTCGAGGCCTTCATAATAGAGAGGCTTCGAGGCCTTCATATTGGAGAGGCGTCGAAGCCTTCATATTGGAGAGGCGTGAACGCCTTCCTAATGGAGAGGTGTGAACGCCTTCCTAATGGAGAGGCGTCAACACCTTCATATTATAAAGGCTTCGAGGCCTTCATATGGGAGAGCTGTCAAGGCCTTCATACTGGAGAGGCGCTGAGACCTTCATACATAACCCATGCGCTATTTGAACGTTTCTCATAAGGACCTAGATCTTGGTGTCTTTGTGTGGGAACTTGATTGGGGGAGACGTCCTCGCCCGTGTCATTACCATTTACATCTCTATATGAAATGAGTCTATATGCCATGATTCAAGTTTGTATGCAAATACCTAAATGGACAGATTATATTTGATGTGTTTGGGTGATATCCAAATTTGCATCCAAAACTTAACCAAACTATTCAAATTTGCATCTGAATGTTCAGATTCAGATTCCCCTAAAAGGATGGAAATGGGAATCCGGATTGTTGACTATCTTTTTACATCTCTAATAGGAACAAAAAAAAAATCCAAAGTGCATTTCGTAGTAGTTCTTTTTGTTAGGATCGGAGACGCAAACAGAAAGAAAAACACGAAGATTAACGTGGTTCAACACCCCATTGTGGGATGCCTACGTCCACGGAGAAAAAGAGAATTCTTTATTACCAAGAAACCTCTACAACTCTCCACCTGACAGAGTGTTCTCCTCTGTCAGCCTCACGGCTGTCACCCAACCTTTTTTTCTTTTAGGGTTTTTCCCATAGAGACAACATATATAGGAAACCTAGAAATCCCAATCCCACTACAATTATAAATTTATCCTATACATGTAATAGACCAAATTCTAATACAAATATAACTCTATTAATTGTGTGGATCCCACAGAATACAAGACACAACCCAACACTTTCTTCTAGGTGCAGCTCGTCTCATGTTGAATAGTTTTTCAAGTTGGTGATTTGGCGATTGGAGTCAATTTGTACGCATACCAATACAATACATTGGTATACGCAAGCAGTGAACCTATTCAATTTTGAGACGAGCTCCACCCTTTTCTACCCCTTTATTGTCATATATGCTGATTCAACTCATGATGGATCGGTTCGGCCACTATTCAAAATTTCCGAGGAGTATCGGGGGAAAATTAAGACAGGACCGACCCGACACAACTAGTTGGGAAGTAGAACTTAGAAATGATGTTCTAGAAGCCTCTTATCTTCTTCGATAAAGCCTGCTTAGCACCTTGACAGCTCTACTAGGGTTTCATTTGCATACTTCCTCGCTTGCATCAGTAAGCCAAGTTAGTTAACCTCGTCTCCAATCTCAGGATCAGGTTTGTATTTCTGTCTTGCTGTATATGTTTCTGCTAGGATGAAAAATGGAACTCACTGTAACTTTGCTTTATTTCTGAATTTGTTAATTTTTCCTCGGAATTACCAATGTGGGGTTTGTTGTTTGTGTTCTAATTTCCATTTTCTGTGTTGTTTTTTGGATTTAAAGAGTATGCTTCTATTAAGTTTTCATTTCTTTTTGACGCATTTGAGGTCTTACAGGAATCCATGGCAACACTTCAGTTGACTGGCTCTTCTATTTCAACTAGAGGGTCACCTTCGTTTCAAGGGCTTCGTCAGTCAAGTTTATCTGTTTCTGTAGTCGCCCCTTCCCGCGTTGGTTTCAACCAAAGGCGGTTACGAGGACTCGTTGTGAGAGCTGCAACTACCGTCGCACCGAAGGTGTCTTTTTTTTTTATTAACTTTTCTTAATGGTTATTGAACTTATTTTCATGATGAACACATGTTACAAATGATGAAACTCTCTTGGATTTGTGTTTTAACGAATCGGTATTTGCTTAATAAAATTAATCTGTATCTAATTATCGAAACTTCTGGCGTAGAAGGTTATATCTCAATTATGTACAGGATGAGCAGTACTTTATTTTTTGAGTTCCTAGTTTTGTAGTCACTTACATTGTTTTTATTTGGAATTCTTGATGTTCTGTAAACTTTTTAGAAAGTAAGAGTAGATTTCAAGTTATTAGCTTGAAGTTGCGACCGGTTTCTGTAATGTGAAATGTTACGATTAACATTGTAACCGGAAATGTAACCTTAGGATGATGATAACATATTGTAACCATAATTGTAACTGTAGGATGATGTGTTGTCAAATGGTTATATAAACCACAAGAGAGGAATAGAAAAGGTATCAATCAATTTCCAGAATTCGTTTATCTACTTCTCCTTACTGATCTTCTTCTTTCTTGGAGGTTTGCTACCCTCGAAGTAGCTATTCTTGATTCTTGATCGTAACAATGGTGCTTTCATTGAGAGGGACCAGTCGGTCAAGCTTTGCATCCATGACATCCAATAGCTGCAAGATTTTCGAGAAATTTCGTCTCTATGTATCCCTCAACACTTGAAGAGAGTCCATGGAAGAACTAACTCTCATCTCTCAATGAAAGCACCAAATGTTACAACTTAAGCCCAAATGTTACAACTCAAGCACAAGGGAGAGCCCAACCCAAAAGACTAGTCTATTAGGTGGGAGAACTCCAAGACTTAAGAACCATACTTTGTGGGTATGAGATTCCAATGTGAGATTATAACATTGCCACCCCTTTTTCAAAGCCGATGCCCACGTCGGCCCACTCTAGATTGTCCACTCTGGACGGCTTTCACTCTGCTTCACCAGGTAGCCTTTTCCCAGGTCGCTCTTTATCTAGGTCGCCCCTCCCGCAGCATCGGCCTCTCAATGAAAGCACCAATGTTACGAACTAGAATCAAGAATAGCTACTTCGAGGATAGCAAACCTCCAAGAAAGAAGAAGATCAGTAAGGAGAAGTAGATAAACGAATTCTGGAAATTGATTGATACCTTTTTTATTCCTCTCTTGTGGTATATATAACCATTTGACGACACATCATCCTATGGTTACAATTATGGTTACAATATGTTATCATCATCCTACGGTTACATTTACGGTTACAATGTTAACCGTAACATGAAACCTAAGTTGGTTAATCGGGTTCAGTCAGTGGATTGTTAAATTTGTTGGAAACATGGAAATTGATTTCAATGAAATGGAGGTTCTAGTAAAAGCTGTGTCTATCTGTGGTTAAGCAATTCATGTATCACTTAGTGTGTTCATCAGCGTTTTAAGTTCCGGTGACGTAAGTAGCTGCGTATTTTTCAGATATGATACTGAAAGTGGTGTCATAGGAAAGTCTTGGAATATAATTTGTTTATTTTTCTAATGGAGTTACTGTTGGTCAAGTTTTAGTCTTTGCTTTAAATACTAGTTGGGCCCTTGAACGTGGGGGCTTGGATACTAAAATTTTGCTCCAAACTACTTTGTAGTTATGGTCTTTTCAAAATTTGAGCCAAACTGATATCAAATGCGATAAATCTATCTAGAGAATCAGAAGGGCTATGAACTACAGAACAATAAAAACCCCAAGGGAGTGACTCAGTTAGAAAGGACCAACACTTCACAATTAAGAAGTATTGTCATGAATCCGGAGTTCAACTCTCCTAAGTGCCAACCTATAAAAAAGGTTTGAAACTGCAATATCACCAGAACTATGCATCGGTGGAATTTTCTATTGGTATTATGAGTCTTGATTGTCTTGCTTGATGCTAGAAGGCGTGTTTGACAGTGAGAAGCCACAGCCCTGTGTGTGTTGTTACAAATCTTCAATGAGCGATTAGTCAACTTAGATTGTTTTGTAAGGAAAATAACATGAATTTTTATTTTTACTACAAAAGATCGTTGGCTATCCCAGAAATATACAATTCTTCAAATTACAACTCTAATTCTGTATTATTCTATCGCAATGAGCATAACTATATAGGAAAGGGATGCAAAATATGGTGGATCCATCCATGGGTGATCACAGCAAGCATGTAATGAGTGATGCAAGGAGTTCCCTTGGGCTTAATTTGTGTGTGTGTATGAGGCAAGCTACAACAATTGTGCTTAAATTTACTTCTGCTCGCACTTCACAAACTTGAAGACAAGTGGTTAGAGAAGAGCTTTTCTATGATTATCTAGTCAAAATTTATCAATAGGATCCATATCAGAGAGAATTGGGTAAAGATTCAAGGCTAAGACTTTAAACATATGAGCAATGTTCAACAAGGGTATTGAGCTTTTTCACTCGTTGGATGGAGATGAAAGAGATCAATGTTTTGATTTATATTGTTAAGGGTCATGTCTCTTTGAGTTACCTTCATTACCTCTCATCTTTTGGGTTGGATGACTTGGTATGCTTGGAATGGATTAGGAGCAGGGTAGGATGGCCCTTTGACCATGCACAAAAGTTAGCCTCGGAAACCACCTGGAATCGATATTAGTTGAGGAATCATCTTATGACACTTAACTCAGAGTGGGTAAAGAACAAACAATTTTATCCAGTCCTCTTTTATGGTGTAATTTGTAAAATAAGAAAAATAGGGGGCACGAGAAAGAAAAGTAGAGCATTGAAAGAGGCATGTTCCTGATTTTGGTATAAGGTTATATGGTGTTTTAAGGTTTGATATATGGTGTAAGAAGTTTTGTTTTGTTAATTTGGAACTGCCCATCTTTCTGTTATGCACTTTTGAGGCTTAATGTCTAGATGGGGCCTAATGTTTGTTCATCTTCTGCCTATTGTCATTTGTCTCTGTCCTGCAGTACACTTCCATCAAGCCGTTGGATGATAGAGTACTGGTGAAGATCAAGACAGTAGAGGAGAAAACAGTTGGTGGTATATTGCTTCCTTCAACAGCTCAATCAAAACCCCAAGGAGGTGAAGTTGTAGCTGTTGGAGAGGGTAAGACAATTGGTAAGACCAAGGTGGACATCAGTGTTAAGGTGATTTTTAGCTTTAATGATCCTTTTCCCCCTAACTCTTCATTGTTTTAGTAAGTTTCACTGAAACAAGTTTGTTTGTCAGACTGGCACCCAGGTAGTGTACTCCAGGTATGCAGGGACAGAGTTGGAGTTCAATGGATCAAATCATCTGCTTTTGAAGGAGGATGACATTGTGGGTATCCTTGAAACAGATGACATCAAAGATTTGAAGCCTCTGAATGACCGAGTTCTAATCAAGGTATCATATCCTTTGTGCATGTGTGTGTACTCTCAGATATCTTGTATCATTTGAATCCCTTTTTCTTTTTTTTGAAAAAATTGTGTTCCTTATACATTGTTTGGTCACAGGTTGCTGAAGCTGAGGAGAAAACTGCTGGAGGATTGTTGCTGACATCGGCTGCCAAGGAGAAACCTTCCATTGGCACGGTAACATGAGATTCTTTAAGCCTGTGAATCAAAACAGAACCTGAATTCCTCACATCGCAACCATTTTTAATGTGGTTTCATATCCATTGGTGGTTCTATGGGAACAGGTGGTTGCAGTCGGACCCGGTCCCCTGGATGAGGGAGGCAAGCCAAAGCCATTGACTGTGTCGCCTGGAAACACAGTGTTGTACTCCAAATATGCAGGGAATGACTTCAAGAGTGCTGATGGTTCTGAGTACATTGCACTGCGGGCATCAGATGTGATTGCTGTGCTTTCATAGAATTTGCTTCTAATGTGGCATTGTTCCGACTCGGATTTTGTTGCAGAGTTGTTATTGGCAGGTGATGTTCAAACTCAAAAAGTGTAATTGCATTTACTGCCTTAGCGAGAAGTCTGTCTTGGCCTTTACTATAGTCTCATTGTGTAAGAACTGTATTTTGAAACTACAAATAGGAATCCAGCCTTCGATTCTATACCATCTTTTGGGTGTCTCATTGTCAATGATGACATTATTTCTTGCCACATGGCATACATTGGGCATCCTGGATTATTGGAGTTCAGATCATTTATTTGTACATGTATTCTCCATGTGGGATCTCATCACCATCGATGTTGTGTGGGACCCTCCTCTAGAGTGTGGGACTCATTGGACGTGGATGGGATGAGATTCCAAAGAAGATACAAGTACATGCAGGTGAATTATTATCGGTTATTGAATGAGGATCAAATTTCATTGCAAAAGCTAGAGATTGATTCATTGGAAATGCAACTCAATGTGAACCATTGAACTAGAAATCGTAGATCCTTCAGACATGAAACCCAAAACTCAAAACCAGTTAACGATTTATGGATTGGTTGTGGAAAACATATATACGTATATCATTGATGAGTTGGGAAATGGTTGGAACTTCTAACCAGTACTGTTTTAGGAATCGGATTGAGGAACGATTCTGTCGGAGTCAGCTGGGAATAGGTCAGTTTCCACTGATTCAGTTTCCCCGATTCCGGTTCCTAGAACAGCTTGGTAACTGAGTAAAGTCATCAGGTGAAGGAAACTGAGTCCTCAAGAGTGATTGTTTATGCATTAATTATACCTTTCCAACAATACCCTTATAATTAAACTTGCGAAAAAGAAACAATTATGATAAGTGAATAAATAAATTTGTGAATATTCAAATAAGAGGATTAAGGGAAATTTAATAAAACTTCATATCATGATTTTTAACAGTATCAACTACTTCTCTACATTGCGTATCCAAATCCTCTCCTCCCAGAGGTTTGAGAGGAGAGATGGTGATCTCGTTAGATGGTCGACACTTGAAGTTTAGGTGAATCCAAGTCTTTCATCTAAGCCAACAAAGGGGTGTCAGTTAGGATGGAAGTTTCGTTAGATTCATCTGAGTCCCAGGTGTCGATCATCAACGGGATTACCCCCTTTCCTCCTGAACCCTTGAGAGGAGAGAATGTGGATCCCTACATTGCAGCTATCTACTCCACCAACATCAACCATGCCTACTCTTCCCTTCCATTTACTCATTGCTTTTGCCTATATGATTGTGATTGGTTGCAAAGAAAAATAGAGGGAAAGAAATCGAAAAATTCTAAACTTAATAAATTTTTTTTTTATAATTATTACAACACATGTTATCACATAATTATATAATTAATTTTAAATTATTTAATATATATTTTTTAATTTATATTTTATTATACATTTAAAAAATAAAATAAATTTACATCTTAAAAAATTTTCACTTCTCTTTAATTTCCCTTGCAATCAAACTGAGTCAAAAGAAATCAGAGCTCGAAGAACAAAGTGTTGTAGTGTATTTTGTAATTAAATCGATGGGAACAGATTTGAATATTTATCATACTATATTAAAAACGGAGAGGGTTCTTTAGACATGGGTAGAGGACCGTCACAAGCTCTCCCATAAATGGGCAACTGTGTGCTGCACGGGAGATCTGGATCACCTGGGTCAAAATCAGGTCAGATCAGCATTCCCGGCTGATCCCTAAGTCAAAACCTTGCTTATTGAAGACAAGAAACTTAGTGACCTGGCATCAATTATGGCTTCCTGTATATTGAGGGAAGCCCAAGAAAAATTTGTAAAGTTTGCCAGGCTCTCCATTGTTGTCTGCCATGCAAGCTTTGGGAGCACAGATCAGATTGGCCAATCGCCAGCGGCCAATTCCTTTCCCGTGCCCGTAGACTTGAACCTTGCTGCCATGGCTCTAAGCCTCTAATCACACACAGGCGGGCTAAAAATTTCATCCTTTCTGTCATCTCAGCACAATCAGATAGGAAAAGAGGACAGAAATTTTAATTAATTAATTTTTTTTGGGGGGGTGGGAAACAGGAAATCATGGATGCAACAGGCGATGATAAATTCATCCCAACCAATGAATTGGTATATGTGGAGGGCAATCTGCTCTGAAAGTCAGTATATGAATGGAGGATGCCACAAGCCCCTAGGAGTCGGATATAGAATCTATTCAGTTGATCTTGAATACATCAGACAATGCTGCTTTGTTACTACCTCAGTGGCAGTGTTGAACTTGGAAATACAAGGGAAACATGGTAAAGCTTGATTCATTTCCTCTTTAGATGAATAGATCCCTTTCTTTGTGAAAGGACTCAAATTTTTGTCATGAATGGTTTTCCTAATGAAATAAAATTTCAATAATGAGTTTTCTGACATGAAAATAAAGGGATTAATTTGGGGAGAAAAGACTACCAAAACACAATACCCAATGCTGTCTCCAACTGTTAATTCCAGATAGGGATCGACTCCAGCATGATGAGATGTTTTAGAGTACAAATTCTGTAATCAACATTCATGCGCCTACATGGTTAAAATAGTTCCATATAAAATGCAGGAAGTTCATAGGAATTACTCCAAGTACAACAAACTATGATAATAAGCAAACTATGATTATAAGCTAGAGTGCTAAGATGGCAACAGCTAAGGACGGGCCCTAACAAACAATCAAAGACACCACCTTAATGTTCTAACAGCAGAAACTACATTAATCCACAAAAAGAAAAAGGGAATCACATATTCTCATTCCTGAACTACCAAACTTTATTTATGTATGTTTATGGTGACTAATTCTCCTCCCCCCCCCCAAAAAAAAAAATACCCCCCTCCTTCCCCTTCTATGAAATGTGTTTTGCAGATTGAGAAAGAAGAATTTGGACCTAAACCCTGATTGCTGATGGCTCTTTGATATGGGAGCATAGCATTTGTGCATATGATGGGAAATTGCTCTGTTTGATTTTCATTGACATCATTTTTATGTTCACCTATATGATATAGCATTTCATAACCAAAATGAAAAAAAGCTCTCCAGAAGTAGTTCTACTTTATACCTGTAATTTACGTACAATATGCTTATTGATTGATCATTGTTAAAATCGGATTGAGTTTGCCTATTTTTATGACTGGAATTCAATAAATGCTGCACAGTGGAACGATCAAACCACAGCATAAATGAGGCAGAAAGGGGTGCACAGTAATGGAGACCAAAATCAAATGATTAGGTGAGAGGGGATTGAGGAAAATTAAAGATAAAGAAAACCAATTTTCAGAAAAAATTCAAACATCATTCTCACCTCTCAATGACTGGTTTTTCTTATCAAAATGACCCTTACGAGAAGCCTAGGCTTGGTTCCAGTATGCAATACCAACCTAATGAATGATTCAAGAGAAGGAGGAGACTATTGACTTTCAGAGAAACGTGCCACTGCATGAAGAAGGGATGCCCTATTGACACAGTCGGTATGAAGAAGGACAAGGTTTCCAGAGAACTTGAAGAGGGCCCCAGTGGATAATAACGACTGGAGGAGAATTATCATCAGTAGGTTTCCATTTTAATTTGAGTAACTCTAAGGGTAATGGGTGAGGGGAAAACCACAACAGAAGGTACTTGAAACTAAACATAAAATATAGTTTGAGATTCGTAATGGTAAAAGTTCTCAATGTTCCAGTTTTCTACTGACTAAAATCAGGGGAGGTTTTTCCACATACCTAACCCCGCCCCCCCCCCAAAAAAAAAAAAAGAAAAAAAGGAGGTTTCCTCTCAAGAATCTATTTTGAAAAAAAAAAAAAAAAAAACAGTTTAAATTTTTATATATTGATTCATTGTTCCCCAGACCTGTTTATACTCCATGATCTGAATTTTGAGGTGGTATTAAAAATTTATGTCATATTTCTAGTTTGATTGCTGAAATATTTTCCCACCCTTTATTCCATATTCACTTGAGGAACTTCTATTTCTCCACAGGCTCTCTGTTCCGCTTCAGCAGACCTACATGCCCATATCCATGAACAGAGTACATTTTATCATGAGCAGTCTCCTCATTCTTCAAATGCACCATATTCTTCTTAATCTAACTTCTGAGTTCTTCAGAATAAATAAAATATTTTCTACATTTAATCTGAATATATCAAGCTTAACCCTTAAGGATTCAATTTTTGTAGGCAACTGTAATTAGAGTGGGTCAGTTAGTAATTCCTGTTAACTCATTAAGAGACATCTCATTGTGACTTGGGTTTGATATGAAGGATGAAAGGAGTTTTATTTTTCTCAAAAACAAGAAAAATAAATTATGGAGAACTAAATTCTGAAACAAAGTATGAATTAAAAGTAAAATCAACATGAAATTTGAATTAACAGTTGGTTAAAAAGATTTTTAAGATAGAGAAATAAAAAGCACCTGTATTACTGGACATTTGCCAGAGAAAAGGAGGCCATTGGTTGAACGGATGCTGTCATACCAAACTGGAAGACGGTATCGATGGATTTGTCACAATGGTGCTGGGAACAACTTCCTCCTCACCTTAGTCTTCTTCGTCATCACCATCTTCTTTTTTCCTCCTTTATCGATTCTACTTCATTATAATGCTTATTTTATAAGAATACTTCAATATGACCAGCGTTAGTACTTGAAATTTGCTTCTGAAAGGGAATTCTATTAAAAATGGACAGTCATGAGAAACCATCTTAACTGTTCTTGCAGGTTCCTAAACATGGATCTGTTAATAGAATAAGCTTGTGTTCGAAGAGGGACCAAATAATTCTAATGCTCATTTTCGTAGATCCTTCAAGTGCAAAATTGAATTGAAGGATTATTGCTGTTGGAACACATAACTTAAAACAATGACCTGGAGCTAAGGATGGTTGAACATATATGCAAATTATGCAGAACTATCACTGGCTTTACATACTTGAGCATGTCTAGCGGTATGAGATGATTGGCTAACAAAGAATGAGTACCACTATTGGTTAAGTCAAAGATGCTGTATCAAAGGAATGAAGAACTTGTTCCAACATCATTCTAGTTGGGGTATCAAGCGGATTCTCTGGTTGGTCAGAGTAAGCAATATTGAGGAGATAGAGCTTCTTAGAAGCTACAAATGCAGCAGAAAATATCCTTTTCATCCCTCCCCTGGTGCTGTCTACTTTGTACTCAAACTCGTATACTTGCAGACCTCCATGACCTGCTCTCTCAGAAACTCCAATCACCTCAGCATCCTTCGTACTTTCCTGTGGAACAAGGCGATGAACAAAATAAAATCTCTAACTACTTAGCCAACATTGATACTTCCCAAATCCAAGTATTGTTCTAACCAACCTAACAAAAAATAAATAAATAAATAAATAAATCAGAGATCAACAACTACAAACGAAGGTAAATATGGCTCAATTAGTTTTGGAAACAACAAGTTTCAACAACAACAACAACAACAAAGCCTTATCCCAACTAAATGGGATTGGCTACATGGATTCTTGTCCGTCAATCAGTTTTGTTCCATGTCATACTTGAAGCAAGGTTTAAGCCATGTATGTCTTTCTTTACCACCTCCCCTAGGATCATCTTAGGTCTACTCCGAACTCTTTTAGATCCTTCAATTTGAATAAATATCTCCTCATAATAAAGACACCAAGAGCTAAATTAATATTCATTTCACAAGGGAGGGCAGAGAATTTTTCAGGGTGGTGGTGGAGGAGCATAAAGTACTTGATACCGACTAAGACATTGGACAGTTGCCTTCTAGCAATTCTCTCTCAATATAAGAATTTTCACATTTAATTCTAAGTTAAACAAAGTTGAATAATAGAGCACAATTGAGAGACTAAACAATCTATTGAGGGTTCTATCTCCTTCACATAACAACCTATTGTCAGCACCCCATTTTTGCCACCTCTGACCGAGCTGAGTTCTACTGTTGGGTTCCAACAAGTGAGAAAGAGTGAGAAAGTGAGAGAGAAAGTGGCGAGAAAGAGTGAGAAAGAGTGGGAAAGAGAGAGAAAGAGTGGGAAAGAGTGAGAAAGAGTGGGAAAGAGAGAGAAAGAGAGAGAAAGAGTGAGAAAGAGAGATATGGTGAGAGAGGGAGTTAGAGTGGAAGAGGGGGAGGTCGACACCTCATCCCTCATCCCTAAATTCCCTCCCCCAAAATCGGCAGCCAACCTACCTCCCTCTGTCCGCCGACCAGACCATGCTGCCACCTCCACCTGTCCGCCCAGCCGCTGCCGCTTCTTCTTGAGCCAACCGCTAACTACACTGCAGATCTCCCATCAAAAGCTCATCGCCCAACGAGGCTGCTGAGGAGGGATGAAGAGGGAGAGAGTGTGTGTGAGAAAGATAGAGAAAGTAAGAGAGAATGGAGAGAGAATAGAGAGAGAGAGAGAAAGTGAGAGGGAGTTACTGCCACCTCCCTTTGTCTGCCGACCAAGCCATACCCCCCAAATCTCTCCACCTTATCTCCCTCATAACTCCAGTCTCCATTGAGTCCCACTCCACCTCTCCTCATCCAGCCTCCTGCTTCTATAAATACCCCACCAATGCTCACAAGAGAGGGGAAGTTTTTTTGAAGGCCGGCATTTCTTTCTTTTTTTTCTCCCTCTCGAAAACCCCCTACCCATCTCTCATACTGTCCCCAACTCGCACCCAGCAACCCCCTGCCTATCTGTCCGCAACTCGCACCCAGCGACCATCCCATACCTGTCCGCAACTCGCACCCAGCGACCATCTCTCCTAACTCGCACCCAGCAGCCCAGCTACCATACTGTCCGCAACTCGCACCCAGCGACCATCTCTCCCAACTCCCACCCAGCAGCCCAGCGACCATACTGTCCGCAACCTGCCCCTAGCGACCATCTCTCCCAACTCGCACCCAGCAGCCCAGCGACCATTCCTCATACTGTCCGCAACCCGCACCCAGCAACCATTCCTCATACTGTCCGCAACTCGCACCCAGCGACCATCTCTTTTAGCTCGCACCCAGCAACCCAGCAACCTAGCAACCATCCCTCATACCTGGCTGCAACTCGCACTTAGCATCAAATCCTCGCGAGATCCTGCGACGAACATCGTCTTCAACACGAAGAGCCTCGCGACACCCTACGACGATCATCATCGACCATCCCCGCGAGATCCTGTGAGAACCTTCATCATCAACCCGAGGATCCTCGTGACATCCTGCAACGATCATCATCGTCGACCTCGCGACATCCTGCTGTTCAATCTCACTAGCGCACATCAGGTTGGTTTCTTTTCCAGTTTACCATACTTGTATATCGTATTGTGATTGTTTGCTTCATTTTATTATCGTATCTTCGCATCCATGATGATTCTTTGATCATATGCGTCGGTTTCCACATGTGCATGTTGGGTTTTGGCTCCGCCTTCCTTATTATGCATGTAATGAAATGAAATATAGCTGTTGATCATAATGGTAATGTGATATGAAATTTGAACCGTTGGATTATCATCATGAGTGATTTGGATAAGTTTGATCCATTGGATTGTCATTATGGATGATATGATGCGATCTGAACCAATAGATTGTTTTTGGGAGTGACTTTAATGAATCTGAACGGTTGGATTATGATTTTGAGGGATTTGAACCGTTGGATTTTTATTGTGAGTGATTTTAAGTGATTTGGACCATCAGATCTTCATCATGGGTGCTTAAAAGAATCTTGAACCATTGGATCTTGGTCATAAGTGTCTTAGATGAATCTGGACCACTGGATCTTCATCATGGGTGCTTAAAATGGATTTGAAACATTGGATCATCTTATCTTTTTGAGTATTATAAATGAATCGGAGCCATTTGGATGTTCACCATGAATATTTTAAATAAATCTGACCCGATGGGCAGTCCACCTGGGTATCCCGAATATGGGATATGAGTGAGATGTTAGTGAACCCCGTGTGTGGGGAGCTGAGGCATTTGGCATTTCCTGAGTATTGCCACACGTGTCCATGGCTCGTCAATCCATGGGAACTACGTTTGACCTGATTCTGGAGAGACAGAGGTCTCGAGGGATACGCAGGCTGCAGGGGAGTTTGGTCGCTCCATGCTCGGTCAAATTGAGGTAAATTCCATGTATTATGGGATTACCTCATCGCGGGGGCTCCTTATGGTAGGAGTGCCTCTACACCCTGAGATGGGTTCCACTGTTGTGGGGACATCTCTCACCACCGGATGTGTTCCAATATTTTGGAAGCATCATTTTCACACACACATTCAAATTGAGGTAAGTTCCATATATTATGGGATTACCTCACCGATGGGATTTCCTTATGATAGGGAGTACCTCAACCCTGAGATGAGTCCCACTATTGTGGGGACATCTCTCACCATTGGATGTGTTCCATGATTATGGGAACATCCATCACTTGGGATACGTTCCAACATTTTGGGTGCGTCCCTTCTCTTGCACACACTTGGTACTTACACACCCGCCCGAACTACGTTTGGCCTGATTCCCCCCCGCATAGGGATACGTAGGCGGTCTGAGATTTTCCCAGACCTCGGTCATATATTGTATATCATTTTTTTTCCTTTCTTTTTATGTATGATTAGGCTATTCATTAAATTCTTTAATTCATTTTTGTAATTATTTTCTTGTTTAATTTGTTTAATTTCAGCTTATGCCATGCATAGTTAGTAAAGAATTAGAGATCAAATTAGGATTTTTCCTTGTATCTTGTAATTTAATTAGATAGCCTCAAGCATTCATAAACTGTAGGAAAGGATAAGATTTAGGGAGACGGGTTCAACCGGGCGAGTTGGGTGCCTAATACCTTCCCAACTCGTAATTTGGCACTTACGCGCCTTTGGTGAGACGAAATAGTCATTCCATTTGTGCGAGTCATTAGTGTCTCTCCATTGAGGGACATCATTTATAGGTCCTAGACCTCATCTAGGTGGCGACTCCAGTCTTCTTACCATCCACTGACATGAGTAGATGGAATCTGAAGGTGAGAACTTTTCAGATCCCAGTTTGAGTGTAATGAGGGCAGACAACTTTAACTACATGAAAACTCAATTTTAAAAATGAGGATAAATTCAATTTTCAAATTTTTCCCCCTTGTCCTCACACCTATTCTCATTATCTCTCATTTTATCATTCATTTGGTTCACAATACAACCAATATTGGCAAAACAAATATTATTTTCCAACTGCAAATACCTTTAATCAATTTGGTTCTTTAAGTTGACTGAGAATTTCAAATTGTCGTCCTGAAAATTCTTACTAGCGCACTACACAATCTTATTGAACTTGTAGCAATGATTATTGAACCCAACATAATTTATCAAAAACTAAAACCAACAGTTACCTTGCGTTTTTCAGCTTGGATGAGCTTTTCAGCTACAAACTGGGGACCCCCAAATTCCCCCAGGGCATTTAGACGAACAGGGCTAACCACAACCCCAACATTGTTACTTCCCTTGTTTGCCTCTTCGAACAGAACCGTCGCTCCTGCCTTATCAACCTGCACACCCAAACATTACTTGGAAATCATAAAGAATATCTAGAGAGAGAGAGAGAGAGAGAGAGAGAGGCTTAGACCTTAACCCATGAAGAAGGTCTGAGGAGAGTGAAACCCTCCTTGGTATCCGTATACCTTTCCAACTGTTGTTCTTCAGCCATTGCTACATCTAACAGCACGGAGATACTGGTAATTGGGAAACCCACAAGCATGAAGAATCCAAGCTCTCTCTTGCTCACACAAACTATTAGTCTCTTGTTCCGTTTGCACTTCTTCTTCTGGGGAGCTTCGGCCATGGCTGTTGAATTAAGAGCGTGAGGAAGCCACAAGGGTCTCTGAGCTGCACGGGCAAAGCGAGCCCTTAATGCTGATCCCGTGGATAACAACCCCATTATCGTCATCTCTCTCTCTCTCTCACCTCCTCCCCTTAACTTCCCTCCATTTTTTGTCGGTTTCAGAATTCATATGCATCAGACGATTTGTAACAGAAAAGTGATGACATCCAACGGTGAGATCTGTGTCTACGACTCTACAGTGGGGTCCCGTGACCAGACATTTAGAAATTGGTTGACCGTTGCAGGGGTCAATTTGTTGTGAACGGCAGAAATCAGCGAAACGTGTCATCGAGTGGTCAACAAGAAATTTTCTTCAAAAGTAGAAAAACATCAAATCAGAGATTCAGAAAAGAGCCGACTACGAGATCGAGGCTTAGATACTCAGAACACGCAGACCCTCCAAGAGAAGGAAGAAGATGGCCATGGCGATGCAAATGCCTTGCCGACCCTTTAAAATCGTGAGTTTAATTGTTGTCATCTTTCTCTGGTTTCCTCTTCATATTCCAGAAATTTGAACGAGCTCTGTGTTGATTGGATTACATGTTCTGTTGATGAAATTTAGGAAGAAATTTCCAGAAATTTGAATTATCTCTATATGGGTTGGGTTTCTTTGTTAGATGAAATTTCAGAAAGGCACTGATGAGTATAGTGTGTGTAATGTAAAAAAAAATTCAATATTTGCTTATAGGAGGTAAATTATAATGTAAAAAGCCAGTATTAGATTTTTCTTATTGACTGTTTGCGATTTATTTTACATGTTAATTTTTTTTTTCAAAAAAAAAAAAAATATTACATAAAATGCTATTATAACTAAATTTGAATTATGCAGGTCCTATATAAGGTTGTGAGAATAATGCATTGATGGGTCCCATAGATGCATAGACAATATATAGTCCAGCCAAGGCAGCAAATGGTGCCTTCTTTAAGATATTGAAATTTTACGAGGGATGATTTTACAGTCCAATGCTTTTTTTCCCTTTCTTTTTCGTTGGTAATATGACAATAAGTATGACGGGCTAAAACATCAATGTAAAGAAATCTTTGGATGGCTTACTTGTGGGTCGTGGAGTTTCCTGCCCTATGAAGGTGGGTTAGGTAGGACAAAAGTTGGATGCAGATACTAGAAATGGAACTGATCATGGTATTGATTTTGAACTCTGGTGGAAGAAATTCTGCTTGAAGTATGTATATCTCCTGCAAACTGGGACCAATTCAAAGTGAGGGGAACATGGTATCTACATATTTGCAGGCCAAAGTTACTAGCATTGCTAGCAACACGCTAAAACTTCTTTAAGAGTAGTGGCAAAATGCTGTCTCCATTTCAGTTGACAAGTTCCCAACTAATAATGATGATTAACCTCTCCACCCCAAGGGACTGCTGACACACAAAAAAAAGAGAGGAGTTCTGAACTTTCCTATTGACCGAATACTTCCCTTTGACACTTTTCTTCCTATTTGTAAGAGGCATGAACTACTATCTCCTTGTTCAATTATATGATCATGTTGAAAAAAGAAATCATTTTATTATTATGCTCTTACTTTGCCTCCTATGTTAATAAAACATTTTTTTGAATGCTCATGGGAAGGGTGAGATGCCAAACAATGTCATAAAATAAGTTGCTGATGGCAATAATTAGCTTGTATCATATTTAGATGTTACCTTGGTCTCCAGAAATGCTAAGGGAAATGTAATGAATATATCCATCAACAATATTAATTGCTAGTTAAATAAGTCTGTAACAAAATAGAAAAATAAGAGAAGATGGAGAAAGTTGATGTTGTGTACCTCTCATCTTAGTAGTCACTATTTATAAACAAACTAAAAAGGGTAAAGTGATAGGTTTAGGACTCCACAAGATAAGGAGTATTATTTACAAAGTAAATAGGAGTTCTATGTCAACATGAAAAGGATTCTCATGACTTAAAGGATAAGGAAAAACAGTCCTATTCTAATTATGGATAAGGGAACTCCACAAGTGAAGGTGAAGTTCCAATTACATTAGGAGAGTAAAAGAGGATAAGAGATAAGAAACTAATTCTCTGCTGCCACTTGTCCTACGATTCAATATCTGTTGGTTTGACTTGGTCAAACCAGCAACCACTTATCTTCTGACGCATCTGAAATGAGCCTATGAATGGGTCTACAGTTTTCTATTTCTGTCGTTGGTAAACAAAGTCCATCTCCATGTTACATTGTGTCACCGTTACATCATGTTTCTACCATTTCTAGCCGTGGTCTCTGAGCTGGCAGTCCCAAAAGTACATCTGATTCTCTATGTACCCTAATTTTCAGTGTAATAGCAGTCTGCCACATGACATTAATGTATTCTTTTTTGTCCTTGTTTATTAAAGAAAGAATAAGGAAGTTCAAGGCTATTATTTAGCTTGCTAATGACTGATGCACATGATGTATGAACTAACCTGGAGAAGATACTGTAAACATGTCATGGTTAATTCAGAGGGCTCCTCCCTCTGATTGACAGTCATGGTATCCCATATCAGCTCCATGCATTTGAGAAAACCCTTTGTCCCCGAAGGGGCTGAAAACTTGTTCACCTATTAATACATATGCAAATTAGGCACATATTTTTGTACCTGTACCATACTTATGAGGTTGTTTGATTTCTTATTTAAGTTTTCTCCTATTTCAAACATGCAGCTTCTGTCAAGTGTCAAAGAAATGCTGGGAATAATGACAACAGGTACGTCTGCTCATGTTTTATTGGTTGCTTTGACTGCATCATGTAATTTCTGCATGAATTTCTCTCTTGGTATGAAATATACTTTGGAGTATGAGAAATGGTACAAGCCTGGAAAATGTATTCATAAATCCTTAATTTTCCACTGAGCACATTTCTTAGTTATAACTTTTTATTGTCGAATTTGTCAGGGCCTTCAAGCTCCTATCGTTGGTTAGACATTGTTCAATTGAGAAGAAAATACAGGCTATTGCATACCAACTCAAAAAAAAGCCAGTTTTTTCGGGGCTCTGAAAAGTTTGTTCACACAAAATGCCGAATCTCAGTTCCCGGTACAACATCAAGAAGTGAAGAAACCTCTTCTTCAGATTTTTTGAGGGAGAAGAAGATAGTTCCTGATTCTGATCCTCCATGTATCAAAGATGTCAATGATTTGTATCAATTTTTTTATCAGAGGTCCATTTTCAGATATTCTGTATCAATCAATATGTTTTCCTGAATTTCCATATTACCATTTACTGGAGTTAATTGAAAGCATTACTCAATCATGATATGAACTGAAAATTTGTGGCTGATAGTACCTTGGTTCCTTTCCGATTTGGTGTGGTATATTGATTAAGTTCCTGTATATGTGTCTTGGTGCAGTCGCAATCTCATGCTGATGACAGGTGCGGGAATAAGTACAGAGAGTGGGATTCCTGATTATAGAAGGTTTCTATTCCTCTTCTTATCTATCTGAACTTTGTAACTTGTATCAAATGTTGAATTAGTTGATTTCAATATTTCATAGCTTGCTTATTTTCTCTGTAATACAGCAGATTCTTTTCCATTTAGGCTCAAGCTATTGTTATCATTATTTGTTAAAAAATATGGGAATTTGTGAATGAGACACAATGCCTTTCATTTAAATACTTGATTCATCTGTATGGCCAATTGATTGGCTACATTGGCTACAGCTTGGCATATTCTTGGTGAGGCTTTATTGAAGAACCTGTTGATTAGACAGGGTCTAATCATGGTAATGAAGTCACCAACTAATGCCAACCTAGCTTGTCCAAGTTGAACTGACTGACCTGCTGGTAGTTTAAATATCACCAAGTGCTTGATTATATTAAGTAAAGGAATTCCCTGTAATAGTTGTAATCAAATGAGAAAATATTGTTCTGGCAGCCATTTTTATATTTTGTTTAACTTTTTTTTTAATAATAAACTTTTTTCTCTATTTGTTGCAGTCCAAATGGAGCTTATAGTACTGGTTTCAAGCCGATTACACATCAGGTGATTTGATGGCCTGCAAGCATTCTGATCCTCCTACATTATTTTGGTAATAAGAGGTGAACTACCTTATGTATGTACTTCTGATGCAAGATTGAGACCTATGTATGCAGGTTCGGAGTTCCCAAGCTTGATGAATACCTAGTTCATAAATTTACTCAACATTATTATAACAAATAGCTTGGTTAAAAGGAGATAGAACCATGAAGAAAAATAGTATTGGTCATAATTACATAAACAACACTTGTCCAAGACTTATTCTAAATTTTAATTGCAAGAAGACTTGAGAAATGACTCCAATTGAGAGTTAATAATGGAAGGAAAAAGAAACTTAGCAATGACTCACATACTAAAAAGGTCAGCTAAGTCCAAAAAATGGTGAATTGTGCTTCACCGCATCTTTACATCAGTCTGGACTATGTTCTGGGAAATTGTCAAACAGAGGCTGGAATGATGATAAAGTTTGCAAAAAAAAAAAATAATAATAATAATAAGAAAATAAAAAAAAATCAGGCTTTAAAGGACAATCTTCATAGCATGGGAGAGGAAAAGACAATTCTCTCTAGATTAAGTAGACTGTATTTGAGGCTGACTTTTATCCTTACATCTCCTGTTATAGTGCTTAATTGTACACAATCAGATGCCTTCAACATTCTATTAGCTTCAGGCATCAGACTCTTCTCCGTCATGTATGGCCTTGATGTCTCATATGGAGTGTACCTTCAGTGAATGAGCTTTGGTGGGCATGTCTGCCACACCGCTGCTTGCTTGATGACTGGTTAGTCCTTCAGTGAAATCAGTGATAACCTTTTTAATCTTGGCCACTGATCAGTTATCTGCAGTAATATAACAAAGACAAGTCATGCACAAATTCCTAGTTATACAGATTGGAGTGTAACGTCTAGAAATAATTTGATAGGCCATATAGATACACTTTACAATTACTTTATCTTACTAGGAAATAAATTCACGACTACTTGATCTCAGTGCTAGAACCTATCCAACTTGCATTTATTATAAGTTGGGCATTTGAAGATTTAAAGCAAAAAATAAAATGATGTGGGCCCAGTCATTGATGGTACTATTTTTTGTTTACTTCTTTGCTTGATGGGAATTGGTCAAACATTAACAGCAATCAGAAGTCATGCTTATATAAGTAAGATCCATTTCATATTTGTTATGGGCAGTAAACTTCTAGAATATTCTTTGTTGGTCAAAGAGTATAGTTCCCATATACTTCAAACTGATTGTCATACAAGAATAGATACTTCTAATTGTCATTTTAAATGTTGTGTCTGATTCTTAAAAAGTTAAAAATGCCATATCCCTGATATATCTGCCTGACATAGGTCAGGATAAATTCTTGCATCATTTTAGACTGATAGTTTTCTAACTTTTGGCCTAAGTCAGCATATTTTGCTGCAATCACTCTTGTTCTTCTCTCTTTCTTAGATTTTTGTTTCAAACTTATATTTTTCATGGGTATCATACCTAACAGGAGTTTGTCCGCTCAAGCCGAGCCCGGAGGCGTTACTGGGCAAGGAGCTATGCTGGATGGAGACGGTTCACTGCAGCACAGCCAGGTGCAGCTCATATTGCTTTATCATCTCTAGAAAAAGCTGGTCGAATAAATTTTATGGTTACACAAAATGTTGACAGGTAAAGGTTTTTGTTAGGTATCCTCTATGTGATGTACTTTAAATGTTTAATATTAAGTTTAGTGAAACTTAGTCATCCATATTTTGTTTCAGGTTGCATCATCGTGCTGGCAGCAATCCATTAGAATTACATGGCTCAGTTTATTCTGTTGTTTGTTTGGATTGTGGGTACTCCTTCTGCCGCAACATATTCCAGGACCAAGTGAAGGCCTTGAATCCTAAGGTCTGTCCTGTTCTTTTCTTCCCCCTTTCTTCTGACTTTTATTAGTGATACTGCCTAATTAATACAGATGACATTATTCCCCTAACTTCTATAGTATTAGTACTTTTTGAAACTTAAGAAATAGATTCTTATTTTCCCCCAATGAAAATGCAGTTGATGGAAGTAATGTACTAAAAGCACTGTGAGAAAATTGAAGAAATGTTGTCTTATTCTCTTGCATTGAAGCCTTTTAGATGTTTGCTCAGAATGGTACACTAGATTTGTTATGTTGAAATGTCCACTTAAATTCTTTACTAACTTCACATGCCATCTGCATTTGTACATTTTGGTTGAAACTTGAAACTATTAGATAAATATGCTTCTTACATGATTCTATCAGACATGCGAGCAGACCAGCTAGTTGTGTAATCTTCCTATCTGATTCCTTTTGCAAAGGTTGTAGGTAGATACCCAACATTTGTATTTAATGGTTCTATCCAAGAACTTCAGTTTCATTTTATATCTGTAACAAAACAGAAAATAAGAGAAGATGGAGAGAATGAAGAAGAGGGAGAGAGAATCGATATGTATTCCCCTCCTTTTAGCAGTCACTATTTATAGACAAAATAAAAGGGGTAAAGTGATAGATCTAGGACTCCACAAGATAAAGAGTCCTAATTACAAAGCAAATAGGAATTCCACGTGTCAACATGACACGGATTCTCATGACTAAAAGGATAAAGAAAAGCAGTCCTATTCTAAAAAAGAGAGCATTGGTATTCTAATTAAAGAGAAGGGAATTCCATAAAAAAAAGGGTGGAGTTCTAGTTACGTTAGGAGAGTGAAAGAGGATAAGAGATAAGAAGCTAATTCTCTGTCATCTGTCCAATGAGTCAAATATCTACTGGTTTGCAACCACTTATCTTCTGATGCATTTAGAATGAGACTATGAATGGGCCCATATTCTTCTGTTTCTGTCTTTGGTTTACAGTATCCCTCATTCCTCAAAATTTCTTGCATTTTATTAATCAATATTAGTCAAGATGACTCTTGTTGGGTATAATTTCCAGAGAACTACTTCTCCAGTTGAGCCCATAGTTTATCCAATGGTTAGAAGAGGGGGGAAAAAAAGGAGATAAAAACAGTAGAAATTTGTGTGGAATGTGAAAAATGGAAATAAAATGGTGAAAAGTCTCCTCAAAACGAAATTGTGGAAGGAAAATGAGATATTTCAAATGAACATATTTTCATAGTACATTCATCCTTTCAATTATTTTCACTTTTGTTTGACCTCAAAACTTGGTTGAGTCCTGAGTGAGCTAATTGGTACTTTCATTGAATCCAGCCAAGTTCTGTTGAGATATTAAATTCTTGTTCTGAAACACTGAAAATGTTTTCTCATGGAGAAAAGATGTAAAAAAAAGTTTTTTTTTTTTTCTTTTTTTTTTTCCTGGGTGAATGGTGTAAAAAAAATGTAAAAAAAAAGGAAAAAAAAAAGGAGCTAATATTGATAAAGGAAAATGTAAACTGGAATTTTTAGAAAATCAAGATTTAATGGTAGCAGATGTTGCCTTTAAGCATTTATTAAGATGGACATTAGGAAATTGTAGAACTTGTTATCATTTGTACCTGTCCTTGTGCAATCTGTGCATACTAGTATTAGTCTATTTCTGCTAAAACCTTTATTGGAGGTTTCGTGTATTATTAGAACCTTAAAATGTTGAATGGTTGGCCATCGAAGACATGTATTTTACAGTAGCTGTTTATTTGAGATGTGCAATGTTACATAGCAAGATTATGATCTTTTGCAGTGGGCTTCAGCAATTGAAAGTTTGGAGTTTGGCAACCCTGGGTCAGACAAGAGCTTTGGCATGAGGCAAAGGCCTGATGGTGATATTGAGATTGATGAGAAATTTTGGGAAGAGGAGTTCCATATCCCTACTTGCCAAAAATGCAATGGAGTTCTGAAGCCTGATGTAAGTTTGTGTTTTCTGTGGAACAAAATTTTCAGAGATGAGCTATTCACTATTTTTTGGTAGTAATTATGGCTTTGTCTCCTTCATCCCTTTCATTCTGGTGGAATTTACTTTATTGATTTTCATGCAGATGGCTATTGGACAGTTGCCACTTTCTATAGATTCCACCAATTCTCCTTCTTGGTCAATTGATTTATGTTTCTTTGGTTATGAATGAATCTCTATATACATTGCCAGAGGATATACTGCATCTGACATAAGCTGACTAGAATCATGAATTTATCTCTGAAGTAAATTATTAATCATGAAGAGCAAACTATCAAACCTCTGTAACTTTACAAAAGAATTAAAGATTTGATTACTGATACCATTTTTTTTTATGACTTTATCACAGATACTGTATTCATCATGGCTAAGGTTAAATTCGACGTTTCAAATTTAGTATTAACCTTCTTATGTAAATATGGACGAGCATCCCACTGCTAATTTTGGAGGATTGTGACCCTCATGACCTAAGAAAATTTATGACATGATTAGCATGCACCATACGAATTGAAAGCCATAGGTTTCTAACTTAACGAGGCAAACTGATGGGGTGAAAACCGGTACAGAAACAAAGAAGAAGAATTAGAGAGAGGAAAACTCAATAGAAGGGAGGGGATCACAGATTTCAGGAAAGAAAATCAGCATTAAGAATTAAGAAGAAGAAAAGAGGGGTAGGGACAGAATTAACATAGAAGGAGGGAAGAAGGGGAGAAGAGAATAGAGAGGGAGAAGATAAAAACGTACAATTAGTGAGAGAGTTCCATTATTTTTCATCCGTTTCATACTTCGTTTTGAGCAAGAAATGGCTTTAAAAGCCTATAAAGGGATACTGTGTGGGTGGGGAGGTGGCTGTAACTGCCATACAACTCCTTGTTTTAAATAAAATAACCATAAGGGAGGGGGAAACTGTTCACGTGAACAGTAAAAAGGGTTTTTTTGCATGCTGTAAAAAAAAAAACATAATTTAAATGCAAGAAATGAAACTCCCAAAATGCCCCCACATGTCCTGCATCAGAAACATCTTCTAATTTAGATTTTAAAGACCAGTTCTTGACAAGATAAATTTGCCAAAAGACAATAAGTGAAACAGGTTCTGTTTGACATGATACGGTTCATGTATCCTGCAAAGAAAGGAATCAGACAGTTTTTCAATTTCATTATAGAGGTCAAATACCTAAAACTGTGGTAAAAGAGAAAGTCAGTTATCAAAAATCTGTCCTGACTCCTGATACAGATATGAACACATTGTATCAATTAATTGAATAAAAAATGGAATTAATTGGGTAAAAAAATCTGTAGTTAAAAGAACCTTATGCATCATGTTTTTTATGGTCACAGGCTGCAGTGGTTTAACGTTAAATTGCTAGTGCTAATGCATATTCATCTTTGTATCCTACCTTGAATGCAACAAACTTGGATATGAGCTTCTTGTAAGAGTACGTTGGAGTGGATTGGTAGTTTGTGAATATTTATTTTCTTTTTTAATGTGTAGATATGTTTGATATATTAAAATTTAGTCCAATTTTCTTATTACAGAGGTAGAGGTCCTTGGTGATTATGCTGTGTTTGGTTCAAACAGTGAATTCTTCCCCCCACCCTCTTTTACTTTCTTTATCGTCTATTTGTAGTTGAACTCTAAGCAGTTTCTGAGATAACATAAACGCAAAAAAAAACAAAAGAAACAAAAACAATGTATTGAATCACATCTTATTCATATTTTTACTTTTATCTTTGAAGGTTATATTTTTCGGGGACAATGTCCCAAAGGATAGAGCTGATAAAGCAATGGAGGCTGCAAAACAATGTGATGCTTTGCTTGTGTTGGGATCATCGTTAATGACCATGTCTGCTTTCCGACTTGTGAGGTATTCACTGGACGTTTCTTTAACATCTCAAATCTAAAATTTAAGTTTCATGCTTGATAAAACAGGTTGTAAAATAATTCATTTGGCATTCAGTGCTTTCATTGTTATATTCTTCCACCAAAACACCGTTTAATATGAAGAAGATAGCTTTTTTATTTTTTTTACTAATTGTTTCTTAATGCTTTCAAAATAAAAGAATTTTAATATGCATGATCTGTGAGCATTTCTCTTTCATATGGAAGTAAAGGAACAAAGTTAGCCAATGTGGATAAGCACAGTAACAATTTTGGGGCATGCTTTTTTCCTTTTCCAGCAACCAAATTGCACACCATATCTCACAAAAAGCCTGATATTATATTGGTCTAAGAATTCTAGCAATTGTCAGTTCCTATCTACAAAGAAGTAATAGGCGCCTATGTGCCTGTGTAACCACTTATAGAATGCAAGAAGATGGTTATGTTTGAACATCTATCTATTTATATGTTCAACATGATGCTGTGTGGTATCAAGTGGAAGTTTTTTGCTTGCAATTTCATTAGCCATGTAGGATTTTGCTGAAGAGGATAGCCTGCAGCCTTCAAAAACACCATCTTTCCCCCTCATTTTTTTGGTTTCACTTGTTCTGCCAAAATTTTGTCATTATTAGCTGATGGTACTATCAAACTGACCTCCCATTAAAATGAATTCCCACAGAGCTGCTCATGAGGCAGGTGCCTCCATAGCAATTGTAAATATAGGGGTAACGCGGGCCGATAATTTTGTGCCCTTGAAAATCAACGCTCGATGTGGAGAGGTATGTTCCTACAAAGTTAGTCTGACAGACAATCTTGCACATTGATTTGTGAGGTTTCTTTTGATTCTAGAAGGCCTTGATTTTTTGCTCCAGATAATGCCAAGGTTGCTAGATGTCGGATGCCTTACCATACCAGCTGTTAATGAGGCTAGTTTGAAGCAGTAATTGGAATTAATTTAGTGTAATGGAAGACACTGGAAATGAGGTGCTACTTTCACATTTAGGAGCCACATCCTTAGAGCTTTGAAGTTCATCAGGTGATGTTCTATATTATTGCAATTTTGTCGTTGTGGCTTCCAGGCGAACACATGGCCTGAGTATGAATTCGAAGAAAGAAATTGGAATGTTCATGCGGTTGTCTACATAGCACTCCTTTTAACACCCTGATCGTCTCTGAAGGGAATTTTCAAGCTGAAGCTATTTCAAATGCTTTGGTTTATTATATTAACATGAAACCTGTACAAAATGTAATGCATTCTATCCATCTTGGATCTGTCATAAAGAATATTTTGTGCTCAAAATTTAATTGTTGTAGCTTTGTATTGCACAATAATGAGACCATATGAAGGAAAGAGTGATTTATTTAATCATTTTTCACATCTGCATCTATTACCTCTTATCTAGTGTGTGGATTTTGTGATTTCTACATGTTCAAGGGTAGATGATGAACTGGAGCTTCTTTTAATGACATGAAGAATTGCCTGAAGCAATGCCATTTGGTCAGCTCACCTTGTTAACTGTCCACAACATCATCATCCCTACTACTGTGAACTTAATTTTCAGCTGCAGGAAGGCTTGTGCTCTTTGAAGGTTGTTTTGTCATGTGAGTTTCCTCCTCGGATGAGAGATCCCATTTACTTGAAATGGCTGGTGCTGAATCCTTTGTGGAGGAACTCTGAGTACTGGGTGAAAACCTGAAAGTCCTAGTATGCATACTACGGTCGGTGAGTTTCGTTTAAGTCCAGGAGATTGAGTGATCAACTCTCCCACCCCGTCAAACACCTGTGTATATCATCCTATCCATAAAGCCAATGACCATTTTTGGTACCATCCTATGTGAGGTTGAAAGATGTAGTTACTGTCATGAATAATCTACCTCTATTCATCACTGATGGTAGTTATGACAGCATCACACAATTCAGGTTGAGCTGCCTTGATCTTTTCCTTTGCCACAGAAAAAAACAATCGCATGAATAGAGGCAGTTTCGCATCCTCTGCTCTGAGTCTTGAACTTGAAGGCGTGAAGATGGATGTTATACATGGGCGGCTAGTAGTGTAGTGTCATATCTTTCACCAAAATACTAGTAGTGTCATCTCTCTCTCTCTCTCTCTCAACAACCCCCAGCACCCCTCACCATTTTGTAAGGGTGCAACATTTCCACCAAAATCATTTATCAAAACCGTACCTAATCATTTACACCGGAACTGGGAAATCATATAGTAAACAGTTCGGTTTTGTTTTGGATTATGGCTCTGTTTACTTCATTGGTTTGGTGTAGTTTTAGACCTTTTAAACCGGTGGATTCAGACTGGTTAGGCACCGATTACTCTCATATGAGAGTTGACCGTTTATTACCTTAACCTTAGATTAAAACCTAACTAACCTAAACTGCTAAACATAATATACGGATACAGCCACCACGGTTTGACCAGTCAGAACTGTAATGAACAGGAGGAGCCAACTCCTTTTTGGTCCAATGCTTGGTGTCTTGTTTTAAAAACTATGGATTAAGCAACCCCTTATACCAAGCTCGTGGATTCAACTAACGTTGGCAAACGAGGTCAATTGTGGGTAATGTACTCGACATCACCCAATTAGTTGAAAATTAAGGCTTCAAGCAGCGGTGGCATTGTTGACAACATAAGCTAATAAGGTAGTGGTATAACTTCAATGTTTATTTGATAAGATTGCTATGGGATAAACGAGTCATTTAGAAAATCGATTAGGACAATCTAATCACCCATTGCGTTAAACCGTCTATAAAATGCAAGCAAAACCTTTTAACGAAAAATCGATAAATTAAAACCGATTATTAATCAGTTATGGTTTCAATTTCAACACTGTTTAGGTAGCTGGTTCGGTTTTAGTTTTACCCTCTTATACATCGCACCGGATTGGACTATATCGTTTAACCAATAATAAACCGTTTAACACCCTTACCATTTTGTAACAATCCATATCATTGATGATATTTCATGGTTTTTGGATACCCACAAGATCACAGTAGCCAAAAATGATTATTTACCAAATTAAACCTTTCATGTATTGTTGTATGAATTCTTACAAAAATAAAGGAAGGGAAAATTACACATACTAATCCTAGACTATGGAGTAATTACTTCTACCATCTACAAGTTTCTAACTATTAGACATACCACTCCTAATTTCATAAACATGTAACAAAAAGGTCTATTCCGTTAACAGTGTTAAGTCTAAATTTTAAAAGACAACTTCACCTCTCATCCTGTTTCCCATTCTTCTTCTTCACAATAGGTAAAAAAAACAAAGAATCGTATAAAAAACTGTTCTCTCTGTGATCTTTTGTTTTTTTTTTTTTTTTTAACCTATTGTGAAGAAGAAGAATGGGAACAAAATGAGGGCAAAGTTCTCTTTTAAAATTTAGACTTAACACCGTTAAGGGAATAGAGCTCTTTATTACACATTTCTGAAATTAGGGGTGGTATATATAATTGTTAGAAACTAGTCGATTGTATAAGTGTAATATTAGTCCATAGTCTAGGAGTAGTATGTGTAATTTACCCAAAAAAACATGTGCAATAACGGTTTAAGCGATCATCTCAGATCGGTCGAGGCCTATCCAAAGTTAGAATGCGTTTCTGACAGCACGGTAGAAAGGGTTACAGGTCTGTAAAAGCTGATTCCAGACCTTGTTAGTTAAAACACATTTTAAAGGTGTACCATACTCAGCCATTTAGTACGTATATTATTGTATTGATCTCAAAGATATAGTAAAATACTCCATACTTCAAGCCTTTGTTTAAAACGCATTTAATATTCGTACCGTACCCATATCCGTATTTAACCTACATCTTCCATGAGTAATGAATGAGTTGATTAATCCCACATTGTTTAATACTCTTATTGTTTTCTACATGTAATTGATGTGGGGTTGAAGAGTAACCACTTCCTCCTAATTGCTTCTATACTCATTACTTCTTGAGATGTCGTTACCGTGCTCAAGAAGGCTAAAGTCGTCAAATTACAGCTTGAGGACATGGATTGAGCCAATGCTGCCAATCGGAGGCTCTCTGGTCATAGGGTGGGGACCCTGATCGATAGGACGCATACATCAGTCACTAATGGCCTGCGGAAGAAGCTGAAGGAACTTATGATGGATTTTCAAGAGCTGAGGCAGAGGATGATGACAAAGTACAAGGAGACGGTAGGGCGTCAATACTTCACGGTTACAAGGGAGTACCCAGAGGAGAAACCGAAAGACCAGGGCAGACGTGTAATCGAATTGGAGAATTGGAATAAGAAAACGTTAGTTTTAAGTAATCTAATTTTTAAGGGTATTTGTGTCAACTTAAATTTCAAGTTAACGGTGTTAGCAAATGGGTAATGGAGTATAAGTCCAAACTACATAGGGTAGTTCTGTATAGTTTCTCAACTGTAGAGGGGGTGTTTGTGTAATTTTCTCTTCTTAAATTTATGGGAATATATTGCCCTTTTTTTCGTCATACCGTATTATATTTGATCCGTTTAAAAGCCCTATTGTTTGTTTTAATTTTTTTTGCCATTCTCATAATGTTTGACCTTTTTTTGGACCGTTCCATTCTTGTTTTGCTCCGTTAAAAACTCTTTTCGTCCGGTTTTGTTTTTTGGGTAAATTACACAGACACCCCTTCTACTGTAGTAAAATTACACAGAAGTACCCTGCTTTTACAAAAACTACATAGAATACACTTCTAACAATGCTATCATACAATCTCACCCACACCGTTACTTTCAACGTTACGGCAGAGGGTTAATTTTTTTTAAGACAAAAATACCCTTACTAAGTGTATTTTTGAAAATGAAAAAGAAAATAAAAAAAAAAATCACAAAAAAAATATAAAAATAAAATTGAAAAGTTTTGAGAGTAAAAAAAGTCTTTTTAGCTTCTAAAAAGAATAAACCCTTTTAGGTCATTTTACACTTAGTAAGGGTATTTTTGTCTTAAAATTTTTTTGACCTTCTGCCGTTAAGTTGAAAGTAATGGTGTGAGTGAGATTGTATGATAGCATTGTTAGAGGGGTATTCTGTGTAATTTTTGTAAAAATAAGGTAGTTCTGTGTAGTTTCACTACAGTAGAAGGGGTGTCTGTGTAATTTATCTTTGTTTTTTTTACCGTTCCCATTTTAACTAACTATGTTCTAGGCTGATCCAGGGCTGATCCTCTCCGTGCAAGGCAATCTGACTCGGGATCAGATTGGGGATCCATTCCTATACACTTTAACATTGGAGCCAGCAGCCATGTGATCTCAAATCAGCAAAACACTTACTGGGAAAAAGTTTCCCATGCTACCGTCGAACCATACATGGTCTAACATGAACATTTCTTTATTATTTTCTCTTTCATTCCCTGATTATGCTCAATGTTGATGATATGGTTCCCCATGTACCATAATTTGTTTGGTATAATGTGAGAAATTCCTCTACGTTGGGAGTATGAAATACCCTCTCCCTTGGTTATTTTAAATTTCAGATTAAGTAATTTTTTGAACGTTAAAGATCGAATTTGGTAGTCATGGGTTTAAAACATTAAAATAGACTCTTCGCATCTGGGGGATAAGGCTTCATATGTTGATATATTCTACCCCTCCTTAGACATTGTAATAATGGCAACCTCTTGCACTGTAAAACCCTTTTTTTTTGTTTTTTTTTTTATAATATTTAATCAATTATGGCCCGACCCTGGCCATGACAGGATTGGCCTGGTTTGAGGGATTGTCAAACCCCGGTAGGGGCGGAACGGGTTTGATCTGGCTTTAAGGGACCCACAATAGATATTGGGTCTAATAAACCTGGCCCAACAAGACCCGTTGATACCCCTGACATTAGATTAGTGTTTTTCATTCACATTAATGATAGTTGCTCAGACCGTTCTTTTACCTCTTAATCGTGAAAAATGTAGGTATTTGGGCATGGGCATGGCATGGGCATGGGCATGGATATGGGCATGCAGAAGCCTATGTTGAAATCCATCTTCCTCCACAAGTTTCAGATTCATCTACCACCTAAACTTTTGACACCGTTAATCAAAGAGACTTCACCCATTGGTAGAGTCCTGTTAGTTGATGACGCTATCACTAATTAAAAACTATTGAGACAATGATGTCCTTATTGTAATGTTGAAAGACCATAATACTTTTATTCATATTTACCCTATCCCCAAATCTTGAAACAGTAAGAGTAAAAATCCCCAACAACACAAATCTTCTTCCCCACCTTTCTTTTGCTCTTCATAAGCTTCACTTTTCTGCAAAAATGACAGCAGCTTTGATACTCGATTCGTTCAGTGTCCCGGCACGATAAGCATCACCCAAGAAGAGGTTTGCTTCCATAAAAAATTTATTTCTTCAACGGAGACTGGGACCAAACCCTTCTCTGTTCTTTTTGTTTGCCTCGGGAACATCTGCAGAAGCCCCACTACTGAGGCCGTCTTCAGGGAAATCGTCAAGAGAAGAGGGCTTGAATCCAAGTTCAAAATCAATTATGCTAGCACAATTGACTATCATGAGGTGATGATACCTACTTCATATTCATCGGTACCGTTAAGAATCTGGATTTACTTGAAGTAAAAAAATTCTTCTGCAACTAAGAAATTTTAGGAATTGTAATAAGCAGTTCTTTGTCGAATCCATTGTTTGGTCTCCACTTCAAGTTCTTGGTGTAATACGAAATACCAGCCACAATTGTTTCAAACGAAATACCTTTTGTATCATTACTTGTAAATTCTCTTCTTCCTCCCCAACATTCCACTTTCTGATCCAATTCTCGAATCCCACAAATCTGTAGCAAATTCGTTGTTAATCCCCCAACTATAATTAACACCCAATGCGAGCATAGAAAACTTGAATTTTTCATCCGCCGACGATGAGGGGAATCTATCTCCACCCAATCCCCAGCACATTGCAACTCCGGTGGTGTTCATTAAAGCACATACATGGTCTTCCCCGACTGTAACATCCCTCAAGCTAGCACTATCGTTCATGTAGATCACTTGGGGAATGAAACTAGGATTAGAAGGAGCAGTGTTCCAATAGAACAAAGCGAATCTGCCTAAAATCAGGCCACAAAAGAAATCCGGTGATGCTGATACTCAGATCGCAGATTACTTCGACATGGTGGCCGGAGTCGGCAATGGTGGGATACTTGTAGCTCTTCTATTCACCAGAGGAAATGACGGCCATCCAATGTTAGATGAAGTCGTTGGATCAGAGAACTAGGATTGTCATCATTATAAGGTCAAATTAGTAATTCTAATGTCTACTAATTTCAAAGAGAAATTGTAGAAATGTCTAATCACATTTTAAGTCTATTCCATTAGTTAAGTGGGGGCTATTGATGTTTCTGGAACTAGTGTATGGTTGATGGATTTCAACATAGTTTCTGGGTGTTACATGAAATTTTTTTCATATATATTGTAGTTTTATTCAGATCTTGATTCATATGTACAAAGTAGATTTTTATACTGAGTTATATGCGGATTTGGATACAAACTCATACAAAATTTTATAAATGATTTATATACGAGAATGAGTACAGATTTTTAAATATATGGTAATTATATTATAGTTTTATTCAGATCTTGATTCATATGTACAAAGTAGATTTTTATACTGAGTTAATTATATGCTGATTTGCATACAGAAATCATGCAAAATTTTATAAATAATTTATATACGAGAATGATTACAGATTTTTATATTAGTCATTATATAGTTTGTTTATAAATATCAAATTTGCATATAAGCATGTATATATGCACTAGATCAGACTCATGTATAAGTCAATATCAGTTTACTTACAGATTCATATATTAATTTATAAAACTACTTTACATGCTGATTTTATATTGGATTTATAAACTACTTTACATGCTGATTTTATATATTGTTTTATATACCGAGTTAAATACTGACATTTATACTGATTTATAAACTGTCTTACATATTGATTTTTATACTGATTTACATAATAATTTTATACTGATTTATAAACTACTTTACATGCTGATTTTATATTGTTTAACATACTAACTTTTAATACTGATTTATATACTAAATCTATAATGATTTATACATAGTTTCATATACAGAATAGTTTACAGATTTTACATCTATATTATGTCAGAATTTGATTGGAGTGTATCAGCCCAGATCCTTGGAACCGATCTGGTGGTTAATACCTAAATAAGGAGATGTGAGTTTTAAGAGGGTTATCAATATACTGATTTAGTAATTAATTTCTGTACTTGGTAATATATGTAGGGTCAGTACTGCCTAGTATTGAAGCATTGATCCATCTATGAGTGAGGAAGAGATAAGTGAAATGTTACATGTGTATACCATTAGGGTGACACCGAATTACTGATTTATGTCTTAAGCTTTGGTGCTGTTTAATTATTTGATATGTGACTGATTGTTGTTCTTTCAATTCATTGTTGTTCATCTGATTTATTATTTACATGAATGTGATATGAGAAAATCTAGTTTCATTTTGTTTCAGTATTTCACTTGTAAGAATTACATCTTTTAATAATGGTTTGACATATAATAAGGTAGAAATATTGAGAATGTGGAGAGAAGAGATAATTAGTTACATATTGTGTTTAATAGAGAATAAATGAGGACAATAGGATGAAAAGTAATTTTCATCTGAGTCATCATCCGTTATGCCACGGATGAATGAGAGTGGGGTCATGAATGGATAATTGAGAATATGATTTGGCCAGAAGTGGAAACAAACGTGAAAGTGTTAAAATGACAGAAAATAAGTGTGCGCGTGTTAAAATAAATTGAAAATTGAGATTTCTTGCATTCATTACTTGAATTGATTCGGTGTTCATCTTTTTGTTGTATTCCTGTGATATTTTGTCTTATTGGGCTAGTGAGCTCACCCCCCTTGAAATGACATTACAGATGATGAAATGACCCAAGGGGAACAAGAGAGAACGTAGATGACACGTGGATTTAGCCCTTAGCCATCTAAGTCACCATCCTTTATCTTTTTATTTCATTAAATTGCCACTAGTAGCATTAAAAGTTTTATTATGCTGAATTGGTTTGAGATGGATTAATTCTATGGAATGAAGTTTAAATTTTAATTTTATTTGCTCGATCATTAGACCAGCGCCCATGGGGGTTGTACTCATACCTCGTACAGGTTTGGATCGTGGCCGGCGACGTGACTAGGAAACCCTAATCGAGTCTGTCATCTCTGTCCAAGACGACTAAGGGTCCTTTTGCCCCGGATTAGGATGCATGTACAGGTTAACATATGTGACTTGATCCAGTCCAGTTAAGATTGACCCGTGAAACCATTGGCCCAGTTCGCCCAGTCAACCCATAACCCAATCGTATTTGACATAATCCGGACAGTGACCTGGATCACGGACCTGGAAACCCAAAATGAGGGCCCAAAACCCGAAGTATAGAACCCGAGACTTGACCCGAGTATTGAACCGCTATTGCCAGTTTGGTCGAATTGCCCCTGGTCCAATTTGCTTGAACCGTAGACAGCTGATTCGACAGTGGATGGCTGGCTAGACCACGAACCGACAGTTGAACCACGGACGGCCGACCCACTCTAGAGTGTATCCCTGTACGGCCTTCAGGCCATGCGTGTGGGCGCATGGGAGGTCAGAATGACATCTGATTTTTTGATATGTCTTTGTCTCGTCTTGCTCCTTATTTTGATTTGGGTTTTGACCCTTTTTGGTATTTTGGGGAAAGTGTTATGACTAAACATGGAACACTCGAACACCTGAGCAAGTAGGCGAAGTCCGATTTTTTCTTTAACTTGGAAGAATTAATGAAGAGAAGATATCTAGAGGGTATTTTTGCATTTCGACACCTTTATATGGGTGAGTTTTATATGAATATAATTATTGAAAGTTACATCTTTATGCTAGGATATATGCTATTATTTTTTGGGGTTAATAATGATGCTTATACTATGCTTATGCTTATGATATATGAGAAGTATGATGCATGTATTTATATACATATATGAAAGCTCAATAATAGTATAATTTAATTGATTGTGAATTATCATTCAAAGATGAGCCATTTAGCTTAGTGGCTTGGTTTTGATTTAGTGAGTTTGACGTAATGTGTTCAAGCTTCTACTTTTATGACTTTTATTTAAGTGATTTTAGATTTATTTTAGTATATAGACATGAGGTAGACCCTTCTGAAGTGGAATAAATAATGACATGACCCATGGTATGAAGGGATCCGCATCCTCTCCTCCCAGTGGTTTTGGGAAGACAGTGATAACCTGCCCTGGATGGTCGCCATGTGATTCTCGGTGAATTCGAGACCCACATTCGAGTCGACAAGCTGAGCCGATAGGGGGTGTCGGCTCAGACGTGGGTCTCGGATTCACCCGAGAGTCATGTGGCTGTCATCCGAGATAGGTTGCCACGTTCTCTCAAAACCACTAGGAGGAGACGATATGAATCCTGGTATGAAGAGAATGATTGAAATATTTTTTAGTATATAGACATGAGGTAGACCCCACTTGATGAGGTGGAATAAATCATGGCATGACTTGTGGTATGAAGATGAGATGGATGTTAAGTGGCAGCCACGTGGCTGAATGTTGTTCATGTATTGGATGAGTGAATAGTGGAATTTGATGTGGCAAGATGTTTATGTGGCAGCCACATGGCACATAGAGAGTATGTATAGGTTTAAGGCATATTGGAATGATGAGTGGCCGCCATATAGAGAGCATGCATAGGTTTAAGACGTAGTGGAATGATGAGTCATCTTGAGCAGTGATGTGGCAATCCATTATTGGGTCATTATGGTGTAATAGATTTAATTGGTTAGGTTAAGTAGTAAATAGAGAATTAGGTGAAGGGTATTCTTGGTATCTAAATTAAAAGGGTACCAAATAAAGATAGTAACGTTTGTCATGCAGAGCATAAACGTGCTTGTGGTTGCGGGAGATTTAATTGGCAAGGCTAAGTTGTAAATAGAGGACTAAATGAAAGGTATACTTGGTACCTAAATTAAAAAGATACCAAATAAAGTAGCAGAGCTTCTCATGCAAGCACATGCAAAGCATGAACTTCGGGACATTTATGTAATTCTAAATTTTGAAGGGTACCATGACAGTATGAGTTTAAAACCTATGCAAGTGTTTTGGGAGACTCATATGAGGGTGGAATGGTCTTTTCACAAATCATTTATGGTAGAACAGTGAGAGATTTCGTTGGATTCGTTTTTGGCATGAGAGTGTTTCGACAGAGCTGAAATTGAAGATGAAACTCGAAATCTCTTGAAGAGTTCTTGCATTTGGATAAATCTAAACCAAGATGCAGAGAAGAGTAAATAAAGGATGAATTGCTGAAACCATATATGGTAGTGAGTTTTTGGAACTTAATCAAAGCTTTGAACTTGAGGAAGAAGGAGAGGACTAAACTATACCTGCAACTGAAATCGTGGAAAGTTGGAGCAAGAAAGTTAAAGAAAAGTTTGAAACTGGAAACTGAAATCGAGGTTGGAATCTTGGGATCAAGCTGTGTTCAATTTAGTGTGAGTTATCCTCCCTCTATTCTTTCTATTTGAGACCATACATGTATGATTCATGGAGGTTCTTGCAAGTTGTTGACCTCCAATGTACTATTAATGGCAGAAAAATATTAGATATTGAAAATGGATTAAATCAATATTGTAATATTGAAGGATTAAGAAATCAAATGGATTGTACATTAAGGAAGTTCAAGGCTATTATTTAGTTTGCTAATGACTGATGCACATGATGTATGAACTAACCTGGAGAATGATGATACTGTACACGTCATGGTCAATCCAGAGGGCTAGCTCCTCCCTCTGATGGACAGTCATGGTATACCATATCAGCTTCGTGCATTTGAGAAAGCCCTTTATTCCCGGAGGGGCTGAAAACTTGTTACCTGTACCATACTTATGAAGTTGTTTGATTTCTTATTTAAGTTTTCTCCTAAATCAAACATGCAGTTTCTGTCAAGTTTCAAAGAAATGCTGGGAATAATGACGATGCCAATAATGACTACAGGCAAGTCTGCTCATGTGTGTGTGTGAGTGTGTTTTTTTTTTTTTTTTGGTAGGTATCAAGTGGTAGTTTTATTAGTTACTTTGACTGCATCATGTAATTTCTGCATGTATTTCTCTCTTGGTATGAACTGTACTCTGGTGTACCAACATCGGTAAAAGCCTGAAAATGTATACATAAGTCCTTAATTTTCCATTGAGCACATTTCTCAGTTATAAGTTTTTATTGTTAAATTTGTCAGGCCCTACAAGATCTTATCCTTGGTTAGATATTGTTGAATTGAGAAGAAAATACAGGCTATTATTGCATACCAACTCAAAAAAATGCCTATTTTTTCGGGGCTCTGAAAAGTTTGTTCAGACAAAATGCCGAATCTCAGTTCCTGGTACAACATCAAGAAGTGAAGAAAGCTCTTCTTCAGATTTTTTGAGAGAGAAGAAGATAGTTCCTGATTCAGATCCTCCATGTATTAAAGATGTCAATGATTTGTATCAATTTTTTGAACAGAGGTCTGTTTTCAGATATTCTGTATCAATCAATATGTTTTCCTGAATTTCCATATTACAATTTACTAGAGTGAATTGAAAGTACCACCTTGGTTCCTTTCAGTTTTAGTGTGGTATATTGATTAAGTTCCTGTATATGTGTCTTGGTGCAGTCACAATCTCATGGTGATAACAGGAGCAGGAATAAGTACAGAGAGTGGGATTCCTGATTATAGAAGGTTTATGTTTCCTCTTCTTATCTATCTGAACTTTGTAGCTTGTATCATATGTTGAATTAGTTGATTTCAATATTTCATAGCTTGCTTATTTTCTCTGCAATCCAACAGATTCTTTTCCATTTTTGGCTGAAGCTACTATTATCATTATTTGTTAAGAAACTATGGGAATATGTGAATGAGACACAATGCCTTTCACTTTAGTACTTGATTCATCTGTATGGCCAATTAATTGGCAACGGCTTGGCATATTCTTGGTGAGGCTTTATTGAAGAACCTGTTGATTAGATAGGGTCTAATCATGGTAATGAAGTCACCAACTAATGCCAACTTTGCTTGTCCAAGTTGAACTGAATGACCTGCTGCTTGTTTTAATATCACTAAGTGCATAATTATATTGAGAAAATATTGTTCTGGCAGCCATTTTATATTTTGTTTTACTTTTTTTTTTTAATACTAAACTTTTTCTCTTTATGTTGCAGTCCAAATGGAGCTTATAGTACTGGTTTCAAGCCGGTTACACATCAGGTGATTTGAAGGCCTGCAAGCGTTCTGATCCTCCTGCATTATTTTGGTAATAAGATGTGAACTGTATTCAAATCCTCTCCTCCCAGAGGTTTAGGAGGAGGGGCAGCACTCCTGTTGGAAGGCCGACACCTGAGCCCTCTATGTGAATCGATACCCCCTTGTCGGCTCAGCTTGTCAGTTCGGATGGATAGTTCGGATTCACTCGAGCCTCAACTGTCGGCCATCTAATGGGATTGCCGCCCCTCCTCCTAAACCTCTAGGAGAAAAGGATGTGGATCCAATGTGAACTACCTTAGGCCCCGTTTGATAACACTCCAGCTCCCATGGAGCTACATCTGGTCCGGAGTCGTTTTCTACTTCTTCTCCGGAGTCAGGATTTTTGGAGTAGAATGCCGTTTGATAACGCTTACTCCAAAATCAAAAGACATGCTTCCGAATGCATTTTGTGGTGGTGGCGATGTTGATGGCGGTGGGTGGTGGTGGTAGTGGTGGTGGTGGTGGGGGTGGTGGCGGTGGCGGCGGTGGTGGCGGTGGTGGTAGGTGGTGGGTGGGTGGTGGCGGTGATGGTGAAAGGTGGTGGGGGTGGTGGTGGGATGGTGGAAGGGGTGGGTGGTGGTAGGGCGATGGTGGAGGGTGGTGGCGACACGATGGAAGTGGTGGGGATGGTGGGGTGGTGGTGGTGGTGGTGGTGGTGGCGGGTGGCAGTGGTGGCAGTGGTGGTAGGTGGTGGGTGGGTGGTGGTGGCGGTGATGGTGGAAGGTGGTGGGTGGTGGTGGGTGGGTGGTGGTGGCGACGATGGTGGTGGTGGCGGTGATGGTGGAAGGTGGTGGGTGGGTGGTGGTGGCGACGGTGGTGGTGGTGGCGGTGATGATGGAAGGTGGTGGGTGGTGGTGACGCAATGGTGGAAGGGGGGCGGCATGGTGGTAAGTGGCAGGGTGGGGGTGGTAATGGCGCGGGGTGGTGGGGTGGCGGCGGGGGTGGTGGGGTGGTGGGGTGGCTATGGGTGGGGGTGGTGGTGGCGGCGATGGTGGAAGGTGGGACGGCATTGGTGGAGTGGAAGTGGTGGGTGGTGGTAATGGCGGCGCGGTGGTGGGGGAGGCGGCGGTGGTGGTGGCGGCGGCGAGGTGGTGGTGGGCGGCTATGGGTGGTGGGTGGTGGTGGGGATGGTGGCGGTGGAGGGGGGTGGTGATGATGGCGTGCTAATGGTAGTGGTGATGACAAGAGGGTAATAGCCCGGAGAAGAGAAGTAAGTTTTAGCTCCAGGTTTTTAGCTCCCAGAGACATTTTGGAGCGGTTCACCTATGGGAGTCAAAACTTGAACCATGTTTATCAATCGGCATTCTACTCCGGATTAGCTCCGGAGCTAAGAAGTAAGGAGCTGGAGTGTTATCAAACGGGGCCTTAGAGTATGTACTTCTGATGCAAAACTGAGACCTATGTATGCAGGTTCAATGATCTCCAATTTGATGAATCTAGTTCATAAATTTACTGGACATTATTATTAACAAATAGCTTGGTTAAAAGGAGAATGAACCATGAGAAGAAAAGTGGGATATTATAAGCACTAGAACCTATCCAAGTTGCAGTTATTATTATAAGTTGAGCATTTGAATATTTAAAGGTAAAAATTAAAATGATGTGGACCCAATCATTGATGGGACTGTTTTTAGTTTACATTTTGATTTGATGGGAATTGGTCAAACATTAGCAAGAGAAATCATGTTTATATAAATAGATTCAAATTTTTTCATACCTCTCACACTGGCATGAGAAAATTCAATAAATATCATCCATTATGTATCTATATCAATACATCAATATATGTATATAATACACTACAGTTATTGAATTTTCTCACATCAATTTAAGGGGCATGAGAGAATTAAAATTTTATATAAGTAAGATCCATTTCATATTTGAACTGGGTATTAAACTTCTAGAATATTCTTTGTCGGTCGAAGAGTATGGTCCCCATATACTTCAAACTGATTGTCATATTACATCCAATTGTCATCTTAAATGTTGTGTTTGATTCGCAAAAAGTTAAAAATGCCATATCCCAAACATATCTGCTTGACATAAGTCAGGATAAAGGGTTTGCATCATTTAGATAGTTTCTAACTTTTGCCTAATTGAGCATATTTTGCTGTAGTCAATCACGTTCTCTCTCTTTCTTAGATTTTTGTTTCACACTTATATTTTTCATGAGTACCATACCTACCAGGAGTTTGTCCGCTCAAGCCGAGCCCAGAAGCATCACTGGGCAAGGAGCTATGCTGGATGGAGGCGGTTCATAGCAATACAGCCAGGTGCAGCTCATATTGCTTTATCATCTCTAGAAAAAGCTGGTCAAATAAATTTTATGGTTACACAAAATGTTGACAGGTAAAGGTCTCTGTTAGGTATCCTCTATTAATTAGATGTACTTTAAATGTTTAATATTAAGTTTAATGAACTTAGTCATCCATTTTTTGTCTCAGGTTGCATCATCGTGCAGGCAGCAATCCATTAGAATTACATGGGTCAGTTTATTCTGTTGTTTGTTTGGATTGTGGGTACTCCTTCTCCCGGAACTTAGTTCAGGACCAAGTAAAAGCCTTGAATCCTAAGGTCTGTCCTGTTCTTTTCTTCCCCCCTTCATCCAACTTTTATTTGTGAGACTGCCTAATTAATATAGATGACATTATTCCCCTAACTTCTATAGTATTAGTACTTTTTGAAACTTAAGAAATAGATTCTTATTTTCCCTCAATAAAAATGCAATCGATGGAAGTATTGTACCAAAAGCACTGTGAGAAAAAAGAAGAAATATTGTCTTATTCTCTTGCATTGAAGCCTTTTAGATGTTTGCTCAGAATGGTACACTAGATTTGTTATATTGAAATGTCCATTTAAATTCTTTACTAACTTCACATGCCATCTCCATTAGTACAATTTGGTTGAAACTTGAAAAACTATTACATAAAACACTTCTTACATGATCTTATTAAACATGCGAGCAGACCAACTTACATAATCTTCCTATCTGATTCATTTTGCAAAGGTTGTAGGTAGATACCCAACATTTGTATTTAATGTTTCTAGCCAAGAACTTCAGTTTCATTTTATATCTGTAAAAAAATAGAAAATAAGAGAAGATGGAGAGAATAAAGAAGAAGGAGAGAGAATCAATATGTATTCTTCTCCTCTTAGCAATCACTATTTATAGACGAAATCAAAGGGACAAAGTGATAGGTCTAAGACTCCACATCTAGTTACAAAATAAATAGGAGTTTCACATATTAACATGACAAAGACTCTCATAATTTAAAGGATAAAGAAAAACAATCATATTTTAATTAAGGAGAAGGGAACTCTACAAGAGAGGGTAGAGTTCCAATTACATTAGGAGAGTAAAAGAGAATAAGAGATAAAAATAAATAAATAAATAAATAAACTAATTCTCTGCTGCCACCTGTCCAATGAGTCAACATCTGGTGCAACCACTTATCATCTTATGCATCTCTAATGCATCTGGATGGGCTTACGAATGGGCCCATGTTCTTCTATTTCTATCGTTGGTTAACAATATCCCTTATTCCTCAAACTTTCTTTCATATTATTAGTCAATATTAGTCAAGCTGACTCTTGTTGTGTATAGTTTCCAGAGAACAACTTCTCCGGTTGAGCCCAAAGTTTATCCAATGGCCAGAAGAGGACAAAAAAAAAGAGATAAAAACAGTAGAAGTTTGTGTCGAATGTGAAAAAAAAAAGGAAATAAAATGGTGGAAAAGGCTCCCCAAAACGAGATTGTGGAAGGAAAATTTAATATTTCAAATGGACATACTTTCATAGTACATTCATCCCTTCAATTATTTTCACTTTTGTTTGACCTTGGTTAAGTCCTAGATGAGCTGATTGCTACTTTCATTGAATCCAACCAAGTTGTGGTGAGATATTCAATTCTTGTTTCGAGACACTGAAAATGTTCTCATGGAGAAAAAATGTAAAAAAGAAGAAGTTAATATTGATAAAGAAAATGTAAACTTGAATTTTTAGAAAATCAAGCTTTAATGGTAGCAGATGTTTTCTTTAAGCATTTACTAAGATGGAGATTAGGAAGTTGTAGAATTGGTTATCATTTTTACATGTCTTTGTGCAGTTTGTGCATGCTAATATCAGTCTATTACTGCTAAAACCTTTATTAGAGGTTTCATGTATTATTATTAGGACCTTAAAATGGTGAATGGTTGGTCATCGAATCCATGTATTTTACGATCGCTGTTTATTTGAGATGTACAAAGTTACATGACAAGATTATGATATTTTGCAGTGGGCTTCAGCAATTGAAAGTTTGGAGTTTGGCAACCCTAGGTCAGACAAGACCTTTGGCATGATGCAAAGGCATGATGGTGATATTGAGATTGATGGGAAACTTTGGGAAGATGACTTCCATATCCCTACCTGCATGAAATGCAATGGAGTTCTCAAGCCTGATGTAAGTTTGTACTTCCTACGGAATAAAATTTGCAGTGATGAGCATATTCACTATTTTTTGGTAGTAATTATGGCCTTCCCTTCTTCATCCTTTTCATTCATGTGGAATTTACTTTATTGATGTCCATCCATATGGCTATTGGATAGTTGCCACTTTCTATAGATTCCACCAATTCTCCTTCTTGGTCAATTAATTTATCTTTCTTTGGTTATGAATGAATCCCTAGATACATTGCCAAAGAATATACTGCATCTGACAAATGCTGACTAGAATCATGAATGCATCTCCGATGTAAAATTATCAATCACGAAGAGCAAACTATCAAACCTTTGTAACTTTACGAAAAACAAATTAAGGATTTGATTTCTGATACCAATAATTTCTATAACTTTATCATAGGTATCATTTTCATCATGGTTAAGGTTTAATTTGATGTTTCGAATTCAGTATTAACTTTTTTATGTAAATATGGACGAGCATCCCACTGCAAATATTGGAGGATTGTCACACTCATAACCCAAGAATATTTATGACATGGTTAGTATGCACCATACGAATTGAAATCCATAGATTTCTAACTTAACGAGGCAAACATCTTCTAATTTTGATTTTAAAGACCATTTCTTGACAAGTTTAATTTGCCAAAAGACAAGAAGTGAAACAGATTCGTTTGACATGATATAGTTCATATATCCTGAAAAGAAATGAAGTAGATAGTTTTTCAATTCCGTTATAGGTTAAATACCTAAAATTCTGGTAAAAGAAAATGCCAATTATCAAAAATGTCTGTCCTAATACAGATAAGAACACAATGTATCAATTAATTGAATTAAAAAAAATATAATTAATTGGGTCAAAGAATCTATAGTTATGTTACCAAAGAACCTTACGTTTCATGGTTTTTATCGTCACAGGTTGCAGTGGTTTAAGCTTCAATTGTTTCATGCTATTACATATTCATTTCTATATCCTACCTTGAATGCAACAAACTTGGATATGAGCTTCTTGCTGTAAGAGTTCATTTGGAGTGGAGTGGTAGTTTGTGAATATTTATTTTCTTTCCTTATGTGTACATTTGTTTGATATATTGAAATTTAGTTTGATTTTCTTATTATAGAGGTAGAGATCGTTGGCGATCATGCATTGTCTAGATCAAACAGTCAATTCTTCCCCCCCCCCCCTACCCCCTTTAACTTTTCTTTATCGTCTATTTGTAGTTGGACGTTGAGCAGTTTCTGAGTTAACATAAATGCAAAAACAACCACAGAAACAAAAACAATGTATTGAATTGCATAATATTCATATTTTTACTTATCTTTGAAGGTTATATTTTTCGGGGACAATGTCCCAAAGGATAGAGCTGATAAAGCAATGGACGCTGCAAAACAATGTGATGCATTGCTTGTGTTGGGAACATCCTTAATGACCAAGTCTGCTTTCCGACTTGTGAGGTATTCAATGGACATTTCTTTAACATCTCAAATCTAAAATTTAAGTTTCATTCTTGATAAATCAGTGTCGTAAAATAATACATTTGGCATTCAGTGCTTTTGCTGCTATATTCTTCAACCACCACCTATCCCCCCCTTTTTTTTGTTTTACTTGTTTTGCCCAAAATTTGTCATTATTAGCTGATGGTACTTATCAAACTGACCTCCCCTTAAAATTAATTCCACAGAGCTGCTCATGAGGCAGGTGCCACTATAGCAATTGTAAATATAGGGGTAACGCAGGCTGATGATTTTGTGCCCTTGAAAATCAATGCTCGATGCGGAGAGGTATATTCCTGCAAAGTTAGTCTGATAGACAATCTTGCACATTGATTTGTGAGGCTTCTTTTGATTCATGAAGGCTTTGATTTTTTGCTCCAGATACTACCAATGATGCTAGAGATAGGATGTCATACCATACCAGCTGTTAATGAGGCTAGTTTAAAGCAGTAATTAGAATTACTTCAGTGTAATGGAAGACACTGGAGATGAGGTACTGCTATCACATCTAGGAGCCATATCCTTAAGCTTTGTTGTTCATCAGGTGATGTTCTATATTATCGCAATTTCATTGTTGTGGCTTTCAGACAAACACAAGGCTTGAGTATGATTCAAAGAAAGAGAAATGGCAATGCTCATGTGGTTGTCTACCTAGCACTCATTTTACACCCTGATTGTCTCTCAAGGCATTTTCAAGTTGAAATTACTTCAAACGCTTTCGTTTATTATATTAACATGAAACATGTACAAAATGTGATACCATTCTATCCATCTTGGATCTGTCATAAAGAATATCTTGGGGCCACTCACATGGGGATGTTAAGTGTTCTTTCTTTCCTGCTATGGTTGCAAGTAGAATGGTTCTCATTCAATCCTAAAATGACCCGATCCATACGGTTGTGGGGTCAGTATGGTCCCACGAGATTAGTCAGGCCAAAGTCCTGGCACAATAATGGGATCATATGAAGGATAGTGTGACTTGTTTAATCATTTTTCACATCTGTACCTACTGTTAAATTTCCATCTCAAAAGTTTGAACTGGTAAGTGGAGGGACTCTTACATATATAAGACACCCAATGTCCTAGTCTCTAAGCAATGCGAGACTATTTCCAGCACTCCCCCTCATGTATTGCCCCTTTTCTGAGTGGTAGTACACGTGGCATGCGGTCCATCTTTTGGGTGACAGTACAGAATGAACCTTGAATTCTGATACCATGTTAAGTTTCCAATTAAATGGAGGGATTCTCACATATATAAGGCACCCAAGGTTCTAGTCTCTAAGCAATGTCAGACTATTCCCAACACTCCCTCTCATGTGTAGCCCCTCTTCTAGGTGGTAATACACGTGGCATGTGGTCCCTCTTTGGATGACCGTACGGAGTGAACCTAGAGTTCTGATATCATGTTTAGTTTTATCTCAAAAGCTCGAACTGGTAAACGGAGAGACTCTCACATATATAAGACACCGAAGATTCTAGTCTCTAAGCAATGTAGGATTATTCCTCTCTCTTATCAATTGTATCGATTTTGTGATTTCTAGTTGTTCAAGGTTAGAGGATGAACTGGAGCTTCTTTTAATGACATGAAGCATTGCCTGAAGCAATGCCATTTGGTCAGCTTACCTTGGTAACAATCCACAACATGATCATCCCTACTACTGTGAACTCAATTTTTAGCTGCAGGAAGGCTTGTGCTCTTTGATGGTTGTTTTGTCGTGTGAGTTAACTCCTCGCATGAGAGATCCCACGTACTCTAAATAACTAGTGCTGAGTCCTTCATGGAGGAACTCTGAGTACCCACTCAAGAACCCATGCATAAGGGGTGGTGTATATAATCCTATCCATGAAACCAATGACCATTTTTGGTACCAACCTACATGAGGTTGAAAGATGGAGATACTGACATGCATACTTGACCTTTTTATCACTGTATTGCCAGGATAAGGCTATGTTCATTTTATCCATCCCTAAATACTGCAGTAATAAGAGTCTCGTGTCCTGTGATGTCCTTTTTTTTAATGTCAATTCAACGACGAACCTGACCCGACCTTAAGCCATGATAGGATTGGGCCTGGGTGGAGGGATAGTCTGACCTTGGTAGGGCCGGAACTAACCTGATCTGGCTTTGAGGGACCCATAATAAGGGTTGGGTTTTAAAAAACCCGACCCAACCGGTCTGTTGACACCCTTACATAGAAAATTAGAATTATAGAATCACATTACTTTGTTTTTCATTCACATCAATGAAATCTAGTCGCTCAAACCATGCTTTTACCTCTTTAGCGTGAAAAATGTACATACATGGGCATGGGCATATGCCTTTACATGGCCATAGATAGGGACCCAATTTAATGAGATATATTTTGCAAAGAATATATATTTAATGGGAAAAGGTTTTTGAAGAACGGCAGAGTGAGATATACACAAGAAAATTCTCATACAAAACCCAAAAATAAAATATTACTTCATAAAATTGTTTTGAAGCAAAAGGCAATTATATGGATCCGCATCCTCTCCTTCTAGTGGTCTGGGAGGACAGTGGCAACCTATCCCAGATGGTTGCCACGTGACTCTCGGTGAATCCGAGACCCAAGTCCGAGCCGACTCCCAGCCGACAAGCCAAGCCGACAGAGGGTGTCAACTCGGACGTGGGTCTCGGATTCACCGAGAGCTACGTGGCAACCATCCGGGATAGGTTGCCACTGTCCTCCCAGAACCACTGGGAGGAGACGATGTAAATCCCAATTATATTGGATGACCAGATCCCAATGGTTCATTGGCAATCTCTGTCTCTCAAGTCAACTATTAGTATGATTGATTTCTAAAAGTGTGTTGATTTCTATAGAGTAAAGGGAGATTGAGATTTCTTGAATAAAGTTATTCAAAATCCTAGTTTTATGAAAAAAAGGCAAAAGGTTTTGTATACAGTCGGTATGTATACGGTTGTTAGGATGTTATTTTGGGATTGAACCGATAGTTTAGACCAAGTTAATCTGAAACCAATCCGGACTGAACTGTTACCGGATAAGTTTCGGATTGAGGTATGGCATATCCAACCAGTCTCATTCTGGTTTGTGCTAGCCTGAAACTGGCTCAAAATATCAAACCTATGAGCCCAAAACCCAGTTATGGTCCGGACCGGACTAATTTAGACCTAATATTAAACTGTGGCTTCATTACTTCAGCCTTCTAGATGACCTTAATGCATGGGTTTCCTACCGAACTATCAACCCTAACTGGCCCAAACCAATCTGATAACAACCCGACAAACTAAGCTTGACAACAATCCAAAATCGGATAGGCCCGTTAGTTAATGTGCACAGTGCACCTATGCAACCCGAATTTCTTAATGGACATGCATATTTTGATTAGGCCCTATAAAACCTGATAATGATTTGACCTTGACCGAAACCAACTTTGAATGATTATTTAAAATAAAACAAAAAACCATAAAAATAAGTGATCGCAATACCTTTTATTATTATTATTATTATTATCATTATTATTATTATTAGTGTGGCTTAGATTCTTCTTGTGATTTTAAAAAACATTACAATTTATTGTTACATGGTAAACTGAATAAAAATAAATAATAAAAAAAGGTAAAATCGAAATAATAATAGAGTAGACCTGGCTAGTGGGCTTATTGGAAAAAATAACTCCACCGGCTGATCCTATTCATCAAAAAAAAAATAAAAACCAAAAAAATATTTGGATTGATTAATGTACGGATGAACCTAGCATTCATTGTGACTAAATCCAAAACTGACTTCAAGGGGTAGCTGAATTGACAAAAGATCAACCCCCCAAAATGAAAAAATCATGAATTCAACTCCCCTCGAAAATCTACTTGCCCAAAAAAAAAAAAAATCCAAAACTGAATATCGTCAGAATCCGGTTAACAAGTTCCCAGTCCGTAATAAACTTAAGAAAAACAAAGGTTATGGTAAAGGGTTGGTTCAACTTAACCAGAGTTCGAAAGTACAAGCTCCCAGTCTGTAATAAACTTAAGAAAACTAAAGGTTAAGGTAAAGGGTTGGTTCAACTTAACCAGAGTTCGAAAGTGAAGTGGGGTAAAAGTTTCATAACCTCTATATATATGGAAAACAGTCATTATTTCACAAATCTCCTCCCGAACTGTCTCTCGCTCTCTCTCTCTCTCTCTCTCTCTTAGATGGGCATTCCATCTTTGTTGCTGTTAATCATGGATTCAAGATGGCGATTGCTTCCTATTCTAAATGGGAAAAGCTTCGTGGTATGGTTGCATGTATGCAAAATCAAAACAGCACCAAGGTTGGAGGCACTATCGATCTAATCTGATTTATATATTCGGTCTGAAATCTTGACCAAGAAGAGAGAGATATCGAAGCAGCCATTTTTTATGATGGAAAGCTCCAAGATAGGTACCGATTTCTTTACTACTGCTGCTGCTCCTATCCCAATGGGAATAGCTTCATCTCGTAATTAGCTAGCATGCGTGAAGGAGCATCAGCCGTAGTAAAGTAATCGGTACACTATCTAATCAACCTTCATTCACCAAGAGATAGAAGCCATTCATTTTCGATGATGGAAAGCTCCATATAACTACATCTGTACGCGCGAGACCAGGTTCATTAATGATCCTTTTTTGGTATCTTTATATTGGTTTCTTACTACTATTTATTCATTGCTTCCTTGGAACAGTGTTATCAAATGTTAAAAGCTACACTCAAATTAACAATGGTGAAGATGGTGATCCACTAAAATCTTGGGCCGGCCGACATCATTGTTCTTCTCTTTTTCTTTAACTCTACTTATGTCCTTGTGTGTTTTTTTTTTCCTGTTGTTTTCCTCGTTTCTTGGTTGTTTATTACAACATGTTGTACTTAATTTTTTTAATGCACGTACATTAAAAGAGCTTGGAATTCTTAAGAGCTTGAGATCGATGGATCTTTCCAACAATATGATCGACGGTGAGATTCCGGAAGCTTTTGCAGAGCCGAAAATTTTGACGTTGTTGAATTTGTTGAGGAGTAAGTTGCACTGTGCTATCCCTGATTTCATTGGTGATTTGCCGGAGTTGGAGGTGTTGCAGTTTGGGAGAACAATTTCACTGGAAATATTCCTTGCGGTGAGAACTTTCTGAATGGTTACATTCCAAAAGGGGTCTTCAGCCTGCCAACGCTCGCACAGGTGTACAAGGGTGTCATGCCTAATGGCGACCAGATGGCCGTGAAAAGGCAGTTGGGGATGAGCCGAATGTTGTATGATGACCATGGCTGTGAGATTATTAGGGTTCTATATTAGATTTATATGAACTTAATTAATAATTATCTAAACTTGTTATTTAGTGGGAGTCTAATTAGTACGATAAAATCTATTTTTGTTTGATTCATCACGTGGTATAAGATAGGTTTGATAACTTTAATTCTATTATGGAAATGGTCTTAGGGTTTGAGGCTAGCTGTGGAAGATTGTGACCAAATGATTACAATCAAAGCTTAGAACGTAGAGGAAACCAGCCTTCACAAACAAATATGTTTTTATGATCATAGTTTATGACTTCTCTATTGTGTTCTAGGGTACTTGTATGAATTATGATGGATTTGGTTGGAACCTTAATCAATAAAAGTCTAAAATTCTATTCCACCGTGAAACTAATCTTCTAGTTTATGAGTATATGCCTAATAGGAGCTTGAGTGTGATTTCTACACAGTAAGAAAAGAGGTCACCTGATTGGGACATACGGTATAAGATTGTGGGATAACTTTTTCCAGTGGTGGTCGTTATTACAGGATAGCTTTTCCTCCTTCGATTTGCAAATCATGAGCAAAATGAGAAAACATAGTAAAGTTCCCTTCACTTTATAATTTGGGCATTTTGAGAATTTAAAGTTAAGCTTTGTCTTTGCGTCGTCATTCGATGGAAAATGATTAACGAACTGGGGTTTTTTCTAATTTTTTTTATTTTAAGGGATGTCTTTGTAATTGTTTGAAATGTTTAGGATGTATTTGATTACAGAAAAACTACAAGGGAGGTACTTGTAATTTTTCCTAATCTTTTTAATAAGTATATGTCCTAGTGTACTAGGCTTCTGCTACTGTGGGGTCTGGGGAGGGGTAGAATGTATGCAACCTTACCCCACAATGCAGGGAGGCTTGTGGATACAAATAATATATATCTGTATTCAGATTCGATTATGTTTCTAGAATATTTGAATTAATATGCGAAATCCAATTCTTCAAATACAGAAACTCCTAAATGGATTCAAATACGGATAAGAATCTAAATTTTCGACTACCCATTTATATTCCCAATTTATCTATTCAAAATAAAATCTTCTTTTTTTTTTTTCAGAAAATCTATAAAAGCATTTTGGGTTTTGTATCGTCTGTCGTGATCCAACGACTGGAGTTCACTCAGTGCGCACACCAATACATCGGTATGCACACCGGATGAATTCCATTTGCTAAATCACGGCAGAAGGAATTAGGTAGGAGCCTATCATTTTCCTTCATTTAATGCCAAATTTTTTAATACACAAATAATTTCTTATAATAAAACATAAAAAACACTTTTCTTCCGCCTTAAATTCGAAGTGATAATCATAGAGATAAGGGAAAATTTCTCTCACCTCCCCTAAAGAATACCTTTAAGGCAACCACCCCCAACTTGACACACAATGTCAACCACCTCCCCTACATTTGAAAATATTTCCTCCCAATCTATTTGGTAATGAGACTAATCATCACCAATGTATCTAGGACAATAATACCCTCTAAATTAGAAAATATCTTTTTCAAAAATTTATAATCTAATTTAAGAAAATAAAAAAGGAAAAATGGGTTTGTTAGATCTGTACATCTCATTCCTTGATTTTTACCGAGCCCTTGGTTCTTCCAATTTTTACCGTTACTCCACGACCTTACAACACTCGCCGGTGAGGATCCAAAAAACTTTAAATATTTAACGGATATTTGAATTCGATTTAAATATTTGTCAAATATCTAAATCATCTTTTAACTTCAAACACATTTGATTTATAGGATATCCTGCCTGGATATCATCTGATTCGATAATTTGATTATGAGTTTGATTATTCCTCATTTTCTGCTTTTATCTTATCTAATTTTTATGTACACTTGTATTCCATGTCTTTTATTTTGTCTTAATCTCATGTGTCTTTTTTCCTCATTCACCAAAGCCTTTTCGAATCTTAAAGAACCCTCAAGATCATTAGCAAACAAAAAATAATACTTTATATATATATATATATATATATCCAGTTCAAAATAATGATATATCTATTCATATTCAATTATATATCAGAATATTTGAATTCATATCTGGAATCTCATTCTTCGAATATGGATACCCTAAACGGATACAAATGCGAATGAGAATCCAGATTTTCATCTATCCATTTATATTCCTAATGTATTCTTCTCAACTTTTCAAAAATAAAATCTTTTTTTTTTCTGAAAAATCTATAAATTCATTTATTGCCAATTATCTGAATTACACAAATAATTTCATTTAATAAAACAGAAGAAACACCTTTCTTCCACCTTAAATTCGGAAAGATACTCATAATCATTAAATAATATGCAATAAAGATGTCAACTGGTCGAGTCTAATCAAAGGACATCTAAGTGTACAAGGCTCCCATTTCCCCATCAAGTTAAGTCCTTGCACCTCATTGAGGTAATCACAGTGTTAATCGGGCATCCATCGATGATACAACCAAACACTGAGACCGACCAATCCATAATCGTGTTAGGCCCTGGTACAGGGCAAGTTTACTAGCGGGTCAGTCCAATGTCAAGCTTTAGTTGGTTGGTTCTGGTTAGGCCTACTGGTGCATTTGACACCCTTACATGGAAGTCTCTCTTGTTTATAATTGTTGCTCCTCTTCTGGCTTTTTGTATTTTACTGAAATAGTTGTTGCTCCTTTTTATCTTGCCCTCGCAGTTTGGCATTGTTTGCTTGAAAGCATGAGCAATCGAGGCTTGTTTAGTTGATAAGTCCTCACAACTACATCGGTGTGTGACACCTTTCCACATTATGATTCATGATATTCAAACAAATTGACTCAAAAATCACATCTCCAGTGTCATGGACAGTCTCCCACCCATTAGGAGAGTATTAATTAGGGAATGGCAGCATGAATCTTTCTCTATTCATGGTTTTGCTCATTCTGTTTCAATTTTTTTTTTCTACTGTTCGCAGTTTTACTACTCCATGTATTGGTATGTATTTGTCCCAATCTGTGAGGGATCCGATCGGATCACCCAGCCAAATCCATCCACCGAGTCGAAAAATTTGCAAGGGTCAATCCTAACATGACACGGTAAAATTCATGGAAGGGAAGAATGAAATCGTATCTCGTCCATGCTCTCTCTCTCTCCGTGAGTATGGACAAATTACCTGTCCACATGGTAGAATGAAGTCTTGTAACCTCTGGAAAAAATAACAAAGATCCATTATGACAATAATAATTTACCTAAAAATTAATAAAGGTAAATTATGACAAATGTGGTTGTTTGGTATGTTTTATGATATTTATTTATATTTAAAGTAAATTAATATAATATAAAATTTACAAATAAATTAAAAGGTATTTATCATTATTGTCATAATCTATTATTACTTTTTTATGTCTAGTGATAATAAAAAGATATTATATATGACTTCTAATTTATTTTTATAAATAATAATTAATTTTTATAAATAATTTATTATAAATAAATCATAAACATAAATATAAACTATACTAAAAAGAACCCAGACCAAAGTAAGCAAATCATCAACAAGAGAATGAGCCGGTTAGGATTCAGTTGAAGCAATGAAGTTCTCAAGGATAATGATAGAGAAGGTTAACGATTGTGACTTTCAATCGGCCATTAGCGTTGAAGAGTAGGATAATGTAGGTTAGGGTTGGTTGTCATTGAGAAGGGTATATATATACACATATACTGTAGCCAGAGATATAGGGCGGGTTGGGGCCAGACCGGCTTAGTCCCAGGCTTCAACCAAGGCCTGGCCCAACCCTACCAGGGTTTGTAATAACATAGATCCAAACCTGACCCTGCCGTGGCTCAGCACAGGCTCATGTTTGCTGGGTCAAACTTGCCGCTCTAATTTTAATCACAGTTAAAACAATGATTAACGGTTGTCAACAAGAAAATCATTGCCCAATGGTGGGGGCTTTTGGTGTGAAAAAAACACATACAAACATACGAATGGATGCTCCCTCCAAATGAATGGTTAATTCAGAAATAAAATCACCATACATACATAATTACAAAACATTCGCACCATTTGATTTAGCCAACAAACAGTTGTATAATCCCAGTTTGGAGTGAATGATAGGTTATGCCACAAAAAGAAAAAAGGCCATATCACACAACTAAGTGTTCTCTGCAACCGCATGTCAATTTCATCCACATGATCCCGAAGTACCTTCCACTTCAAAAAAAAAAAGAAAAAAAGAGAGAGAATAAATTGTCAATCAATGATGATAAGGGTGTCAATTCTAAACCAAAACCAATAAATCAAACCAAAACTGAATGATAAAAAACTGGATCAAACCGAAACATAGGTAGTCAGTTCAATTTTGGTTTCACAAGTCAACAATTGGTTCAGTGTCAGTTTTAACTGAGAAACGGTCTGTTGCAAACCGATAAACCATTAAATCGATTGAATATTATCATCTCTCATATTCTCTTTCACTTGTATCATCGTCATTTTATGTCTATCACTCTTTCAACTAGAATTTGTAGATTTCTTAGCATTGATTCCTCTCTCTATGTGTGGGTTGAAGGAGGGAACGTTGGGTTGTTATGGAACATCAACATAAAAATGCCATAAAGGGGAAACCGAGTAAGAACCGAAAAAGCCGAACTGATTTCTAATCGGTTTTGGTTTGGGAAATTGAAACCAATTAATAATCAGTTCGATTTTGGTTTATGTTCATTACATCTCAAACCAAACCAAACCACTATACCAAAACTGAACCGATTGACACCCTCAAGGGTGAAAAAGAAAAAACAAATTTGTAGAGACAAGAAGGAAAAAGAATACCTGATCCATGCTTAATGAAACACCTGTTACAATAAATGGAAAAACTATCAGTACTTCACAGATCAATGTTGAAAATAGCCAATTTTATTCATAAAAACATCACATTCAGGATACCTTCCACATTAACTGAAAACAGAACACCAATACAAGCAAGGGACTGAACTATAGAAGTTCATGTTTGTAACAGCAAACCTCTTAAGAATGAAGAATTGAAAAAGAGAGGAATCTTGTCCTTGCTATATAAAATTCTTACTGTTCTTGGAAACAACCTGAAGTAAACTGGACTCAAGGATTCACCTACTAACCTTACAGAAATTGTTGTAAAACTAACTAGAGGATAAGCTAATAAAAGGAAAAACTTCTAACCTTCAACCAACTCAACAAATGGCTGATAGGATAAGTTGCAATTCACCATCAAGAAGTTGGTTGCGTCTTCCCTTGGGGGTTTTCTTCCTCACTCGCCTTTCTAAAACAACCATTATGTTGGCATCTGATCAGTAACGTCTAGTATTACTCTTATACAGCTATAACCTCCAACAAACCAAACCACTTAACTAGTATAAATACCGCATACTTTTAGAAACATAAAAAAACCACCAGAGATTGGTGGCCGGCCATAGGTTCTAGAGAAGAGATTGAGGGCTGCAGAAGATAGAATAAAAGAACCAATGCTGTTTTTCAATAAGTTGGTAATGTTGCACATAATCGTAAGTCACTATACCAGATATCCTTCTAAAATCTGAACATTACCATTACATGGTAAGTCAAGACTGATAACAAAATATCCTAAGATGAAGTTATCAACGAAGACGTGGTGCAGGGGATGGATGCAGTACTCTCTTTCTACACAAAGTGATGCACATGGGAGGAGAGAAATCAGCAGATTCTTGTGGGTTTTCTCTGCCACCATAGTGACCCCCTGTTGGACTTTATGTTGTCATTGTTGGTAACTTGGCTGATGTGACAGTATTTATGAGTATTCAGTTAGAGAAATGAGGAGAGAGAGTATCAGTGTAGGAGAGAGAGTGTCAGTGTAGTGGCACAGATGTGGCAACTTTGCTTATGTATTCTACAAGGTTCTACATGTGTTTCAGATGACTTACAATGAGTTAAATGGGATATTACACTGATTTTGATGAGAGAGAGTGTTTGTGGACCCCACTGGTGATGTGGCCGAGTTTTTGATGATGCGGCCAAGTTTCTGATGATGCGAAAGTGTTCTTGAAGCTTTTCTAATCATGTTCATGTTTCTCATGTTTCTGGTGTTGTGGCATTAAAGAGAGAAATTCAAGAGAGAGAAAGAAGAGAGAGAATCAGAAGAGAGAGAAAGAGGAGAGAGAAAAAATGTGAGTGGGACCCACAGGTATGGTGGCAAGGTGACATGCCAACACGGCAGCCCACGACACTTGGCATGCATGCACACAAAGTTTCGGGTTCAAATTCCAAGGTTTGACAGAGTTTTAACTTTGGGTCTATTTTTGGTGGGTCCCGCAACAGGTTCATGGAGATCCGGCATTGGAAAGATGTAGAGCATCGAGTTATCTTTCCAACGCAACTTGAATCACTCAATTCCGACGTCGGATGAGAGAGATATCGCAGTTTCTGTTGGATCGCTCGAAAAAGTGATTTCACAAATTGTTTAGGGGCAATTTCGGCATTTCACAAGTTGTTAAGGGGTAAATTCGTCAAGAAAAAAGAAGAAGATCCGAAATCGGCCGCCCAAATGAAGTCACGTAGGCTAGATTCCAAATGGACGGCCTTCAAACTTGCGGGCTAAGGTGTGATGCAAAGATTCCATTTAGATTCCATCGCGATGTTCGTGAGTGGCCAGACGCAACCTATAATCATGCACCGCGGTACATGCAAGTTTAGCCGCGATCCAGTGTGACGCTTCTACGGTGCCGCAGCACCATTGATCCAGATCCTACGCTTAATATGGGATCCAAGGTTCGCTGATGCGATTTGTTCGGATCCGACGGACATCAAAAGATCCCGCCATTTCTTCTCAGATCCAACGGCAGATGGCCTAGATTCCTCTCTAAACCAATCAGAATGTGACAGCGGCGCGGCGCGGCTCGGCTACGGTGCGGCGCAGGTGCAGGTTATATAAGGAAAGATTCTCTTTCCTTATCCGAGATTAGCCGATTTTCAAATTGCCATATCTTCTTCATCCGAGCTCCAAATCGGTCCGTTCAAATTGCAGCATTCATATTTTTCGATGCCCTATCTATTGGGCGCCGTTGGGAGTCGTGAAAACTTAGAAAAAAAATCGAAAAGAGTGCTTTGAAGCTAAAGAGAAGGTTTTTCTAGGGTTTTGTGCCCTGTGGGAGTGATCAATCACCAACTGTCTCTTCTTTGTGCATCAATGGAGTGCTAAATCCCTGTGAGTGGTCAGTAGAGCTTTTATTTTCATATTCATGGTGATTATGGGTTGTGTGGAAGAGATTGGAAGCCTATGGACAAGGTGTGCTCTGTGAATCGATCTCTATCAACATTGAAGGCTGTTGAAGAGTACCTGAGGTCAGTGTGAAGCTCCAGAGATATTGTTGGCCATTCGAAAGCATTGTTTGTGAGATTCTCAATTCTTTATCTATTTATGCTTTTAATTTATTGTATGCTAGCGTAGGTGCAAATTGTTGAATACCTAGCTAGTGGGGGAAAACTGTAAGGCAAATTTATAAGCCTAAAAATATTTGTTATTTGCTTCCCGTGGGTGCGGGTTAAGCGTGGTGTGCAGCGTGTGCTAAGCACTGGTACTTGATACCTGAATTCCTGGCACATGTGTGCCCTCCTAGTTTTATGCTGGGTAAATTGGGTATATGTACTCCCGGCTGTAAACAAAGAAAAAGAAGTGTATTGAGTATATACGGAGCCCGTTGGGCATTACTCCGTGTACTAGCCATCACACACTGTGTTGGTGAACCACGTATATCTTGTGTTGTGGATTGTCTTTATTTTTCTATCATATTTTGGAGTGCATGGAATGGCTTGCAGGGTGGGTGTGCAAATCTGGTAGACCTAGCCACTGAGTGGTAGCGAGGTAGATTTGCATACGCTTGTGTGTGTGTAAAAGAATATATCTCCATCAGCTCTGGGCAGTAATAAATAATCAGAAAAAAATTCCAAACACTGATTCACCCCCCCTCAGTGTCATATCAAGTTCATCACTCCCAACCAAAAAAAAAAAAAAAAAAAGAAGAATATATCTGCACGTATTGCATCAGAAAATAAACATGCATTTGAAATTAAAAAAGAAAAAAGAAAAACATTCCACAATCATTTGCAACCCCTTCCAATGTATTTAGTTATTTTGGTGTTCCTTTTTTAACCTGTCTCATCATCCAACCTTTAAACTTTTACAAATAGAGGCCCAGAATTTTTCCCGTTGGAAAAAAAAATTAAAAAAAACCGAGAAAAAAAGTATCAAGTTGCTCTCTTTAAACTGACAAATCATACCACATTCACAGAAGTAGACATGGTTTGATGTACCATAACGAGTTGATAGTTAACCTCTTTTGAGGGAGCACCTATTGTAAATTTTATACTCTTTTAAAGGGGGAAAAGAAAACAAAATATCCTTTAAAGTACAATGAAAAAAATTAATCTGCAACATGAACTTTCAGGCCAATAAGCCCAGCTGCTAACAAGTTGGATGCTAAACCTCATGAACCAAAATGTCACCAGGCTTCAGAGAATTTAGTCAAACTTGCATTAGCCAACCTGATAGCATACTTCAGCAGCCAATGGCCCAATTGAATTGAGATTAGTAGGCCCATAGACATGCATAGCTAGGAAGATTTTAGATAAGTAGCAAGATTAACTTAAACATTGTAATATCTGTCTAAGTTTGAAGTTATCATACCAGAAGTTCAAAACTTCATCAATTCTTCTCATTTTATATTCATTTCTGTCTCACCAAACTTTCAGGTTCTCAGTTGGTGATGAAGGCTGAAGAAAAGAAATTACTTTCTGGTATACGATTCTCATAACGAACATTGAATTATTTCCTCATTCCTCATCCCTATCGTTCAACTAAGATCATCATTGTATCGCCTATTTTTTTCCTGAATAAAAGAATAGCAATTACTACCTAGGTTAACACTCAAGATCATCTGCATGAACACTTCCTACTGGCACGGCGACATAAGCGACTTATATTTGAAATTAGCAATGTTGATCTCCATATCATACCTTCTTGGCAAAGAATGCCTTCACCTCATTAGCAAAGAATATATACACAATCCATAAATCTTTCTCACTCTTTTATTTTGGATGACATAATAGAATTTATTAGTAAGGAATAAGGAGGAATCATAATACTCATATGGGTAGACCTGAATAACCAAAAGAAACCACCAAAATCAGCCTAACATTTCCCCAACCCATCCATCTAATGACACGAGATTTAGAGAAGCACTTCAAAAGATTCTGTGGCTCTATTCCAACCTAAATCCTAAAATATGTTGAATTAGTTGATTTCAATATTTCATAGCTTGCTTATTTTCTCTGCAATCCAACAGATTCTTTTCCATTTTTGGCTGAAGCTACTATTATCATTATTTGTTAAGAAACTATGGGAATATGTGAATGAGACACAATGCCTTTCACTTTAGTACTTGATTCATCTGTATGGCCAATTAATTGGCAACGGCTTGGCATATTCTTGGTGAGGCTTTATTGAAGAACCTGTTGATTAGATAGGGTCTAATCATGGTAATGAAGTCACCAACTAATGCCAACTTTGCTTGTCCAAGTTGAACTGAATGACCTGCTGCTTGTTTAAATATCACTAAGTGCATAATTATATTGAGAAAATATTGTTCTGGCAGCCATTTTATATTTTGTTTTACTTTTTTTTTTTTTTTAATACTAAACTTTTTCTCTTTATGTTGCAGTCCAAATGGAGCTTATAGTACTGGTTTCAAGCCGGTTACACATCAGGTGATTTGAAGGCCTACAAGCGTTCTGATCCTCTTGCATTATTTTGGTAATAAGATGTGAACTGTATTCATATTTTCTCCTCTCAGAGGTTTAGGAGGAGGGGCAGCACCCCTGTTGGAAGGCCGACACCTGAGCCCTCTATGTGAACCGATACTCCCTTGTCGGCTCAGCTTGTCAGTTCGGATGGAGAGCTCAGATTCACTCGAGTCCCAACTGTCGACCATCTAATGGGATTGCCGCCCCTCCTCCCAAACCTCTAGGAGAAAAGGATGTCGATCCAATGTGAACTACCTTAGAGTATGTACTTCTGATGCAAAACTGAGACCTATGTATGTAGGTTCAATGATCTCCAATTTGATGAATCTAGTTCATAAATTTACTGGACATTATTATTAACAAATAGCTTGGTTAAAAGGAGAATGAACCATGAGAAGAAAAGTGGGATATTATAAGCACTAGAACCTATCCAACTTGCAGTTATTATAAGTTGAGCATTTGAATATTTAAAGGTAAAAATTAAAATGATGTGGATCCAATCATTGATGGGACTGTTTTTAGTTTACATTTTGATTTGATGGAAATTGGTCAAACGTTAGCAGCAAAGAGAAATCATGTTTATGTAAATAGATTCAAATTTTCTCATGCCCCTCACACGGGATGAGAAAATCCAATAGTTGTCATCTATTATGTACGTATATCAATACATTAATATATGTATATAATATAATACAATCATTAAATTTCCTCACACCAATTTAGGGGGCATGAGAGAATTAAAATCCTATATAAATAAGATCCATTTCATATTTGAACTGGGCATCAAACTTCTAGAATATTCTTTGTCGGTCGAAGAGTATGGTTCCCATATACTTCAAACTGATTGTCATATCACATCCAGTTGTCATCTTAAATGTTGTGTTTGATTGGCAAAAAGTTAAAAATGCCATATCCCAGACATATCTGCCTGACATAGGTCAGGATAAAGGGTTGATCCTTGCATCATTTTGATAGTTTCTAACTTTTGCCTAATTGAGCATATTTTGCTGTAGTCAATCCTGTTCTCTCTCTTTCTTAGATTTTTGTTTCACACTTATATTTTTCATGAGTACCATACCTAACAGGAGTTTGTCCGCTCAAGCCGAGCCCGGAAGCATCACTGGGCAAGGAGCTATGCTGGATGGAAGCGGTTCATTGCAGTACAGCCAGGTGCAGCTCATATTGCTTTATCATTTCTAGAAAAAGCTGGTCAAATAAATTTTATCGTTACACAAAATGTTGACAGGTAAAGGTCTCTGTTAGGTATCCTCTATTAATTAGATGTACTTTAAATGTTTAATATTAAGTTTAATGAACTTAGTCATCCATTTTTTTGTCTCAGGTTGCATCATTGTGCAGGCAGCAATCCATTAGAATTACATGGGTCGGTCAGTTTATTCTGTTGTTTGTTTGGATTGTGGGTACTCCTTCTCCCGGAACTTAGTTCAGGACCAAGTAAAAGCCTTGAATCCTAAGGACTGTCCTGTTCTTTTCTTCCCCCTTCATCCAACTTTTATTTGTGAGACAGCCTAATTAATACAGATGACATTATTCCCCTAACTTCTATAGTATTAGTACTTTTTGAAACTTAAGAAATAGATTCTTATTTTTCCTCAATGAAAATGCAGTCGATGGAAGTATTGTACCAAAAGCACTGTGAGAAAATAGAAGAAATGTTGTCTTATTTTCTTGCATTGAAGCCTTTTAGATGTTTGCTCAGAATGGTACACTAGATTTGTTATGTTGAAATGTCCACTTAAATTCTTTACTAACTTCACATGCCATCTGCATTTGTACAATTTGGGTTGAAACTTGAAAAACTATTACATAAAAACACTTCTTACATTATCTTATTAAACATGCGAGCAGACCAGCTTATGTAATCTTCCTATCTAATTCCTTTTGCAAAGGTTGTAGGTAGATACCCAACATTTGTATTTAATGTTTCTACCCAAGAACTTCAGTTTCATTTTATATCTATAACAAAATAGAAAATAAGAGAAGATGGAGAGAATAAAGAAGAAAGAGAGAGAATCAATATGTATTCTTCTCCTCTTAGCAGTCACTATTTATAGACAAAATAAAAGGGATAAAGTGATAGGTCTAGGACTCCACATCTAGTTACAAAGTAAATAGGAGTTTCAAATATTTACATGACAAAGACTCTCATGACTTAAAAGATAAAGAAAAGCAGTCATATTTTAATTAAGGAGAAGGGAACTCTACAAGAAAGGGTAGAGTTCCAATTATTAGTAGAGTAAAAGAGGATAAGAGATAAAAAAATAAAAAATAAAAAACTAATTCTCTGTTGCCACCTGTCCAATGAGTCAATATCTGATGCTACCACTTATCTTCTTATGCATCTCTAATGCATCAGGATGGGCTAACGAATGGGCCCATGTTCTTCTATTTCTATCTTTGGTTAACAATATCCCTTATTCCTCAAACTTTCTTTCATTTTATTAGTCAATATTAGTCAAGCTAACTCTTGTTGTGTATAGTTTCCAGAGAACAACTTCTCCGGTTGAGCCCATAGTTTATCCAATGGCCAGAAGAGGACAAAAAAAAAGGAGATAAAAACAGTAGAAGTTTGTGTCGAATGTGAAAAAAATAGAAAATAAAATGGTGGAAAAGGCTCCCCAAAACGAGATTGTGGAAGAAAATTTTAATATTTTAAATGAACATAGTTTCATAATACATTCATTCCTTCAATTATTTTCACTTTTGTTTGACCTTGGTTGAGTCCTAGGTGAGTTGATTGCTACTTTCATTGAATCCAACCAAGTTGTGGTGATATATTCAATTCTTATTTTGAGACACTGAAAATGTTCTCATGGAGAAAAAATGTAAAAAAAAAAAAGTTAATATTGATAAAAGAAATGTAAACTTGAATTTTTAGAAAATCAAGCTTTAATGGCAGCAGATGTTTTCTTTAAGCATTTATTAAGATGGAGATTAGGAAGTTATAGTATTGGTTATCATTTGTACCTGTCCTTGTGCAGTTTGTGCATGCTAATATCAGTCTATTACTGTTAAAACTTTTATTAGAGGTTTCATGTATTATTATTAGGACCTTAAAATGGTGAATGGTTGGCCACCGAATCCATGTATTTTACGATCGTTATTTATTTGAGATGTACAAAGTTACATGACAAGATTATGATCTTTTGCAGTGGGCTTCAGCAATTGAAAGTTTGGAGTTTGGCAACCCTAGGTCAGACAAGACCTTTGGCATGATGCAAAGGCATGATGATGATATTGAGATTGATGGGAAACTTTGGAAAGAGGACTTCCATATCCCTACCTGCATGAAATGCAATGGAGTTTTGAAGCCTGATGTAAGTTTGTACTTCCTATGGAATAAAATTTGCAGTGATGAACATATTCACTATTTTTTATAGTAATTATGGCCTTGCCTTCTTCATCATTTTCATTCATGTGGAATTTACTTTATTGATGTCCATCCATATAGCTATTGGACAGTTGCCACTTTCTATAGATTCTACCAATTCTCTTTCTTGGTCAATTAATTTATGTTTCTTTGGTTATGAATGAATCCCTAGATACATTGCCAAAGAATATACTGCATCTGACAAAAGCTGACTAGAATCATGAATGCATCTCCGATGTAAAATTATCAATCACGAAGAGCAAGCTATCAAACCTCTATAACTTTACGAAAAATAAATTAAGGATTTGATTTCTGATACCAATAATTTCTATGACTTTATCATAGGTATCATTTTCATCATGATTAAGGTTTCAGTATTAACTTTTTTATGTAAATATGGACGAGCATCCCACTGCTAATATTGGAGGATTGTGACACTCATGACCCAAGAATATTTATGACATGGTCAACATGCACCATACGAATTGAAATCCATAGATTTCTAACTTAACGAGGCAAACATCTTCTAATTTTGATTTTAAAGATCATTTCTTGACAAGTTTAATTTGCCAAAAGACAAGAAGTGAAACAGATTTGTTTGACATGATATAGTTCATATATCCTGCAAGGAAATGAAGTAGATAGCTTTTTAATTCCGTTATAGGTTAAATACCTAAAATTGTGGTAAAAGAGAATGTCAATTATCAAAAATGTCTGTCCTGATACAGATATGAACACAATGTATCAATTAATTGAATAAAAAAATATAATTAATTGGGTCAAAGAATCTGTAGTTATGTTACAAAAGAACCTTACATATCATGGTTTTTATCGTCACAGGCTACAGTGGTTTAAGCTTAAATTGTTTCATGCTAATACATATTCATCTCTATATCTTACCTTGAATGCAACAAACTTGGATATGAGCTTCTTGCTGTAAGAGTTCATTTGGAGTGGAGTGGTAGTTTGTGACTATTTATTTTATTTTCCTTATGTGTACATTTGTTTGATATAATGAAATTTAGTTTGATTTTCTTATTACAGAGGTAGAGATCATTGGTGATCATGCGTTGTCTAGTTCAAACAGTGAATTGTTCCCCCCCCCCTCTGCCCCCTTTAACTTTTCTTTATCGTCTATTTGTAGTTAGACGTTGAGCAGTTTCTGAGATAACATAAATGCAAAAACAACAACAAAAACAAAAACAATGTATTGAATTGCATAATATTCATATTTTTACTTATCTTTGAAGGTTATATTTTTCGGGGACAATGTCCCAAAGGATAGAGCTGATAAAGCAATGGACGCTGCAAAACAATGTGACGCATTGCTTGTGTTGGGATCTTCCTTAATGACCAAGTCTGCTTTCCGACTTGTGAGGTATTCAATGGACATTTCTTTAACATCTCAAATCTAAAATTTAAGTTTCATACTTTATAAATCAGTGTCGTAAAATAATTCATTTGGCATTCAGTGCTTTTGCTGTTATATTCTTCAACCACCACCTATCCCCCTTTTTTTTTTGGTTTCACTTGTTTTGCCCAAAATTTGTCATTATTAGCTTATGGTACTTATCAAACTGACCTCCCCTTAAAATTAATTCCACAGAGCTGCTCATGAGGCAGGTGCCACTATAGCAATTGTAAATATAGGGGTAACGCAGGCTGATGATTTTGTGCCCTTGAAAATCAATGCTCGATTTGGAGAGGTATAATCCTGCAATGTTAGTCCGATAGACAATCTTGCACATTGATTTGTGAGGCTTCTTTTGATTCATGAAGGCTTTGATTTTTTGCTCCAGATACTACCAATGATGCTAGACATAGGATGTCATACCATACCAGGTGTTAATGAGGCTAGTTTAAAACAGTAATTAGAATTACTTCAGTGTAATGGAAGACACTGGAGATGTGGTGCTGCTATCACATCTAGGAGCCATATCCTTAAGCTTTGTTGTTCATCAGGTGATGTTCTATATTATCGCAATTTCATTGTTGTGGCTTTCAGACAAACACAAGGCTTGAGTATGATTCAAAGAAAGAGAAATGGCAATGCTCATGTGGTTGTCTACCTAGCACTCCTTTTACACCCTGATTGTCTCTCAAGGCATTTTCAAGTTGAAATTACTTCAAATGCTTTGGTTTATTATATTAACATGAAACATGTACAAAATGTGATACCATTCTATCCATCTTGGATCTGTCATAAAGAGTATCTTGGGGCCACTCACATGGAGGTGTTAAGTGCTCTTTCTTTCTTGCTATGGTTGCAAGTGGAATGGTTCTCATTCAACCCTAGAATGATCCAATCCATATGGTTGTGGGGTCAGTATGGGCCCACGGGATTAGTCAGGCCAAAGGTCTGGCACAATAATGGGATCATATGAAGGAAAGTGTGACTTGTTTAATCATTTTTCACATTTGTACCTACTGTTAAATTTCCATCTCAAAAGTTTGAACTGGTAAGTGGAGGGACTCTTACATATATATGGCACCCAATGTCCTAGTCTCTAAGCAATGTGGGACTATTTCCAACACTCCCCCTCATGTATTGCCTCTTTTCTAAGTGGTAGTACACGTGGCACGCAATCCATCTTTTGGGTGATGGTACAGAGTGAACCTTGAATTCTGATACCATCTTAAGTTTTCAATTAAATGGAGGGATTCTCACATATATAAGGCACCCAAGGTTTTAGTCTCTAAGCAATGTGGGACTATTCCCAACACTCCCTCTCATGTATAGCCCCTCTTCTAGGTGGTAATACACGTGGCATGTGATCCCTCTTTTGGATGACTGTACGGAGTGAACCTAGAGTTCTGATATCATGTTTAGTTTTTATCTCAAAAGTTCGAATTGGTAAACGGAGACTCTCACATATATAAGGCACTGAAGATTCTAGTCTCTAAGCAATGTAGGATTATTCCTCCTTCTTATCAAGTGTGTGGATTTTGTGATTTCTACATGTTCAAGGTTAGAGGATGAACTGGAGTTTCTTTTAATGACATGAAGCATTGCCTGAAGCAATGCCATTTGGTTAGCTTACCTTGGTAACAGTCCACAACATGATCATCCCTACTACTATGAACTCAATTTTTAGCTGCACGAAGGTTTGTGCTCTTTGATGGATGTTTTGTCGTGTGAGTTTTCTCCTCGCATGAGAGATCCCATGTCCTCTAAATGGCTGGTGTTGAATCCTTCATGGAGGAACTCTGAGTACCCACTCAAGAACCCATGCATCAGGGGTGGTGTATATAATCCTATCCATGAAACCAATGACCATTTTTGGTACCAACCTACATGAGGTTGAAAGATGTAGATACTGACATGCATACTTGACCTTTTTATCACTATATTACGAGGAGAAGGCTGTGTTCATTTTACCCATCCTTAAATACTGCAGTAGTGAGAGCCTTGTATTCTGTGATGCCCTTTTTTTTAATGTCAATTCAACAGGACAAACCTGACCCGACCTTAAGCCATGATAGGATTTGGCTTGGGTGGAGAGATTGTCTGACCTCGGTAGGGCCAGAAGTAACCTGATCTGGCTTTGAAGGACCCATAATAAGGGTTGGGTTTTAAAAAAACCCGACCCAACCGGTCCGTTGACACTCTTAAATAGAAAATTAGAATTATAGAATCACATTACTTTGTTTTTCATTCACATTAATGCAATCTAGCCGCTCAAACCATTCTTTTACCTCTTTAGCGTGAAAAATGTACATTCATGGGCATGGGCATATGCCTTTACATGGCCATAGATAGGGACCCAATTTAATGAGATATATTTTGCAAAGAATATATATTTAATGGGAAAAGGTTCTTTGAAGAACGGCGCCAGAGTGAGATCTACACGAGAAAATTCTCATACAAAACCCAAAAATATAATATTATTTCGTAAAATTGTTTTGAAGCAAAAGGCAATTATATTGGATGATCAGATCCCAAGGGTTCATTGGCAATCTCTCTCTCTCAAGTCAATTATTAGAATGATTGATTTTGAAAAGTGTGTTGATTTGTGTAGAGGAAAGGGAGATTGAGATTTCTTCAATAAAGTTATTCAAAATCCTAATTTTATGAAAAAAAAAGGCAAAAGGTTTTGAATACAGTCAGTATGTATACGGTTGTTAGGGTGTTAATTTTGGGATTGAACAGATAGTTTAGACCAAGTTAGACCAAGTTAATCTGAAACCAATCCGGATTGAACTATTACTGGATAAGTTTCGGATTGAGGTATGGCATTTCCAACCAGTCCTGTTCTGGTTTGTGCTAGCCTGAAACTGGCTCAAAAAATCAGACTTGAACCCAATTATGGTCCAGACCGGACTAATTTAGACCTAATATCAAACTGTGGCTTCACTACTTCAGCCTTCTAGATGGCCTTAATGCATGGGTTTCCTACCGGACTATCAACCCTAACTGGCCCAAACCAATCTGATAACAACCCGACAAACTAAGCCTGACAACAACCCAAAACTAGATAGGCCCGTTAGTTAATGTGCACAGTGCACCTACGCAGCCCGAATTTCTTAATGGATATGTATGTTTCGATTAGACCCTATAAAGCCTGATAACGATTTGACCTTGATCGAAACCAACTTTGAATGATTATTTAAAATAAAACAAAAAACCATAAAAATAAGTGATCGCAATACTTTTTTTTTATTATTATTATTATCATTATCATTATTATTATTATTAGTGTGGCCTAGATTCTTCTTGTGATTTTAGAAAACATTACAATTTATTGTTACTTGGTTAACTGAATAAAAATAAATAATAAAAAAAGGTAAAATCGAAATAATAATAGAGTAGACCTGGCTAGTGGGCTTATTGGAAAAAATAACTCCACCGGCTGGTCCTATTCATCGAAAAAAAATAAAAACCAAACAATATTTGGGTTAAGAACTTAGCATTCAATGTGACTAAATCCAAAACTAACCCGAAGGGATAGTTAAGTTGGCAAAAGACTAACACCTCAAAATGAAAAAATCATGAGTTCAATTCTCTACCTACCCAAAAAAAAAAATCCAAAACTGAATATCGTCAGAATCCGGTTAACAAGTTCCCAGTCTGTAATAAACTTAAGAAAACCAAAGGTTAAGGTAAAGGGTTGGTTCAACTTAACCAGAGTTCGAAAGTGAAGTGGGGTAAAAGTTTCATAACCTCTATATATATATGGAAAACAGTCATTATTTCACAAATCTCCTCCCGAACTCTCTCTCGCTCTCTCTCGCTCTCTCTCTTTCTCTCTCTCTCTTTTAGATGGGCATTCCATCTTTGTTGCTGTTAATCATGGATTCAAGATGGCGATTGCTTCCTATTCTAAATGGGAAAAGCTTCGTGGTAAGGTTGCATGTATGCAAAATCAAAACAGCACCAAGGACGTTGGAGGCACCATCGATCTAATCTGATCTATATATTCGGTCTGAAATCTTGACCAAGAAAAGAGAGAGATCGAAGCAGCGATTTTTTATGATGGAAAGCTCCAAGATAGGTACCGATTTCTTTACTACTGCTACTGCTCCTATCCCAATGGGAATAGCTTCATCTCGTAATTAGCTAGCATGCGTGAAGGAGCATCAGCAGTAGTAAAGTAATCGGTACACTATCTAATCAACCTTCATTCACCAAGAGATAGAAGCCCATTCATTTTCGATGATGGAAAGCTCCATAACTACATCTGTACGCGCGAGACCAGGTTCATTAATGATCCTTTTTTGGTATCTTTATATTGGTTTCTTACTACTATTTATTCATTGCTTCCTTGGAACAGTGTTATCAAATGTTAAAACCTACCCTCAAATTAACAATGGTGAAGATGGTGATCCACTAAAATCTTGGGCCGGCCGACATCATTGTTCTTCTCTTTTTCTTTAACTCTACTTCTGTCCTTGTGTATTTTTTTTTTCCTGTTGTTTTCCTCGTTTCTTGGTTGTTTATTACAACATGTTGTACTTAATTTTTTTAATGCACGTACATTAAAAGAGCTTGGAATTCTTAAGAGCTTGAGAACGATGGATCTTTCCAACAATATGATGGACGGTGAGATTCCGGAAGCTTTTGCAGAGCTGAAAATTTTGACGTTGTTGAATTTGTTTAGGAGTAAATTGCACTGTGCTATCCCTGATTTCATTGGTGATTTGCCGGAGTTGGAGGTGTTGCAGATTGGGAGGGCAATTTCACTGGAAATATTCCTTGCGGTGAGAACTTTTTGAATGGTTCCATTCCGAAAGTGCTCTTCAGCCTGCCCACGCTTGCACAGGTGTACAAGGGTGTCATGCCTAACGGCGACCAGATGGCAGTGATAAGGCTGTTGGTGATGAGCCGAATGTTGTATGATGAACACCGTTGTGAGATTATTAGGGTTCTATGTTAGATTTATATGGGTTTAATTAATTATCTAAACTTGTTGTTTAATGGGAGTCTAATTAGTATGGTAAAACCTATTTTTGTTTAATTCATCACGTGGTATAAGATAGGTTCGATAACTTTAATTCTATTGTGGAAAAGTCTTAGGGTTTGAGGCTGTGAAAGATTGTGACCAAATGATTACAATCAAAGCTTAGAGCATAGAGGAAACCAATCTTCACAAACAAATATGTTTTTATGATCATAGTTTATGACTTCTCTATTGTGTTCTAGGGTACTTGTATGAATTATGATGGATTTGGTTGAAACCTTAATCAATAAAAGTCTAACATTCTATTCCACCGTGAAACTAATCTTCTGGTTTATGAGTATATGCCTAATAGGAGCTTAAGTGTGATTTCTACACAATAAGAAAAGAGGTCACCTGCATTGGGACATACGGTATAAGATTGTGGGATAACTTTTTCTAGTGGTGTTCGTTATTACAGGATAGCTTTTCCTCCTTCGATTTGCAAATCATGAGCAAAATGAGAAAACGTAGTAAAGTTCCCTTCACTTTATAATTTGGGCATTTTGAGAATTTAAAGTTAAGCTTTGTCTTTGCGTCGTCATTCGATGGAAAATGATTAACGAACTGGGGTTTTTTCTAATTTTTTTATTTTAAGGGATGTCTTTGTAATTGTTTGAAATGTTTAGGATGTACTTGGTTACAGGAAAACTACAAGGGAGGTACTTGTAATTTTTCCTAATCTTTTTAATAAGTATATGTCCTAGTGTACTAGGCTTCTGCTACTGTGGGGTCTGGGGAGGGATAGAATATACGCAATCTTACCCCACAATGCAGGGAGGCTTGTGGATACAAATAATATATATCTGTATTCATATTCGATTATGTTTCGGAATATTTGAATTCGTATGCGAAATCCAATTCTTCAAATACATAAACTCCTAAATGGATACAAATACGGATAAGAATCTAGATTTTCGACTATCCATTTATATTCCCAATTTATCTATTCAAAATAAAATCTTCTTTTTTATTTCAGAAAATCTATAAAAGCATTTTGGGTTTTGTATCATCTGTCGTGATCCAACGAATGGAGTTCACTCAGTGCGCACACCAATACATCCGTATGCACACCGGGTGAATTCCATTTGCTAAATCACGGTAGAAGGAATTAGGTAGGAGCCTATCATTTTCCTTAATTTAATGCCAAATTTTTTAATACACAAATAATTTCTTATAATAAAACATAAAAAACACTTTTCTTCCGCCTTAAATTCGAAGTGATAATCATAGAGATAAGGGAAAATTTCTCTCACCTCCCTGAAGAATACCTTTAAGGAAACCACCCCTCAACTTGACACACAATGTCAACCACCTCCCCTACTTTTGAAAATATTCTCTCCCAATCTATTTGGTAATGAGATTAATCATCACCAATATATTTAGGACAATAATACCCTCTAAATTAGAGAATATCTTTTTCAAAAATTTATAATATAATTTAAGAAAATAAAAAAGGAAAAATAGGTTTGTTAGATACTGTACATCTCATTCCTTAATTTTTACCGAGCCCTTGGTTCTTCCAATTTTTATCGCTACTCCACAACCTTACAACACTCGCCGGTGAGGATCCAAAAAACTCTAAATATTTAACGAATATTCAAATTCGATTTAAATATTTGTCAAATATCTAAATCATCTTTTAACTTCAAACACATTTGATTTATAGGATATCCTGCCTGGATATCATCTGATTTGATAATTTGATTATGAGTTTGATTATTCCTCATTTTCTGCTTTTATCTTATCTAATTTTTATGTACAGTTGTATTCCATGTCTTTTATTTTGCCTTAATCTCATGTGTCTTTTTTCCTCATTCACCAAAGTCTTTTCGAATCTTAAAGAGCCCTCAAGATCATTAGCAAACAAAAAATAATACTTAATATATATATATATATATATATATATATATATATATATATATATATATATATATATATATATATATATATTATCCAGTTCAAAATAATGATATATCTATTCATATTCAATTATATTTCAGAATATTTGAATTCATATCCGGAATCTCATTCTTCGAATATGGATACCCTAAACGGATACAAATGCGAATGAGAATTCAGATTTTCATCTATCCATTTACATTCCTAATGTATTCTTCTCAACTTTTAAAAAATAAAATCTTTTTTTTTTCTGAAAAATCTATAAATTCATTTATTGCCAATTATCTGAATTACACAAATAATTTCGTTTAATAAAACAGAAGAAACACCTTTCTTCCACCTTAAATTCGGAAAGATACTCATAATGATTAAATAATATGCAATAAAAATGTCAACTAGTCGAGTCTAATCAAAGGACATCTAAGTGTACAAGGCTCCCATTTCCCCATCAAGTTAAGTCCTTGCACCTCATTGAGGTAATCACAGTGTTAATCGGGCATCCATCGATGATACAACCAAACACTGAGACCGACCAATCCATAATCGCGTTAGGCCCTGGTATAGGGCAAGTTTACTAGCGGGTCAGTCCAATGTCAAGCTTTAGTTGATTGGTTCTGGTTTGGCCTACTGGTGCATTTGACACCCTTACATGGAAGTCTCTCTTGTTTATAATTGTTGCTCCTCTTCTGGCTTTTTTGTATTTTACTGAAATAGTTGTTGCTCCTTTTTATCTTGCCCTCGCAGTTTGGCATTGTTTGCTTGAAAGCATGAGCAATCAAGGCTTGTTTAGTTGATAAGTCCTCACAACTACATCGGTGTGTGACACCTTTCCACATTATGATTCATGATATTCAAACAAATTGACTCAAAAATCACATCTCCATTGTCATGGACAGTCTCCGACCCATTAGGAGAGTATTAATTAGGGAATGACAGCATGAATCTTTCTCTATTCATGGTTTTGCTCATTCTGTTTCAATTTTTTTTTTCTACTGTTTGCAGTTTTACTACTCCATGTATTGGTATGTATTTGTCCCAATCTGTGAGGGATCCGATCGGATCACCCAGCCAAATCCATCCACCGAGTTGAAAAATTTGCAAGGGTCAATCCTAACATGACAAGGTAAAATTCATGGAAGGGAAGATCGAATGAAATCGTATCTAGTCCATGCTCTCTCTCTCTCCGTGAGTATGGACAAATTACCTGTCCACATGTTAGAATGAAGTCTTGTAACCTCTGGAAAAAATAACAAAGATCCATTATGACAATAATAATTTACCTAAAAATTAATAAAGGTAAATTATGACAAATGTGGTTGTTTGGTATGTTTTATGATATTTATTTATATTTAAAATAAATTAATATAATATAAAATTTACAAATAAATTAGAAGGTATTTATCATTATTGTCATAATCTATTATTATTTTTTTATGCCTAGTGATGATAATAAAATGATATTATATATGACTTCTAATTTTTTTTTATAACTAATTTATTATAAATAAATCATAAACATAAATATAAACTATACCAAAAAGAGCCCAGACCATAGTAAGCAAATCATCAGCAAGAGAATGAGCCGGTTAGGATTCAGTTGAAGCAATGAAGTTCTCAAGGAAAATGATAGAGAAGGTTAACGGTTGTGACTTTCAATCGGCCATTAGCGTTTAAGAGTAGGATAATGTAGGTTAGGGTTGGTTGTCATTGAGAAGGGTATATATATACACATATACTGTAGCCAGAGATATAGGGCGGGTTGGGCCAGACCGGCTTAGTCCCAGGCTTCAACCAAGGCCTGGCCCAACCCTACCAGGGTTTGTAATAACATAGATCCAAACCTGACCCTGCCCTGGCTCAGCACAGACTCATGTTTGCTGGGTCAAACTTGCCGCTCTAATTTTAATCATAGTTAAAACAATGATTAACGGTTCTCAACAAGAAAATCATTGCCCAATGGTGGGGGCTTTTGGTGTGAAAAAAACACATACAAACATACGAATGGATGCTCCCTCCAAATGAATGGTTAATTCAGAAATAAAATCACCATACATACATAATTACAAAACATTCGCACCATTTGATTTAGCCAACAAACAGTTGTATAATCCCAGTTTGGAGTGAATGATAGGTTATGCCACAAAAAGAAAAAAGGCCATATCACACAACTAGGTGTTCTCTGCAACCGCATTGTCAATTTCATCCACATGATCCCGAAGTACCTTCCACTTCAAAAAAAAAAAAAAAAAAAAAAAAAAAAAAAAAAAAAAAAGAAAAAAAAGAGAGAGAATAAATTGTCGATCAATGATGATAAGGGTGTCAATTCTGAACCAAAACCAATAAATCAAACCAAAACTGAGTGATAAAAAACTGGATCAAACCGAAACATAGGTAGTCAGTTCAATTTTGGGTTCACAAGTCAACAATTGGTTCAGTGTCAGTTTTAACCGAGAAACGGTCTGTTGCAAACCGATAAACCATTAAATCGATTGAATATTATAATCTCTCATATTCTCTTTCACTTGTATCATCGTCATTTTATGTCTATCACTCTTTCAACTAGAATTTGTAGATTTCTTAGCATTGATTCCTCTCTCTATGTGTGGGTTGAAGGAGGGAACGTTGGGTTGTTATGGAACATCAACATAAAAATGCCATAAAGGGGAAACCGAGTAAGAACCGAAAAAGCCGAACTGATTTCTAATCGGTTTTGGTTTGGGAAATTGAAACCCATTAATAATCAGTTCGATTTTGGTTTATGTTCATTACATCTCAAACCAAACCAAACCACTATACCAAAACTGAACCGATTGACACCCTCAAGGGTGAAAAAGAAAAGACAAATTTGTATAGACAAGAAGGAAAAAGAATACCTGATCCATGCTTAATGAAATACCTGTTACAATAAATGGAAAAACTATCAGTACTTCACAGATAAAAGTTGAAAAATAGCCAATTTTACTCATAAAAACATCACATTCAGGATACCTTCCACATTAACTGAAAACAGAACACCAATACAAGCAAGGGACTGAACTATAGAAGTTCATGTTTGTAACAGCAAACCTCTTAAGAATGAAGAAAAAGAGAGGAATCTTGTCCTTGCTATATAAAATTTTTACTGTTCTTGGAAACAACCTGAAGTAAACTGGACTCAAGGATTCACCTACTAACCTTACAGAAATTGTTGTAAAACTAACTAGAGGATAAGCTAATAAAAGGAAAAACTTCTAACCTTCAACCAATTCATCAAATGGCTGATAGGATAAGTTGCAATTCACCACCAAGAAGTTGGTTGCGTCTTCCCTTGGGGGTTTTCTTCCTCACTCGCCTTTCTAAAACAACCATTATGTTGGCATCTGATCAGTAACGTCTAGTATTACTCTTATACAGCTATAACCTCCAACAAACCAAACCACTTAACTAGTATAAATACCGCATACTTTTAGAAACATAAAAAAACCACCAGAGATTGGTGGCCGGCCATAGGTTCTAGAGAAGAGATTGAGTCACTATACCAGATATCCTTCTAAAATCTGAACATTACTATTACATGGTAAGTCAAGACTGATAACAAAATATCCTAAGATGAAGTTATCAACGAAGACGTGGTGCAGGGGATGGATGCAGTACTCTCTTTCTACACAAAGTGATGCACATGGGAGGAGAGAAATCAGCAGATTCTTGTGGGTTTTCTCCGCCACCATAGTGACCCCCCAACCAAAAAAAAAAAAGAAAGAAGAATATATCTGCACGTATTGCATCAGAAAATAAACATGCATTTGAAATTAAAAAAGAAAAAAGAAAAACATTCCACAATCATTTGCAACCCCTTCCAATGTGTTTAGTTATTTTGGTGTTCCTTTTTTAACCTGTCTCATCATCCAACCTTTAAACTTTTACAAATAGAGGCCCAGAATATTTCCCTTTGGAAAATTTTTTTTTTAAAAAACCGAGAAAAAAAGTATCAAGTTGCTCTCTTTAAACTGACAAATCATACAACATTCACAGAAGTAGACATGGTTTGATGTACCATAACGAGTTGATAGTCAACTTAACCTCTTTTGAGGGAGCACCTATTGTAAATTTTATACTCTTTTAAGGGGGGAAAAGAAAACAAAATATCCTTTAAAGTACATTGAAAAAAATTAATCTGCAACATGAACTTTCAGGCCAATAAGCCCAGCTGCTAACAAGTTGGATGCTAAACCTCAAGAACCAAAATGTCACCAGGCTTCAGAGAATTTAGTCAAACTTGCATTAGCCAACCTGATAGCCTACTTCAGCAGCCAATGGCCCAATTGAATTGAGATTAGTAGGCCCATAGACATGCATAGCTAGGAAGATTTTAGATAAGTAGCAAGATTAACTTAAACATTGTAATATCTAAGTTTGAAGTTATCATATCAGAAGATCAAAACTTCATCAATTCTTCTCATTTTATATTCATTTACATCTCACCAAACTTTCAGATTCTCAGTTGGTGATGAAGGCTGAAGAAAAGAAATTACTTTCTGGTATACGATTCTCATAACGAACATTGAATTATTTCCTCATTCCTCATCCCTATCGTTCAACTAAGATCATCATTGTATCGCCTATTTTTTTCCTGAATAAAAGAATAGCAATTACTACCTAGGTTAACACTCAAGATCATCTGCATGAACACTTCCTACTGGCACGGCGACATAAGCGACTTATATTTTAAATTAGCAATGTTGATCTCCATATCATACCTTCTTGGCAAAGAATGCCTTCACCTCATTAGCAAAGAATATATACACAATCCATAATTCTTTCTCACTCTTTTATTTTGGATGACATAATAGAATTTATTAGTAAGGAATAAGGAGGAATCATAATACTCATATGGGTAGACCTGAATAACCAAAAGAAACCACCAAAATCAGCCTAACATTTCGCCAACCCATGCATCCAATGACACGAGATTTAGAGAAGCACTTCAAAAGATTCTGTGGCTCTATTCCAACCTAAATCCTAAAATATGTTGAATTAGTTGATTTCAATATTTCATATGTTGAACCTTGTAGCTTGAATCATATGTTGAATTAGTTGATTTCAATATTTCATAGCTTGCTTATTTTCTCTGCAATCCAACAGATTCTTTTCCATTTTTGGCTGAAGCTACTATTATCATTATTTGTTAAGAAACTATGGGAATATGTGAATGAGACACAATGCCTTTCACTCTAGTACTTGATTCATCTGTATGGCCAATTAATTGGCAACGGCCTGGCATATTCTTGGTGAGGCTTTATTGAAGAACCTGTTGATTAGATAGGGTCTAATCATGGTAATGAAGTCAGCAACTAATGCCAACCTTGCTTGTCCAAGTTGAACTGAATGACCTGCTGCTTGTTTAAATATCACTAAGTGCATAATTAATTATATTGAGAAAATATTGTTCTGGCAGCCATTTTATATTTTGTTTTACTTTTTTTTTTAATACTAAACTTTTTCTCTTTATGTTGCAGTCCAAATGGAGCCTTTTAGATTCATATTTTCCCTCAATGAAAATGCAGTCGATGGAAGTATTGTACCAAAAGCACTGTGAGAAAATAGAAGAAATGTTGTCTTATTTTTTTGCATTGAAACCTTTTAGATGTTTGCTCATAATGGTACACTAGATTTGTTATGTTGAAATGTCCACTTAAATTCTTTACTAACTTCACATGCCATCTGCATTTGTACAATTTGGTTGAAACTTGAAAAACTATTACATAAAAACACTTCTTACATGATCTTATTAAACATGTGAGCAGACCAGCTTATGTAATCTTCCTATCTGATTCCTTTTGCAAAGGTTGTAGGTAGATACCCAACATTTGTATTTAATGTTTCTACCCAAGAACTTCAGTTTCATTTGATATCTATAACAAAATAGAAAATAAGAGAAGATGGAGATAATAAAGAAGAAGGAGAGAGAATCAATATGTATTCTTCTCTTCTTAGCAGTCACTATTTATAGACAAAATAAAAGGGATAAAGTGATAGGTCTAGGACTCCACATCTAGTTACAAAGTAAATAGGAGTTTCAAATATTAACATGACAAAGACTCTCATAACTTAAAGGATAAAGAAAAGTAGTCATATTTTAATTAAGAAGAATGGAACTCTACAAGTGAGGGTAGAGTTCCAATTACATTAGTAGAGTAAAAGAGGATAAGAAATAAAAAAGTAAAAAATAAAAAACTAATTCTCTGCTACCACCTGTCCAATGAGTCAACATCTGGTGCAACCACTTATCATCTTATGCATCTCTAATGCATCTGGATGGGCTTACGAATGGGCCCATGTTCTTCTATTTCTATCGTTGGTTAACAATATCCCTTATTCCTCAAACTTTCTTTCATTTTATTAATCAATATTAGTCAAGCTAACTCTTGTTGTGTATAGTTTCCAGAGAACAACTTCTCCAGTTGAGCCTATAGTTTATCCAACGGCCAGAAGAGGACAAAAAAAAAGGAGATAAAAACAGTAGAAGTTTGTGTCGAATGTGAAAAAAAAAAATAGGAAATAAAATGGTGGAAAAGGCTCCCCAAAACGAGATTGTGGAAGAAAAATTTAATATTTTAAATGAACATACTTTCATAGTACATTCATTCCTTCAATTATTTTCACTTTTGTTTGACCTTGGTTGAGTCCTAGGTGAGTTGATTGCTACTTTCATTGAATCCAACCAAGTTGTGGTGATATATTCAATTCTTATTTTGAGACACCGAAAATGTTCTCATGGAGAAAAAATGTAAAAAAAAAAAAGTTAATATTGATAAAGGAAATGTAAACTTGAATTTTTAGAAAATCAAGCTTTAATGGTAGCAGATGTTTTCTTTAAGCATTTATTAAGATGGAGATTAGGAAATTATAGAATTGGTTATCATTTGTACCTGTCCTTGTGCAGTTTGTGCATGCTAATATCAGTCTATTACTGCTAAAACCATTATTAGAGGTTTCATGTATTATTATTAGGACCTTAAAATGGTGAATGGTTGGCCATCGAATCCATGTATTTTACGATCGCTGTTTATTTGAGATGTACAAAGTTACATGATAAGATTATGATCTTTTGCAGTGGGCTTTAGCAATTGAAAGTTTGGAGTTTGGCAACCCTAGGTCAGATAAGACCTTTGGCATGATGCAAAGGCATGATGATGATATTGAGATCGATGGGAAACTTTGGGAAGAGGACTTCCATATCCCTACCTGCATGAAATGCAATGGAGTTCTGAAGCCTGATGTAAGTTTGTACTTCTTATGGAATAAAATTTGCAGTGATGAGCATATTCACTATTTTTGGTAGTAATTATGGCCTTGCCTTCTTCATCCTTTTCATTCATGTGGAATTTACTTTATTGATGTCCATCCATATAGCTATTGAATAGTTGCCACTTTCTATAGATTCCACCAATTCTCTTTCTTGGTCAATTAATTTATGTTTCTTTGGTTATGAATGAATCCCTAGATACATTGCCAAAGAATATACTGCATCTGACAAAAGCTGACTAGAATCTTGAATGCATCTCCAATGTAAAATTATCAATCACGAAGAGCAAGCTATCAAACCTCTATAACTTTACGAAAAACAAATTAAGGATTTGATTTCTGATACCAATAATTTCTATGACTTTATCATAGGTACCATTTTCATCATGGTTAAGGTTTAATTTGATGTTTCAAATTCAGTATTAACTTTTTTATGTAAATATGGACGAGCATCCCACTACTAATATTGGAGGATTGTGGCACTCATGACCCAAGAATATTTATGACATGGTCAGCATGCACCATACGAATTGAAATCCATAGATTTCTAACTTAACGAGGCAAACATCTTCTAATTTTGATTTTAAAGACCATTTCTTGACAAGTTTAATTTGCCAAAAGATAAGGAGTGAAACAGATTTGTTTGACATGATATAGTTCATATATCCTGCAAGGAAATGAAGTAGATAGTTTTTCAATTCCGTTATAGGTTAAATACCTAAAACTGTGGTACAAGAGAATGTCAATTATCAAAAATGTCTGTCCTGATACAAATATGAACACAATGTATCAATTAATTGAATAAAAAAAATATAATTAATTGGGTCAAAGAATCTGTAGTTATGTTACAAAAGAACCTTACATATCATGGTTTTTATCGTCACAGGCTACAGTGATTTAAGCTTAAATTGTTTCATGCTAATACATATTCATCTCTATATCCTACCTTGAATGCAACAAACTTGGATATGAGCTTCTTGATGTAAGAGTTCATTTGGAGTGGAGTGGTAGTTTGTGAATATTTATTTCTTTTCCTTATGTGTACATTTGTTTGATATATTGAAATTTAGTTTGATTTTCTTATTACAGAGGTAGAGATCATTGGTGATCATGCTTTGTCTAGTTCAAATAGTGAATTCTTTCCCCCCTGCCCCCTTTAACTTTTCTTTATCGTCTATTTGTAGTTGGACGTTGAGCAGTTTCTAAGATAACATAAATGCAAAAACAACAACAGAAACAAAAACAATGTATTGAATTGCATAATATTCATATTTTTACTTATCTTTGAAGGTTATATTTTTCGGGGACAATGTCCCAAAGGATAGAGCTAATAAAGCAATGGACAATGCAAAACAACATGACACATTGCTTGTGTTGGGATCATCCTTAATGACCAAGTCTGCTTTCCGACTTGTGAGATATTCAATGGACATTTCTTTAACATCTCAAATCTAAAATTTAAGTTTCATGCTTTATAAATCAGTGTCGTAAAATAATTCATTTGGCATTTAGTGTTTTTTGCTGTTATATTCTTCAACCACCACCTATCCCCCTTTTTTTTTGGTTTCACTTGTTTTGCCCAAAATTTGTCATTATTAGCTGATGGTACTTATCAAACTGACCTCCCCTTAAAATAATTCCACAGAGCTGCTCATGAGGCAGGTGCCACTATAGCAATTGTAAATATAGGGGTAACGCAGGCTGATGATTTTGTGCCCTTGAAAATCAATGCTCGATGCGGAGAGGTATAATCCTGCAAAGTTAGTCTGATAGACAATTTTGCACATTGATTTGTGAGGCTTCTTTTGATTCATGAAGGCTTTGATTTTTTGCTCCAGATACTACCAATGATGCTAGACATAGGATGTCATACCATACCAGCTGTTAATGAGGCTAGTTTAAAGCAGTAATTAGAATTACTTCAATGTAATGGAAGACACTGGAGATGAGGTGCTGCTATCACATCTAGGAGCCATATCCTTAAGCTTTGTTGTTCATCAGGTGATGTTCTATATTATCGCAATTTCATTGTTGTGGCTTTCAGACAAACACAAGGCTTGAGTATGATTCAAAGAAAGAGAAATGGCAATGCTCATGTGGTTGTTTACCTAGCACTCCTTTTACACCCTGATTGTCTCTCAAGGCATTTTCAAGTTGAAATTACTTCAAATGCTTTGGTTTATTATATTAACATGAAACATGTACAAAATGTGATACCATTCTATCCATCTTGGATCTGTCATAAAGAGTATCTTGGGGCCACTCACATGGAGGTGTTAAGTGCTCTTTCTTTCCTGCTATGGTTGCAAGTGGAATGGTTCTCATTCAACCCTAGAATGATCCGATCCATACGGTTGTGGGGTCAGTATGGGCCCACGGGATTAGTCAAACCAAAGGTCTGGCACAATAATGGGATCATATGAAGGAAAGTGTGACTTGTTTAATCATTTTTCACATTTGTACCTACTATTAAATTTCCATCTCAAAAGTTTGAACTGGTAAGTGGAGGGACTCTTACATATATAAGGCACCCAATGTCCTAGTCTCTAAGCAATGTGGGACTATTTCCAACACTCCCCCTCATGTATTGCCCCTTTTCTGAGTGGTAGTACACGTGGCACGCAGTCCATCTTTTGGGTGACGGTACAGTGTGAACCTTGAATTCTGATACCATGTTAAGTTTTCAATTGAATGGAGGGATTCTCACATATATAAGGCACCCAAGGTTTTAGTCTCTAAGCAATGTGAGACTATTCCCAACACTCCCTCTCATGTATAGCCCCTCTTCTAGGTGGTAATACACGTGGCATGTGATCCCTCTTTTGGATGACTGTACGTACGGAGTGAACCTAGAGTTCTGATATCATGTTTAGTTTTTATCTCAAAAGTTCGAACTAGTAAACGGAGACTCTCACATATATAAGGCACTGAAGATTCTAGTCTCTAAGCAATGTAGGATTATTCCTCCCTCTTATCAAGTGTGTGGATTTTGTGATTTCTACATGTTCAAGGTTAGAGGATGAACTGGAGCTTCTTTTAATGACATGAAGCATTGCCTGAAGCAATGCCATTTGGTTAGCTTACCTTGGTAACAGTCCACAACATGATCATCCCTACTACTATGAACTCAATTTTTAGCTGCACGAAGGTTTGTGCTCTTTGATGGCTGTTTTGTCATGTGAGTTTCCTCCTCGCATGAGAGATCCCATGTCCTCTAAATGGCTGGTGTTGAATCTTTCATGGAGGAACTCTGAGTACCCACTCAAGAACCCATGCATCAAGGGTGGTGTATATAATCCTATCTATGAAACCAATGACCATTTTTGGTACCAACCTACATGAGGTTGAAAGATGTAGATACTGACATGCATACTTGAACTTTTTATCACTGTATTACGAGGAAAAGGCTGTGTTCATTTTACCCATCCTTAAATACTGCCGTAGTGAGAGCCTTGTGTTCTGTGTTGCCCTTTTTTTTAATGTCAATTCAACAGGACAAACCTGACCCGACCTTAAGCCATGATAGGATTTGGCTTGGGTGGAGAGATTGTCTGACCTTGGTAGGGCCGAAAGTAACCTGATCTGGCTTTGAAGGACCCATAATAAGGGTTGGGTTTTAAAAAACCCGACCCAACCGGTCCGTTGACACTCTTAAATAGAAAATTAGAATTATAGAATCACATTACTTTGTTTTTCATTCACATCAATGAAATCTAGTCGCTCAAACCATTCTTTTACCTCTTTAGCGTGAAAAATGTACATACATGGGCATGGGCATATGCCTTTACATGGCCATAGATAGGGACCCAATTTAATGAGATATATTTTGCAAAGAATATATATTTAATGGGAAATGGTTCTTTGAAGAACGGCGCCAGAGTGAGATCTACACGAGAAAATTGTCATACAAAACCCAAAAATATAGTATTATTTCGTAAAATTGTTTTGAAGCAAAAGACAATTATATTGGATGATCAGATCCCAATGGTTCATTGGCAATCTCTCTCTCTCAAGTCAATTATTAGTATGATTGATTTTTAACAGTGTGTTGATTGGTGTAGAGTAAAGGGAGATTGAGATTTCTTCAATTATGTAATTCAAAATCCTAAATTTATGGAAAAAAAAAGGCAAAAGGTTTCGAATACAGTCAATATGTATACGGTTGTTGATGAACTTGATATGACACTGAGAGGGGGGTGAATCAGTGTCTGAAATTTTTCTCTGATTAATTACTGCTGCCCAGAGCTGATGGAGATATATTCTTTTACACACACACAAGCGTATGCAAATCTACCTCGCTACCACTCAGTGGCCAGGTCTACCAGATTTGCACACCCATCCTGCAAGTCATTCCACGCACTCCAAAATATAATAAAAAATAAACACAATGAACACAGAGATATTACGTGGTTCACCAACACAGTGTGTGATGGCTACTCCACGGAGTAATGCCCAACGGGCTCCGTATTTACTCAACACTCAGCTTTTAGTCTCTAACAAGACAAGGATATTAACCCTAGTTTTTCCCAGCATAAAACTGAGAGGGCGCACCAACGCCAAGATTCAGGCTTAACAGCCAGTGTCCAGCACCCACTGAACACACCACGCTTAACTCGCACCCACGAGAAGCAAGTCACAATTTTTTAGGCTTATAATTATGCCTTACAATTTTTCCCCCACTAGCTAGGTATTCAATAATTTTCACCTACGCTAGCATACAATATATTGAAAGCAACAAATAGATAGGGAATTGAAAAACCTTACAACTGCTTTCGAATGACCATCAATATCTCTGAAGCTTCACACTGCCCTTAGGTACTCTCTAACAGTCTTCAATGATGATAAAGATCGTTTCACAGAGCACACCTCATCGACAGGCTTCCAATCTCTTCCACACAACCCATAATCACCATGAATATGAAAATAAAAGCTCTACTGACCTCTCACAGGGATTTAGCACTCCATTGATGCACAAAGAAGAGGCAGTTGGTGATTGATCACTCCCACAGAGCACAAAACCCTAGAAAACCTTCTCTTTTCCTTCAAAACGCTCTTTTTAATTTTTATATAGGTTTTTACGACTCCCAATGGCACCCAATAGATAGGGCATCAAAAAATATGAATGCTGCAATTTGAACGGACCGATTTGGAGCTCGGATGAAGAAGTTATGGCAGTTTGAAGATTGGCTAATCTCGGATAAGGAAAGAGAATCTTTCCTTATATAACTCCGCACTGCGCCGCACCGTAGCCGAGCCGCGTCTTTGTGGGCTGTCAGATGCGAATCTGAGAGGTGAGGATCAGTCCTCGCCGTGGATCTTGGATCTCCTTCTCTTTTTCTTGACGAAAAAGCCCCTATACAACTTGTGAAATGCCGAAATTGCCCCTAAACAACTTATGAAATGACTTTTTCGAGCGATTCGACGTAAACTGCGATATCTCTCTCATCCGACGCCGGAATTGAGTGATTCAAGTTGCGTTGGAAAGCTAACTCGATGCTCTACATATTTCCAATGCCGGATCTCCATGAACCTGCTGCGGGACCCACCAAAAAATAGACCCAAAGTTAAAACTCTGACAAACCTTGGAATTTGAACCCGAAACTTTGTGTGCATGCATACCAAGTGCCGTGGGCTGCCGTGTTGACATGTCACCTTGCCATCACACCTGTGGGTCCCACTCACATTTTTTCTCTCTCCTCTTTCTCTCTCTTCTGATTCTCTTTCTTCTTTCTCTCTCTTAAATTTCTCTCTTTAACGCCACAACACCGAAACATAAGAAACATGGACATGATTAGAAAAGCTTCGGGGAACACCTGTCGCATCATCGAAACTCGGCCGCATCATCGAAACTCGGCCACATCACCGATGGGGTCCACAAATACTCTCTCTCATCAAAATCAGTGTAATATCCCATTTAACTCATTGTAAGTCTTCTAAAACATATGTAAAACCTTGTAGAACACATAAGCGAAGTTGCCACATCCGTGCACACGCACACCGACACTCTCTCTCCTACACCGATACTCTCTCTCCTCATTTCTCCGACCGAATGGTCATAAGCACCGTCACATCAGCCAAGTTGCCAACAATGACAACATAAAGTCCAACAATCTCCCCCTTTGGAATTGTTGGCAACTCATTACGCACATGAGATCTTTCTCCCCCTTTGACAACAAATACAAAGGGGTATGCCACATAGGAGTGCCCACCGCATCTTTCCAATCCTATGGGTCCAAAAAAAATAATAAACAATTATATCAACACATAACAACATCACCAGACTCCCCCTGAGTCCAACATAAGGAGATGAAGTATAACAAACATATGCATACACCACTCAACACGTAAATACCATAGGACTCCCCCTGAGTCTATCATCAGGAACAAAAGGATATAACAAATACACACTGCTCCCCCTCACTCCAAGCACCTCACTGCTTGGTGAGCATGGTCATGCATGAATCTTCGACACTCTCTATCAGAGTGTATAAATTCCTTGAGGTTCTCTGTCCTGAAGCCACAATCTTGCCACTATCAACTCTCTTGATCTCACATCCCTGTTTATTGAAGATCACTTCATGCCCTTTGTCACAAATCTGACTGATGCTGAGAACGTTGTGCTTGAGTCCTGACACATAAAACACATCATGGAGTTTCACCTTTCCATTGTTGATGCTGATAGAACCCTTTCCAGTTACCTTGGCCCCTTCATTGTTTCCAAACTTCACTATACCTCTCCTCATACGCTGGAAGTTCTTCGAAACATTTTCTTGTTACCTGTCATGTGACTAGAGCATCCACTGTCGAGTATCTAAGGAGACGGCTTGTCATGTGTCTTGAGAGTTGTCTCGAAGCATACAACATCATTACTTTGTCCTTCTACAAAATCTGTAATGATTTTCTTTTTCCACACTTTTCTAACAACTGGTGGAGTTTTTTTGTTCATTCTCTGCTTAACTTTTCTTTGACCATTTTCCCTTTGTTGTGTCACTTTTTGCGAGAGGTGGCGTGAATGAAAAAAATTGTTCCCGCATTCTCTTGCAATATGCCCATAGTTATGACAATTGTAGCACTCAACAAAATTTTCTTCAAGGGAAGCAAACCGATTTCTACTTTCAAATCGACTTCTCTCATGTTGAATTTGCATGTAGCTATCTTATGACCATAAGCATTACATTTATAACAATATCCCTCGAAAATAAGATTTTGGCCTAGAAGATGCCATGTACCTCATCCGTCTCTCGTGGTGCATTGGGATAATTTCTTCCATAGAAGTTACTCGCTTCACTCTCTTACCTTGTCTTGCATTAATAGTCCGTGGAATAGGAACTTGATTTTCTTCTTGGACATAAATCATAGGAGCTTTACCCTTTCCATTCTCTTTCACAAAAGAGATGGGACCTTTCTTCTTTGAGTTGGCCTTGTTAGAATTTATAATTCCATCTAGCTTGCGACTACTAGGATGCACTGGAGTGTTTCTTGGCTCATCAAAGTTGATTCAACTTTTGTTGTCTTTCATGCTCTTCTTTTTCATACTCAGTCACCTTTGCTTTTAACGGAATAAATTCTTTCTCAAGCTCTTCAAATTTACTCATCACGGGGGCTTGTATTTCAAGTTGAGCTTTCAAACCTCGCATTCTCGGTCATTCTTTAGAGTGGTCTATAGATACCTGTTCAAGCCGAGTCTTGAAACTGTCAATAATTTTCTTGGACTCTACATCTTGAACTCTCAAGTCTTGAATCAACCTGTTTCGCTTTTTAAGTTCTCTTGAGACAAACTTGTTATTCTTTCGTTCCTTGTTAAGTTCCTTCATAGCCGCTTGAAACTCGCTTCAAAATTTATTTCACCTTCTTCGCCACGCTTGAGCTTGATTTTTCATTTTTGTTCTCTTCTCGTTCTTCAAGGAAAACCATGAACAAAGCCTCACTAGACTCACCCTCCCAAGTATCATCCGAATTATCATATGAAGTGTCACTTCGCTCCTCTTGGAAATAAAGCTTTTTCTTTTAGATTTGTTCTTCTTGAAGCTTTTGACCTTGTAAATCGTCATTGATGTCATCTTCATCATCACTATCAAATTTATTCCTCTTTGGACATTTTACAAACAAAGTGTCCAACCTTACCACAATTAAAGCATTTGAATGGGAGTTTGTTCTTGTACCTTCCCGTACCCTTCTTCAATTTTCTAGTAAAGTGAACTCGTGGCTTCATCTTCACTTTCTTCTTCATCCGAATTTTTAGAAATTTTCATCTTCTTCATGGCTTTGAAGGCAACTTGCTATTGTGGGAGCATTCGTATCATGAGGAGTGTAGCCATTCTCAATAGAAGCCCATACATCAAACCCAAGAGACCCAATGTAGATCTCCATTCTTCTCTTCCAAAATACAAATTCTATCCCATCAAACAATGGGGGCCTGTTAAAACCTTCTCCTGGTGCCATATCTTTATTCTGATCTTCTCAGTTGCTGATTAAGCTATCACTGAACCCGGTGCTCTGATACCAATTGATGAACTTGATATGACACTGAGAGGGGGGTGAATCGATTGTCCGAAATTTTTCTCCCGAAATTATCGCTGCCCGGAGCCGATGGAGATATATTCTTTTACACACACACAAGCGTATGCAAATCTACCTCGCTACCACTCGGTGGCCGGTCTACCAGATTTGCACACCCATCCCGCAAGTCATTCCACGCACTCCAAAATATAATAAAAAATAAACACAATGAACACAGAGATATTACGTGGTTCACCAACACAGTGTGTGATGGCTACTCCACGGAGTAATGCCCAACGGGCTCCGTATTTACTCAACACTCAGCTTTTAGTCTCTAACAAGACAAGGATATTAACCCTAGTTTTTCCCAAAGATAAACCGAGAGGGCGCACCAACGCCAAGATTCGGGCTTAACGACCCGGTGTCCAAAGACCCACTGAACACACCACGCTTAACTCGCACCCACGAGAAGCAAGTCACAATTTTTTAGGCTTATAATTATGCCTTACAATTTTTCCCCCACTAGCTAGGTATTCAATAATTTTCACCTACGCTAGCATACAATATATTGAAAGCAACAAATAGATAGGGAATTGAAAAACCTTACAACTGCTTTCGAATGACCATCAATATCTCTGAAGCTTCACACTGCCCTTAGGTACTCTCTAACAGTCTTCAATGATGATAGAGATCGATTCACAAAGCACACCTCATCGACAGGCTTCCAATCTCTTCCACACAACCCATAATCACCATGAATATGAAAATAAAAGCTCTACTGACCTCTCACAGGGATTTAGCACTCCATTGATGCACAAAGAAGAGGCAGTTGGTGATTGATCACTCCCACAGAGCACAAAACCCTAGAAAACCTTCTCTTTTCCTTCAAACTACTCTTTTTAATTTTTATATAGGTTTTTACGACTCCCAACGGCGCCCAATAGATAGGGCATCAAAAAATATGAATGCTGCAATTTGAACGGACCGATTTGGAGCTCGGATGAAGAAGTTATGGCAGTTTGAAGATTGGCTAATCTCGGATAAGGAAAGAGAATCTTTCCTTATATAACCTGCACCTGCGCCGCACCGTAGCCGAGCCGCGTCTTTGTGGGCTGTCAGATGCGAATCTGAGAGGTGAGGATCAGTCCTCGCCGCGGATCTTGGATCTCCTTCTCTTTTTCTTGACGAAAAAGCCCCTATACAACTTGTGAAATGCCGAAATTGCCCCTAAACAACTTATGAAATGACTTTTTCGAGCGATTCGACAGAAACTGCGATATCTCTCTCATCCGACGTCGGAATTGAGTGATTCAAGTTGCGTTGGAAAGCTAACTCGATGCTCTACATATTTCCAATGCCGGATCTCCATGAACTTGCTGCGGGACCCACCAAAAATAGACCCAAAGTTAAAACTCTGTCAAACCTTGGAATTTGAACCCGAAACTTTGTGTGCATGCATACCAAGTGCCGTGGGCTGCCGTGTTGACATGTCACCTTGCCATCACACCTGTGGGTCCCACTCACATTTTTTCTCTCTCCTCTTTCTCTCTCTTCTGATTCTCTTTCTTCTTTCTCTCTCTTGAATTTCTTTCTTTAACGCCACAACACCAGAAACATAAGAAACATGGACATGATTAGAAAAGCTTCAGGAACACTGTCGCATCATCAGAAACTCGGCCGCATCATCAGAAACTCGGCCACATCACCAGTGGGGTCCACAAACACTCTCTCTCCTCAAAATCAGTGTAATATCCCATTTAACTCATTGTAAGTCATCTAAAACATATGTAGAACCTTGTAGAACACATAAGCGAAGTTGCCACATCTGTGCCACTACACACTGACACTCTCTCTCCTACACTGATACTCTCTCTCCTCATTTCTCTGACTGAATGGTCATAAGCACTGTCACATCAGCCAAGTTGCCAACAATGACAACATAAAGTCCAACAGTTGTTAGGGTGTTAATTTTGGGATTGAACAGATAGTTTAGACCAAGTTAATCTGAAACCAATCCAGACTGAACTATTACCGGATAAGTTTCGGATTGAGGTATGGCATTTCCAACCAGTCCCGTTCTGGTTTGTGCTAGCCTGAAACTGGCTCAAAAAATCAGACCTATGAGCCCGAACCCAGTTATGGTCCAGACCGGACTAATTTAGACCTAATATCAAACTGTGGCTTCACTACTTCAGCCTTCTAGATGGCCTTAATGCATGGGTTTCCTATCGGATTATCAACCCTAACTGGCCCAAACCAATCTGATAACAACCCGACAAACTAAACCTGACAACAACCCAAAACCAGATAGGCCCGTTAGTTAATGTGCATAGTGCACCTACGCGACCGGAATTTCTTAATGGATATGCATGTTTTGATTAGGCCCTATAAAGCCTGATAACGATTTGACCTTGATCGAAACCAACTTTGAATGATTATATAAAATAAAACAAAAAACCATAAAAATAAG